>VDFB02128519.1:8581970-9041669 GCA_007258455.2 Sequoia sempervirens | reverse complement strand
AATTGGTGAACTAGATAAGACGACCTTTCCCATCCAAGGAGGAAACGAACAAAGGAAACTCACTCCAAACATTGGAGGAAAACAAAATACAAAACCCACTCCTTCCAAAGGAGGCACAAACCACATAACCCTCTCCTAATGCCAAGGAGGTATAAATCATCCCCGTTTGAGAAAATTGGGTAAAACAACATGATACAACTACATGCATTCTCAAGGAAATTTGCAAATTGAACCCCATTTGCCCAACATTGAAAAAGGACGAAAACATCATTTAAAAAGCATTTCAGGCAACTCAATCAACTACTGTTAAGATTTCATAAATCCAAGTCAAACAATGACATAGTACATGAAACCAATTAAATAATTAGCATTATTCATTCATACTCAAAGTAAATCAACTCACATTGGTAATATTAAGGAATTTAAAATCTAACAATTTAATTCCATTTTCCTCAATTATACATAATAATCAAAATAAAATTTTAAATAAAGACATTTGATTATAAAATCAATTTTATTTCAACTATGATGATAAAATAAACTCCTTAAACTAAATTATGTTTAAATACAAACATATATTAAATATGTATATAAGCGTATATACTTGATGTATATACCAATTTATATATATATTTAAATATATAATTACTCTTTAAATATATCTATTTAAAAGCATCCATTTTAAAATTCCAATACAAATAATTTAAACATACATAATATATACATTATTTATATATATATACATAGTATATATGCATAATATATATATATATAATATATATATCATATATATATTTAATTAAATAAGCATACAATATATTTATATATATAAATATATATATACATATATATTTATATAATATATTATATATATATATTATAAACAATATACATATATATAATATATAACTTTTATATAATATAAAATCTATATTAAAAAAAACTAGTGAATAAACTCATACGTAGCCCTTGCTGCAACAGGGGTTACGCCCCTATTGGGGGCGGCTGCCACACAGCCTCCCCTGTGGGGGCGGGTGTGGTGGCAGCGCTGCTGCTTGTGAAGGCAGCGGCGCTGCCTCCACAGCTGCCTCCCATGGGCGGCTGTGTGGGGGGCAGCCCCAACCCTCCCCAATAAACACAATACAATTTTTTTATTTATTAATAAATACATATTTAAAAAAAAAAGAAACAAAGACTGTCAATTCCAAAACGAATTTGACAGTAAAATTTTTGAACAAAAGAAATAAATTCCAGAATGATAACAAAATCAATTTATTTATAATATATGTGTTGAATGTATATATATATATATATATTCAGATATATTATAAATACATATACCTAAATTTACATTTACAGTCAAATTGAGCAACCTCTCAACATAATTCTTTGCAATAAAATTAATTTTTCCACACAATTTCCTGGTTTAAAATTTCAAATTAAATATGAACTATCTCAAATCTAGAAAAATGAGGTTTTCAAGTCCATTTTGTTTCACTTCCATTTTCTATTGATGAATTTTTTCTGGTTGTTTCATTTTCCATTTCTACAAGAATCTATATTTTTTCCCCAAGATTTCAACAAAGGTTTATTGAAGTTTTGAAACAAGATTTGATATGGGTTTTGCTTCCAATCCAAACAAAGTTTAAATCCTTTCCAATAGCATAAAAAAAATTGTAAACTCTTTCAAAATGAAAAACAAAATCATGGAAAGAAACCTGGTTTTCTCCAAAGCTTGAAAGATTTGACAATGGTGCTTCCAATTCCTGTTTTGATTCCAGCTCAACCAAGAAATCCACTTTGCTTCTTCCAAATCCAAAAACTTCTTCAAAATCTAAAAACAAAGCCACAACCAATCTTTTCTCTACCAAAATTGAAAGTTAAAAATTGAAAATGAAATTCCATTTGCTCTCATAGAGTTTCCCCAATTTTGGTCAAACCCCTAAAAATATCCCACCCACTAAATTCATTGCAAAACTTGGAGATATTTCCATTTTTTTAAAATTTAAAACAATCTTACTTTCTAATTGAAATTTCATGCATTTTTGAAATTTCTTTTAAACAAAAGCATTCAAATTTTGCAAAGAATTTATTTTATCAATTTAAAATTTCAAAAAGTGAAATTAAAAACAAATTTTCATTTTTATTTTAATTTAAATCTAAATACCCAAACATACTTTTCATTTCTATTTTAATTTAAATCTAAATATCCAATAATGCCAAAGCAACTAACTTAAATCATTTTATCCCTATTAATCTAATTAGTCAATAAAATAAATCTAATCCAAGATTAGATTATTTTATTAATTAAATTAAATTAATCAATAAATAACTATTTTTTCAACATTACGAATAGATACAATCAATCATCATTTTTAACTTCAAAAACCATTTAATAACCTTTATACTATGGAATTAAATAAATAACCAAGGAGGAATGAACCAAAACAAGACAACTATAACTGATGACAACCCGACAACACACTTATGACTAGGGTGATATCTTGGCACGGAAAACCTAGCTACTATCTCCCAATCGAATACCATTGGCCAATGGACACGCTCAACCTGTGAAATCAGGTGGAGTCGATGTCCTATACTTGTCAACTTGCAAACAAAGAGTATGTCGAACATGCGTATACACATAATATGATCAAACACACTGTGAAGAGGAAATCTCAGAATCGTAGGGCGCTCACAAGCGAGTGGTACAATCCCATCCCTTTCACCAATACAAAATTATTAACTGACGATTCTAACATCAATAATATGATCACAAGCATAAGACATTTTTAATTAAACATTGGCTACGCTAATTCAAAACATGCCATAATGATAACATCTAAATAAAATATCATCACATCAAAATTTAATGTTTACATCGCTTAACAGATAGCGATTGAAAGTAACCAAGTTCCAAAGTCAAAGCATAAACATAAACATCATAACCAGGAACACTGCCGATCAAAAGAGCCAAAATGGAGGGGTGTTACAACCCCTCATTAGTTTACAATCATCCCCTAGGACAACCCTATTGCAAGATCTCTACGGTTACCCTTTAATGAGATAATTGGAAAGTGGGTGTGTTGTATGTCCTGAGTCATATGATAGCATTCAAACCCCATTTTTTAATTACCACAAAAAAATTAAAAACAAATATGTTTGTTTATATTTAAATTTATTATTATATATAAAAGTGAAATAAATTATTTGAACATATTTTATATAAATTCATTAGACATATATGGTAGTAGTAGAGCAACTACATTTTAAGGATAAAAATCATACTTAAGAAAATCATCTATTATTGACAATTAAAGGAGGTTTACAAATACCTCGAAGAATCAATATGATCGTCAAATAGGTGCTAAAAAACCCAAGTCTAAAGGAATCATTAAATATATATTTTTTCCCCTCCAATTTAAGTCATTTTTTAATTGGTGATGCATTAGAGCTGTTTGTTTTCTAACCACCAATACTTGTGTTTTAAAGATCATTAAGGTCACATCATTTTACTGGTGTAGTTGCACCTCATTTGTTGTTGTTTATGAAGTGCAATAGATGATTTTGCTGAATTTTGATTAATGCTTGGGTGCCTTGCTAGTAAGGCACATATTTTACTGTTTCATTTATTAATGTTATTGGAGAGTGTAACTGGGGATTTCTTTTAGGATTAGATTCAAGTTATCAAATCAATACAAAAGAAAAAACCCAAAGTAATTACAAAGAACAAAGGAAGCAAACGTAAATGAAACAAGTATACCAAATAGTTGTTGCAGCCTCCATGATTCACCTTTGTAACACCTCCTTGCTTGCTGGTTGATGTGTTGCCCTCAGATTGGACGAACGAGCAATCTACAAATATATGCCTATGTCCTACACCAAGCTTTGAAGGATTTGCACAAATGTCCAATGCCTATGCCTAAATGATTATGATAAAAAATGACTCTAAAATGCCAAATTAATCTAAGTATTAATATGCCAAAATATTGTAATCTATGTGCGTAATCTAGGAATGAGAGCAAAATAACATTTTATAGAAAATGCCATTTTGAATGGACGAACGAGATTGATTTCTGATTAAGACCTAAAATGAGAGGCCTAGATTAAATCTGATAATCCCTAATTAGGGTTAGGGAAAAATCATTAAGTGAGCGGTCAAGATGTCACTTGAAAGAATCGAATTGGCGGTGGAGAATAAATGAGATAAATTAATTAGAAAATAAAGATTTTTGAAAATCAAGAAGATAAAGACTGCCTGATTTGCGAGATTTGAAAAATCAAGAAGATAAGAGTTGGACTGAAGATCAAATTTGGAAAATCAAGAATCTGCCCGATTACTTGATTTTTGGAAGATTAGTTACCATTTTGAATTAAATTAATTTGAAATGTGAACTAAGTGAGATAATAAATAATCCATTTTGAGATTATTTACCAAAATGAGTTGACAGTTAAGACTAAGATGACATTTTAAATAATTTAATTTATTTAAAATGAGAGGAATATTAATTTAGGCAATTAAATAATTAAATTTAATTATTTAATTTAGAAGATAAGATTAATTAATTAAATAAATTAATCAATTTATTTAATTAAGACAATTAGTGACATATTAAATAAATAAATGTAATTCATTTATTTAATAACAGGAAGAATTAATGACAAGGATAATTAAACAAATTTAGAAATTTATTTAATTATAGGGAGACTTAGAGAATTAGTGACGTATTTAATAAATAAATAGAATTTATTTATTTAATAATCATGAAGAATAAAATGACATGAATTAATTAAATAATTATGAATTATTTAATCAATAGTCGAATGTGGACCAAGGACATAATTAAATGTCATAATTATGCTAAGATGAAAGTGGTAAAAATGAAGCTTGTAGGCCTAGGTCATTTTTAGATGTCTACATTTTGCCCCTCTTTGTCATAATGTCGCTTGTCACATTGTGACAAAGAAAATAAGTCAAAGATATGCCTTAGTACAAAAATAAGATGAGGAAGAATGACGAGGAGGGTTACGGTATGCCCCTCGAGTAATGCAGTGTTCCAAGAACATGGGTGTGCTCTCGAAATTAATGAGAAGACTAGAATATGGAGAGACAAAGAAATGTTAGTGCAAAAGATATGGATGATGATACAGATGCAATGCCTATATGAGATGAGTGAGAGAAGATGACGACTAAAGAAGATGCATGTTAGTTCCTAGACCAAATCCTTCAAAACATTGCCATAGGACTTTAATATTTATTGCTCTTAATCATCATTGGGCGGTAAAATGACACAAATGGACAACAAACACCATGATATGATGTAGACCAAGGTGTGCAAGGTCATCCAATTGAAAAATAGACAATCACAAACAAGGAATGTCCTAACTCATACTAAGGGTGAAGTTGCCCCAGTCTTTTTTTCAAGACAATCCACACACAACAGTCAAAGAAAATAAAATAGGCCAGGAGATGTCATTGCACCTCTAAATCCTTCATGGGACATCCTCGAGGTAGCTAGTAACATGACCAAAAAGACAAGATAGTAAAAATATAAGACAAAATAGCCAATATAGTCAAAAGTTAAGACAAGATAGACCAAAAAGATTAACATCCATTTTATTTTGTTTGCCAATGTTTGTTTGCCAAAGATTGATTTCTTGTCGGTTTGACAGTTTTGACAGTTTAAGAGTTTTGCCAATTTGACGGTGTTGAGAGTTTGATGGGGCCTATTGTCAGGAAGGACACATCCTGAAAAAGGCAAAGGACATTTTGACGAGGTCCAAATCCCAGGACACATCTTGAAGAGGACCAACAATTGACAAGACTGACATTGTTTTGACTAATATGTTTTGGCAAGTTGATCGATGTTGACTGTATGATTGATTGGACTGTGCTATCTGATTTTGACCAATTTTGACATTGACGTTTTGAATGACTGTCTTATGTCTGAGTTTGACTGTCTGACTTATTTGACCGATGTGACGATTGTGACAAATGCCATGATTTTATTTGGACCAACCTAAAAGGACTGACCTAATGTCTCGGGGACTCATCGACCGATGGCCTTGCCTACATAGAAAATGTGCAGAGACAATGTAGTTCGACAATGAAATGGACTGACTGACATGACTGACTTGACTCCATTTTTAGGATTTTGACATTGATTTGGATGTTTTTGTGTTTTTCTTCAGGACGTTTTATGATTTTTAGGTCTTTCTTTAGGACATTTTATGATGTTTTTGGTCTTTCTTCAGGACATTTTATGATGTTTTTGTTAATTTTTAGGACTTTTATGATTTTTTTGGATTTTTATGTTTAAGAGGATCGTGACAAATGCATATGACTGATGCCTACACATGAGAATCAAGGGACAAACATGATTGTGCCCCTAGTCAAGCTGAATACCAATTGACAGGTGATGACAACATTGTTTGACGTGGGAAGGATGCATCCTGAAACAATATGAGGACGATGACGATAATGTGACTAAAGTATGGAGGTCTACAGCCGGGCCAAAAACACAGTCAAGTAAAATTTTGGATAATGTGCTTGTATGAATTAGACTCGTTGCATTTGGAATGACTTGGTTAGGACTAGATGGGATGATGATTATCCTTAGACCGTTTGACAAGGGAAAGCCAAGATAGGTGATAGGCATGAAAGGATAGGGGGTGGCCTTGGTAAAAGATGGGAGACATGAGACTAATGGAATTGTCATATGATTTTCAAGGACTATGTCGTATAAGGACAATAAGACTATGACGGTTAATGACCCGATGTTTCGTGAATCATGTATGACCGAAGGATAGACATGTCAAGAGTTTTCCCAAAGCATGATTTATGTGTGCCAGTTTTATGTCAAGACTGAGGTAAGTGGGAAAGTGAATGGAAATGATAGGGCTTAGATGGATGTAAATGTCATGAGGAAGGCATGGGAAATGAGACAACTTGCCCCCAAGTGTAAGAGTCCACATATGATTTATTTTACACATGATGCCTGTTTGTCAGGTTTTCATCATGGTACTTATCCTAGGGCGTTTGCCAGGTTTTCACCATTGGATGAATTTTTCTCTTTACTATTTTCATTAGGGTGACGATTTTTATCATTTTTCAATTTTTTTTTTTGTATTTATGATTTTGTGGATAGCCTGGATGCTTTAGATGACCACTGCCTATTCTGAATTCATTGACGATGCTAATGTAGAGACTGGTGCCATGATATGCCAATAATGTCCTATCTGAAGTAGTTGTCTTGTCAGGATTGTAGCGCTTGTATACAACTGATCGATGTCATTGTGATCCTTTATGATACTAGAGTTGGCCTTATCAGAATACACACATCACGATAGAGTGCCATGAGAGTCCTTGCAAAAAGAGTTGCTGCCAAGATGTGACAGATTTGTGATGTGGGATCATTGGACTTTAAACGAGATGTAGGGTTATGACGAATGATGGTAGACATGGAAAGATTGTTTGGACACTTGGATGAATGACTTTTTATTTTCCAAACTTGGGATGGTGTATGACGGATTTTGGAGGGAGGATGTTTGGAACCAACACTCTTAGATGCCTTGTTTGATGACCATTCTGAAGGAGGTGGACATGTGTTATATGTGGGAGTCCTCTTGTCTTGTGGCTCCACATTGTGATTGACTTTTGTATTTGACTTGGTGTCTTTGTTTGATCCATCTTTCTTTGGGATCCATTTTAATTTCATTTGTCCACTTGTCCTTTTGTTTGATTCAATGGCCTTTGACATTTGATTTTGATCTTTTGACTTGTAAGACTTTTGTTTTTGTTGGTTCCAAAGGGAAGGTTTATTTATGATGGAATGATGGATCATGGTGTGGGTGGAGGGGGTGTTGGCAGCAATCTTATGACAAGGATTTCTCATGGAATCCATTTTGATGTTTATATCTGACAAAGTTGCCCCCAGTATCGAGGAGGTACCACTGACATTGTTTGATTTGCTATCTGAGGAATAGACAAGACCTTGATGTCTGTAATTTGCCTGAAGTTGTATTGGTTCTAGAATGCCTTGCTCATGTATACCTAGTCCTTTGCCTTGATATTGCATGCTTTGACAGATTCTATTTGTGATGGGGTATTTGTTGTTTTGAAAGCAAGATGCTAACCCATCATTAGGTATGTGGATACTATCACTTGTAATATTTTCGTCTGCAAGAAAGCCTGCTCTGACAAAGATAGATGACCCTAGTTGATAACGTGTCTTAGCTTCATTTTCATGTTGGACATATTCTTGACTGATATCTTTGGTCTGATCGTGTGACATGTCAGGTTCAGATGATTCTGTTGGTGCTTCCAAGGAAATTTTGAAGCTATCATTATGTTTAGTGTCATAGAGTTCAATGATTTTATCTATAACTTGATCATATGCAAGCATGTCCCTAGTGAAAGATTCTTGTTCTGGAGGAATATCATCTATGTGTCCCATGAAGGAAAGTGTCTCATCATGGGAAGTGTCAACAGTCAAGGCCTTTATAAGGTCGACAAGTGTTTGATCATGAATGGCGTAAAGGTCAAGGAGTGGATCGTTTTGGACTTCTTGGTCAATGGTAGGTGTACTTTGGATGTCATGATTGTCTTGAAGGAATCCTTGAATGGAGTTTAAGATAGGGTCATAGGATGGACTACCTTGTTCTTGACATGAGGGTGACATTATAAGGTTATCCTTTGGGCTTTCGTCTTGACATGTATTCTCAGGTTTACACAATAGGATTTGACTTTGAGTAATGATAGAACTTTCATGACTAGATGTGGCTTGTGAGGGGATGACTTGAAAAGGATTAATGAATGATGGACTAGGACAGGACGTGGGGACTTGGACTGGACTAGTATGTGAAGGACTAGGATAGGACATGGGGACTTGCATTGGACTAGTATGTGAAGGACAAGGGTATGACATGGAGACTTGGACTGGATGGATATGGTATGATGTGGGGACTTGACATGAGTTGATATATGGTTGATAGGGAATGTAGACTTGGATGGGATTAATAGGTGAAGGACTAGGATATGATGTGGAGACATGGAATGGACTAGCAGACAATTGACTTCCCTTGTCAAAGTTAGGATAAGGCTAATTAATGGATGTTTGTTGTGGACTAATGTCATGGATGGTGTTAAGTGACTTTTGGTAGTGAGGGTAGATGGATGGAGGTGGAAAAGTATTTATGTCAAAGCCTCATGGTAGCTTATCCCCTTGGTCCAAAAGCATGGCTAGATACCTTTGAGGGTCGCGTAAGATTGAGTTTTCTACAAAGGAGATTATATCAGGATTTTGTGCTGCAGCTTCTAAGTCTTTGACATATACTCGTCCATTTTGGTCTCTTTTTATTAATGACTCAAAAATGTTTTGTGATGAAGATGGCATGTTCATGTTGTGAAATGGGTCAAAAAAGGTCCAATGTTTGTTCGTGTCATAAGTGTTATTGTCGATGTTGGGATTGGAATCTTGTCCAAAGTTTTCCATTTGTCGTTGTTGTCTTTGAAGCCTAGTCTCAACCGTAAAAGGGATTTGCTCAAATGAGGATGATGAGAATGACAAGTAAATGCAAGGATGGCACTAGCCTATGTTTTTGTATTTTTTGATAAAGGATGACAATGCAAGGTGATGACTAAGGAAATGATTGATGATGAGGTTGTCAAAGCCGATATGAGGACTAAGATGATTAATGCAAAGTCCAGGTTTAAAATGAGGACTAAGTATGGAAAAAATTTGGAGAAAGGTTTGTCTAACCACTCTAAGCTAGACCTATGTCTCAATTTTGGTTATCAAAGGACTTACTAAGGGGGCTAACCGATGAGGTCAAAATGACGAGTGAGCCTGCCAAACTAGACTATTGAGTTGGAGGTTCTCACAAAAAGACAATGACTGAAAAGAGTAGTAATGACTAAGTCCCAAGATAGCCTAGTTTTGAAAACAAAGGTTTTGCAAGGTGTGGAGGTTTGGCTTAATCCAAAGTTTGCTAAGATGAAACCTAAGGAAAAAAAAGGACGATTATGTCACCTAGGGGATGCACCTAAAATTTGGAAATGAATGCAAATGATGGGCGTTTTGAGCAATTGCAATTTTGGTTTCTGATAGAGACTGTTTGAAAAAGATGTTTGACAATAGGTGACAATGTGTGGACTTAGATTTTGGTCTGAGACAGTGTTCAAATTTCAGTAAGCAAATGCATTGCAGTGTGCAGATGCTTTGCAGATAGAATGTATAGACCAGTTTTGACCGAATTCTTGAAGTTTGACTTGGTTGTTTCTAGATGTTTGACCGTTGTTTGGTTTGTTTCAATATCCAAAAAACACTTGCAAGCATGATATTTTGACTGTAAGCAAGCACACATGAGACAAGTACAATCCTAGGTTAGGCTAGGACAATATTCGCTAGATTCCACATGGGTTTCCCCAATTGCATATCTGTAGCGTGTGAATTCAAAAGCTTGGTTGCACAGGCTCCCCCTTACAGTGCACTCTCTTCTCAGGCCAACCAAGCTTCCAACCCCCATGAAACTCCCATGGCAAATTGATCACCTCTATTACAAACTGCGAAAGTGTGGATGCCTTCACACCGACCGGTGCTACGCTAGCAAATAGAAGGTTTTTGGCTTACTACACAAAGGTGTTTAGTTTGGGACCCCCGTTCAAGTGGCCATACATGGGGCAAGAGATTAATCACCAATTAGGTGGCACTCCAGCATGAAGAGGTTAAGCTCAACAGGGTTTAAGGGAGTACTACTTTGTCCGTATGACACATCCGCACTCGTAATCTTAGGTTTTCCCTTAAGATTCACATTTATATACCGATCGGGGGTAACTTGGCTTTAGCTCCATTGCCGGTTTGAGTCGCATTGGGGTGATGAAATCCCCAGGTAGGCCCAATTTCTAGAGTTGGTAACCATTTCTCTTACACCCAAGATCACCCGAAAGTGCAAGGGGAGAGGATACTCCGATATACCAAATCGTCAAGTAAAAATAGATAAAAATGGGTCTAGTTTTCGGATCACCAAGTTTTCACAAGGTGAGAGCATACTCCCCTACCATTTTACAAACAAATTTAGACATAGAAAATAGAGGTTCATTTTAATTGCACCAAAATTAAATGTGTGTTACCCTACTAAAAATGCAAACACATTGTTTTGATGTTTGGCCTTTGACAATCGAACCTGCAAGACCACACATTAGTAGTTTGATAATGATCTTCGACTATCAATCTACAAAAATAGTTAGATGTGTCATTTTTTTTCATTTGATCCAATGTGTCATTTGAAGTGTTTATTTTTTGCACATGCACAAAACCAACAACAAACCCTAACAAGATAATTGATCACTACTATTAGAGGGTTAGCTAGTCACAACAAATCTGATTTTTAGAATTTTTTTGATAGTAAAATAAAAAATACAACTTAGAATAAATCCTATCTAAAATCTCAAGAGGTTTCCAAAAAATTAAATAAATTAGAAAAATTTGCTGTTTTGCACCTAAAATTATTTTTTTATGGAAAATCATAAAAAAAATATAAAAAATAAAAAATAGCTCTAAAAATATTGATTTTTTTATTGGAGTTGTTTGATGTCATCCCAAATCTGCCAAAAAAAAATTGTGATTAGATCTATAACTGTGAGTGAGATATAAGCAAATTTTTTTTAAACCCATATTTTAAAAGATCTATTTTTTGACTAATAATCACACATCTAAATTTAAAATATAAAGAACAAAACCCTATTAAAATTTAGAGAGATTTCTAGAAATGTAAACATATCAGAAAAATTTGATTATTTGCTCTCGAAGTTAATTTTTTATTAAAAATAGAAAAAAAATTATAAAAAATTAAAAACAAATCCAAAAAGTTTGAGTTTTGGAATGAAAGCGCATGATGTTGTCTCCAAGTTGTAAAAAACATTTTGTGAGAAAATACATAGCCGTTTGAAAGTTATGGTCGAATCTTTGGGAATTAGGGCTTTATCCAAAATGATGCCAAACTTGCAACAAAAAACAAACAAAACCTGCAACAAAAGAATCCAACTCCAAGATTTCTCAAAATGTGTTAAAATATGTCAGGTTCACCAAATGTAACTGAAGATTTATTTTTGGGATTAGATTCATCAATCAAGCATATAAAATAAACCCAAAGTAATTACAAAACACAATGAAAGTTAAAACAAAGAACGATTATACCTGTAAACCGCCGAGTCTTCCATGATTCACTTTTGTAACACCTTCTAGCTTGCTGGTTGACATGTTGCCCTTAGATTTGGCATGCGAGCAAGCCTTGACGAAGTCCTACACCAAACTTTGAAGGATTTGATCAATGTCTAAATGCCTAATGCCTAAGACAATATGAGTGAAAATGCCTATGCCTAAATATGCTAAGAGTAAGTGAAATAGGATGACAAATGCTACAATGTCCATAGAATCTATGTGCGTCTAATGTCTAAAATATTGCCTAATGCAAAAATGAGAGGAAAATGGCATTTTATAGAAAATGCCATTTTGAACGGACGGATGAGATTGATCTTTGACAGAGACCTAAAATCAGAGGTCCAGATTAAATTTGATAATCCCTAATTAGGGTTAGGGAAAAATCCTTAAGTGAGTGGTCGAGATGTCATATGAGAAAATAAAATCGGTGGTGGAGAATAAATGAGATAAATTAATTAGAAAATAAAGATTTTCAAAAATCAAGAGGATAAAGACTGCCTAATTTGTGAGATTCAAAAAATCAAGAAGATAAGAGTTGAAATGAAGATCAAATTTGGAAAATCAAGAATCTACCTGATTACTTGATTTTTAGAAGATTAGTTACCATTTTGAATTAAATTAATTCAAAATATGGATTTTATGAGATAATAAATAATCGATTTTAAGATTACTTACTAAAATGAACTGACAGTTAAGAATGTAATGACATTTTAAATAATTTCATTTATTTAAAATGAGAGGAATATTAATTTGGCAATTAAATAATTAAATTTAATTATTTAATTTAGCAGATAAGATTAAATAAATTAATAAATTTATTTAATTATGACAATTAGTGACATATTAAATAAATAAATGTAATTCATTTATTTAATAATTAGGAAGAATTAATGAAGAAGGGTAATTAAATAAATTAAGAAATTTATTTAATTAAGGGAAGACTTAGACAATTAATGACGTATTTAATAAATAAATAAAATTTATTTATTTAATAATCATGAAGAACAAATGACATGAATTAATTAAATAATTATGAATTATTTAATTAATAGTCGAATGTGGACCAAGGACATAATTAAATGTCATAATTATGCTAGGACAAAAGTGGTAAAAATGAAGCTTGTAGGCCTAGGTCATTTTTAGGTGTCTACAGAGAGTTTGCAAACTCTCCAAGAAATTGAGTTCCATAAATTTACCTCCAAATTTCTACACTCAATATGGTCAATTTTGTCTTATTTACAAGATAAAAAACAATCTATCAATATGGTTAATTTTATCTTCCCCAGTTGATGATATGTTTCCACTTGTAGCACAAGTTTCCACACTCATTATCCTTGTGCATTGACCAGATTCTTCTTTGATTTCCTCTCAGTAAACTTGGCATTTTCATGCCTGAACATTCATTGGCTCATTGCATTTTACTACCTTTTACAATTCTCAAGTTATTATATCATAACTGACAAACAAAAAATACATATCTATTCAATTCACATGCAAAGGTACTTAGTCCATAGCATTGAATTTCTAAGAGAATTGTATAGGACTAGGGGTCTTCTAAATACCCTAAAACCTTCCACAAAAGAGTATTTCAACATAAATGTATTGCCAAAGACATAATACAAATGTACATAGAGAATCTTGATTAGCTAGGTAAGGGTAGGAAAAGTGAGGTGAATTTATTATGTGCACATATCTTAAGAAAAAATTGTTAGATGCCTTAATAAAACTTAGCATGCTAGTTGTGAATAAGATAGACAAATAAAATTGTATCAAGTTCTTTCTTACTGGGCTATAAAATGAAAATGATCAAGGTCAAAAGAAGCATATAGTAACTTGAATCTAGACTTAGCTTTTTTGAGTGCTTACTGTAATCTTGTGTCAACTAGTTTAATATTTGGCCTCACATATTACATTGCAAGGACAAAGGCACATTCAAATAAATGAAATTGATGTACATGTAACTAGGTTGCTTTAGCAACGGTGTCTGCACTTCCAAATAAGATTCCAAAGCACTCAGATGCTTGAGGACATGAACCTATATATATGTTTAATAATTATAAGAAGATAATTAGTGATTGATATTGAAATTAATAGAAATTTTGAATAGTTTTGATCAATCTTTGTATGAATTGGTATTAGTACTTTAAATTATAGTGTGTAGGTCACAACAAATGACATCTCTTTGTCTCACTTGAACTATATTGAGTTCTTCGCCCAAATCATAAGTTATTTACCCTTTATTGTGACCTGTGTGCTATAATCAATAACTTAATACTAATACTAATTAATACAAACATTGGCCAAAAACATTCACAATTATATATCAATTAGTATCAATCACTAATTATATTCTCTTAAAATGATTGTACATGGAGCATTTATAGGTTCTTATCCTCTATGGCCTTTTTGGATGCCTCACACTAAGTGAATGTTTAATACCATAATACAATAAATGATCAATCAAACAAAAAATATTATTAAGTAGTAATAGTTTATTTAAATAATCTTGGAAGGGTAGTAATTGGAGTTATGTGAATGGATAGGTGAAAGTATAAATTTTGGTGGCTAGCACAATGTATTTTAGAATATGATATGACGTACAACAAGAAAGTCATTGGAGATAATTTCATTTAAATGCACCACCTAAATATATATTCATAAGTAAAATTATAGAGTTGTAAGTCATATCCTAAAATACATTGTAGGAACCCAATTTTCTACTAGTTTCACTTATCCATTCACATAACTCCAAATACTACCCTCAGTAATTGGAGTTATGTGAATGGATAAGTGAAACTAGTTATAGTAGAAATTTTGGTGCCTAGAACAATGTATTTTAGGATGTGCCTAGTAGAAATTATAGATAAGAATTACAACTCTATAATTTCATACATTTAAATGAAATTATAGATTTGTAAGCCATATCCTAAAATACATTGTGCTAGACACCAAAATTTCTACTATAACTAGTTTCACTTATCCATTCACATAAATCCAATTAATACCCATCCAAGATTATTTCAATAAAGTAATTGATTGATCATTTATTGTATTGAATGTAGGGAAACTTGGGTTCAAAATTCATTTGTAGACTCACTCTTTGACCGATCATCCTTCAAATGCAGTCAATTTTCCCAAACATGCAATATTCCAATCAAATATAGAATAATATTAAATAACACTTTATTGAAATAATTTGGAAAGGTAATAATTGGCCTTTTTGGATGTCTCACACTAAGTGAATGTTTAATAGGTCATGCTTGGTGATGGTGTACATTCGATACAATAAGTGATCAATCAAATACTTTATTGAAACAATCTTGGAAGGGTAGTAATTGGAGTTTATGTGAATGGATAAGTGAAACTAGTTATGGTAGAAATTTTGGTGCCTAGCACAATGTATTTTAGGATATGATTTACAACTTAATGTAAGAAAGTATGACTATAATTTCATTTAAATGCACCACCTAAATATATTCATAAAATCATGCATTTAAATGAAATTATATCTAGATGTAAGTCATATTCTAAAATACATTGTAGGCACCAAAATTTCTACTATAACTAGTTTCACTTATCCACTCACATAACTCCAACTAATAACTCCAATTACTACCCTTAGTAATTGGAGTTATGTGAATGGATAAGTGAAACAATTTATAGTAGAAATTTTGGTGCCTAGCACTTGATGTATTTTAGGATATGACTTACAACTTAATGTAGGAAAGTATGACTATAATTTTATTTAAATGCACCACCTAAATATATTTATAAAATCATGCATTTAATTTAAATTATAGAGTTGTATGTCATATCCTAAGATACATTGTAGGCACCAAAATTTCTACTATAACTAGTTTCACTTATCCATTCTCATAACTCCAATTAATAGCCTTCCAAGATTATTTCAATAAAGTATTTGATTGATCATTTACTGTTATTTAATATTCTTTTGTATTTGATTGATCATTTATTGTATTGAATGTACACCATCACCAAGAATGGCATTATACATTCACTTAGTGAGGCATCCAAAAAGGCCTAGATGTGTGCAATGACAAAAGGATAAACACTTAAGACCTCAATCATAATAGAATATCTCCTCTAACATGAAGTATTTTGAGTTCTTGGTGATCTTTCTTGTGACCAAAACCCTATTGTATTATTGTATTAATCTTGGTATCAATAATTTATTCTTCTCTCTTAAATTGATTACACATTGGGTATATATAGGGGCATGTCCCTTAGAACCACCTAAACCATTCATAAGTTATCATGCACAAACTTTTTTATAATTAAATATAAGTCAATCTTGTATCTTAAAATACATCCTGTCCCTAAATACAATTTATGTATGAATATCTCCATACCCTTAGTTATATGTGTGTGCATGATAATTAACCATTCACTCTCTATCTTTAGGGAGGCACTAATCTTTTTTTTTGGTTCAAACATACATTGAAATTAAGTACATATACTTAAAATTCTAACTAAATTTACATGAATGTTCCCTATCACTCTCATTATTACCCTTCAAAGAGAGTTCCAAGTGGTTATATTATTTCCTATTCTTTTGTTTTATTATTCATTAATTTTTTTGAAGTAAGCAATATAACTACCAATGATCTTTAAATTTTTCTTAGTGGGGCCATCCCAAAAAGGCCTAGATGATTTTAATTTCTCATTATAAATTTGTTGTGCATTTGTGATTTTTCTTAATTGATTTTATGGTTGTGTATAATTTAAAAAGGTTGAACACTTAAGATTTCATTCGTAGTAGCATATATCCTCGTCTCACCTATAAATTCCAAATGGTTAATCATATCACCACACATAATTATAATTATAGTGTATAATTGCTTATGATTGATTGCAATTTGTAAGTATCCTAAAATACAATATGTCCCTAAATATAAGTTATGCATAATTATATCCTTATCCCTACTTATATAGATGCATTATACTTAGTCATACACTCTTATCCTATATTATACACACTTGTATGATTGTTATTTGGAATTTAGAAATACCTTGCATTTTTAAATGATAATATGTGAGATTCTTTGTTTAAGACTTTAAAATTCCTATGAAGTTAGTCAAATTTAATCCTCATGCCCATAATTCTTAAAGCATTCAAGATAAATATATATTTATATGCTTACATTACTTTTACATGTGAATGTTTCATTAGGATATTTTAGTACCACTTTTTTTACAGGAAATTTTTTATAATCCTAGTTTCTCCCTTTCTCCCTCTTTTTCATAGATAGTTGAATGAACTTAAAATTGCTTAGTTTTACTTCATGAAGAAATCTACTCATTTCTCATATTTCCTTTTTTTTTATAATTCCCTATGGAGCATCTTACTAGAAAAATGGTTATTGCATATTTACTTTTAATGAAATAAAATAAGTAAATATTTGTATTTTTTTTTTGATTTAATTAAATGCATATCTTTGTATTTATATAGATATGGCTGATGATCAGAGATCACATCATTCCACTCAGTCTTAGGAGCAAGCTGAGGCTAGGTATAATTTATATAATGATAGCATTAGGAGATTAGAGATGATTTGAGATGTTTGGACCAAACAATAACAAAAATTTCCTAATATACCTAATAGAGATAGATTAGTTAGGATTCAATAGGAGATCACATGTATGATTCACATGATTTGATCTTATAATCCTTATGATGAGGTCAACATTGAGGAGTTTTATAGGTCCCTTGCTAGCAGTGTTATTGGAACTATGAAAATTGATTATATTTCTCATAGAGTTTCACTACATAATGTGCAGAGCATGTTCCATCATTATATGGGACAAAAAAAAGGTTAGAGGATATACTATTACTAGATGTACATATGAGCTTGTTGCTCCATTTATATATCCTGGATGGTTGGCAACCAATCTCAGATGGCCTCATAATGACGATTTTCCACTTTATTTTTGCAAACAATTATATGTTGAGTTCCATATAGGGTTAGATGCGGATTACACATCTATTCCTTCACATGTTGGACAGGGAAAAGGGAGGTTTGCTAAAAATCCTCAATATAGATGTGCAGATTTTCCACCACCTGCCAACAAGAGGGAATTAGTTGGTCCAAACCTTTTGGTTCTTCCAAAATGTTTGGAAATAGCAACAACAGGAGGCGTAGCAACAACACCTACTAGATCTAACCTTTTTGACAGTATTGCCATGATTGCTACTCAGGTCGATCAGACATCATCTGATTTTGTAGGTAGATTTTTATTACGTCCACAAATTAGCCTTCCTCCCATTGAGGCTACATCTTCCAATTATGATCCCTAAATTTGTGTAGAGCTACCATCACCATTAGATGTAGTGCAGATGAGTGAAGCCACTCTACATAATGTGTGCTTGGTTTCCATTATCGATTTACTATCATCATACCAATTTATTAGTGAGGATTATTGGATTTCTTTAGATTTTGTACTGGATCATATTAGATGACATTTTGGTAGAAAACCAGGTCGAGGTGAGGTGGCTTCACAGGATGGTCAACATATTCCAGACTAGCCTACAGTCCCTGCACAACATCGATTTGAGGTTACTGCCCCTGATGTACATGCCACATACAACTCACTTCTCTTTGAAACTGGTCCTTTACCTAATACAGGTGTCCCTAATGTGACCATACATTCTTGTGACATTAGTGGGATTGGTAGAGTGCTCTAGGGTGATACAGAGGTACTTTCAAATAATTTATATATTTTGCATTCTAAAAATTCACATGTATATAAAATAAAATTGACTTTAAAGTAGTTCTCACTCTTGATTGAAATCTTGTATTTGAAAATTTCTAGCAATACAAGGATTTATCAAGCTTTGGAGATTTGGAGCATGTAGATGATCTTGTCCATGGTACATTTATAATATTTAAAATACTTGGGTGATCCCACAATACTGGTTTACAATTTTTGGCCAAACTGGACACTCAAATAAATTTTTTTAACTAAATCTTCACTTTTGGGCACCTATAGCAGCTAAACCGTGAGGAATTTGAAGATGATGCAAACTAGAGTTTGATGAAATTTTGTCTATAGATTCTAAATATATATTTAAAAAAAAAATTGGAATCAAATTGTACTTCTTTTTCCATCTCCCTCAAAAACTAGTTTTTTTCAAAAAACACAACTTTTTTTCCATGAAGGATAAAATTTTAATTCTTTCAATTTAGATTTGTAACTCCGATATCTAGTGCTTCCACTTGGTTAGATATTTTTTAATTGAATATTTTTTCTTTAATAAAGTTTTGAAGTCAAACCAATTACAATTCAAACATAGCTGACCATATAATGTATAACTTTTTGTATGTATCGAAATTCAATTTATTTTTGTTGGATCAAGGACTTCAATATCTAGTGCACTCATATTTTTCATTTTTTTTTTTGATAATCTGCTATTTTTCCACATGTGTAGAACATAGACCTTGATTTTTGGTGAAAAACCTATGTTTAATTTAAAAAAAAAACAAATACATAATAAAACTAAAACATATTAAAATTATAGTCATTGGATAGCTTGTTCCGAGGACTACTTGATTCTAGTTGGGTTTGTGAAGTCTACTCCATTTTCATCCTCAACCTGAGCTTCAAAGCATAAAAATTTGGACTTTCAAAGTGCATGAGGGGGAGAATGAGGGCAAAGGGGGGTTCGAGCGAACCCATAGGGGTTCACTCAAATCCCTAGGGGTTCACTTGAACCTTGGTTCGAGCGAATCCCCTTTCCTTTTGCATTTTCTTTGTTTTTTTTGGGAGGGAAATGTGGGGCCAGTATTTAATGGGTTTGCTCGAACCCTAGTTTGAGCGAACCCCTTATGGGTTTGCTTGAACCTACAAGTTCGTTCAAACCCCTAAAACTATTTTTTTTGCATGGGGTCATTTTTTTCCATTTTTCCTTCCTCACTCAAATTGTAAACTACTTTTGTGGGTTTACCCACTTGATACATTCAAACATTGAAAGTACAAAACTTTAAGATGACTTTACATTTATACATGTACATTAAATTAATTAATGTACTTTCTTGTGCAGGGAGGCGGATCAGGACATGGATTGAGATAGGGATCAAGAGAGGCATCGGGCTAGGGATCCAAAGAGAATTAGGACATGGATCTAGATAAAGATCAGGAGAGAGATCGATCCACAGTCATACTAGGTATCCTCCACTTTGACTTGTTTTACATGTAGACACATGATTTGTTATATATTTTAAATTATGATTTGTCACATTATGGTTCTTAGATCATGATCTTCACATTATATACATTTTACATTATGGTTCTTATTATGTTTTACATTATGGTTTGAATATGATTTCTTTAATGTTCTCTCTAATTAAAATCTAACATTTTTGGTCTCATTTTTGGATACAGTAATATAGAAATTCTTGAAGGTAATTAGGGTTTTGAGTTGGGAAAATTTAATATTCTTGCTCACTTTTAATCTATAAAAATGAGTTAATTTAATGATTTTTGGTTCAATAGGGTAGTTGGGAATGGAGGGTTGAATAATCAGGGCTTTACAATGGTTGTTTTCATGAGTGGGTATGGACAATTTGTTGCATGGTTTCAACTTGATCTTTTGTTTTGTGAAATTTGGCTTGGTCTTTTTTTAATTAGTATGCAAGCTCTAAATTCTTGAGTTATATGTGTTACGATATGATCCAAGTGCTTTATCCAGTAGCTTTTGCATCTTAGGATTTTGGATGTGTTCTAAGGCTAATTTACCAAAAATGAAACCAAATAATTTACTTTTTTGATGTATAGATATTTACAACCTTTTTATTATATTTCACTGGATTTAACCTTTGAGTGTTGATATCTATTAAAAATTACAACATATATTTTTTCCAACATATTTTTTATTCTAATAGAGAATAAAGTGTTTGTGAGTTTCATATTCCGTACATGTCATGGAACCTACCCTAAAATTGTGGTTGGTGGCTCTATTGAAATTGGAACCTATCTAAAATAATGGGTTATGTGAAATACTTTATGCTAAGAATAGAATATAGAAATCCTAAAAAGAGTTGGAAGCCCCATGAAGCAAATTATTATTATTTTTTCGGAATCCTTGCATTTCAAGATGAATTGATTAATTTTTCTTGAATCATCTTTGGGAGATAATTTCAAAGGTTGAGAAAATAAAATTAGACCCTACACATGATTATGGATCTAGTGACAATGATAGTTATCTTTATCCATGAGAGGAATGCTAGTATATTAGTGTGGGGTAACAACAAAGGAAAGATTGAAATATTTGAAGAAAAAATTCTATAATCATCTAAACATGGCACTATCAAGAAGGTCAACTTAGCCTTAGAAAATATTTTACATAAAGAATCTTAGAATATTTAAATTCAAATAATGATCTTAAGAGATTAAATTCAAACATTTAGGTAACTATGGGACACTTGAGAAGTACAAGGATTCATTAATTATTTTATATACAAGTAATAGAAGAAATAGGAATGGAGAGTGCAATTATTGATATCATAAACAATATTGTAGTAGATAATGCAACACTTTCTTTATATTTCAGGATAAAATGTAATTCAAGGATTCAAGGTCCTTGAACCTAAGTATTGAGACTATTGGAGGAGTGATGAAATAATTTATTCTAATGAAAATAATTATTTCTACAAAGAAGACTCGATTCTTTAGAACCTTTTCCCATTTTTGTGTTGCATTATACTTTTCAATTGAAATTACATGAAAATGAGTAAATTTCCTCTATAATATGAGAGAGCTATCCCACTAAAATATAGAGAAAAATAATGCGTTCATTGATTATTTTTAATTATTGTAAATACTTGGCTTTTCCCATTGGGAGAGCCATGTTGGTTTCTATATAAAAACATAGTGACAAGTTTTTTTCCAATACTTCTTACCTTGATTTAGGATCCTAAATTTAATTAACAAGAATAATAAAAAGATAAGTGATGACAATGATATTTTTATGATATGATCTTGCTAAATATTATAAATTTCAAATAAAGAAAATGTGTGAAGACAATTGATTCTAGTAAAAATTAAATTTGATAAATATTGTGGATGAGAAATTGTGATATTATTTAACTTCATAATAAATGTGACTTTATTGATTGACTCTGATGTTGTTCATTGTGATGCTAACAAGTATGTGTTTGTGATTAATTCCTATGATGTGTGGGAGTGAAAAATTCATACTATTTATGGTCAATAATGATAAGTATCCTAAGATGATTCTATTAAATAAACAAGTTAGATGCACAATTTAGACTTTTTTGTACATGCATACTAATAGCTAATAATAATATCCTACAATTATTTTCATTAAAAGGAACACACTTGAAAATTTGAAATCAGGGAAGAAAATATTCCTATTGTTTATTCTAGAGTATATGATCATGTTCACAATCCAACGTAGGAAGGGAAAGGTTCTAGGAATTAACTCAAAAGTGTTCTCAACTATAGTGTTTTTATATCATCAAAATTAAGATCAAAATTATGTGTTATAATTATGCACCAAAGATATCCACAAACATGAGGTTAAACTCATAGGTAAAAAAGTGAAGTATTCACACTTCTTCTCTACAAAAATTAAATAGTTTTAACACTCTTTATTGATTTCATATACTTTTTTAATCATTGTACCTAGTTTAGCTAGTGCTAAAGAAACTTCTAATAAAATTAAAACTTACAAATTTTGTTGGATCTATATTAACATTTGATGAAATAATTTTTAAGCATGAATTCTTCATTAAACACAATTACTACAAATAATATCACCTTAAGAAAGCTTTGTAGGTAAATAAGATCACAAAAAAGAAAGCTTCATGGGCTACTAATTCATTCAATGTCTATCTAATTATATACATAAGAATATGACATATCGACCTATCTAAATTTGAAGAAGCCTAAAAATATCCATCTAATCCAACAAAAAATCCAAATTTAGATCACCACATTGAATGAAATTATTTTAATACAACATAAAATAAAAAGATTTTCAAATTTAGGTCCAAATGTTACATGTATATATTGTCATAAAAAATATATATGTACAAAAATATCTTAAAGTTCTTGGTACATATAATTTGGATCCTATCTATGTTTTATTATCTCTAAAGTATTTTCATGGTCTTCAATAGGCAACCTCCACCTTGGTTTGGCACGTCCTCCTTTTTGGTCAAGTTTCAAGATTTATTCTTGTTGCTATAACTAAGTGACTATAATGTAAAACCTTTTGACCTGGCATATAATCAATAAATATGTCATTTGTATCTATTTTTGTTTGTTGATAGTATGTGCCTTCAAAAACCACTAATCCAATAGGATACTCTTGTCCATCACCATTTGTCATTGATTCTGACAATTTGTATTTTGGTTGTGTACATCTTAGTAGATAGTAATCTACACCTTCTATATTGTCAGGATATGCAAGAACAACAAAATATCTCTTGTACACACCATTTAGTAAACCATGCTCAACTTAGGTAGAATATAAATAAATTGTAAGTTAAAATTCAATTTAAAAATTTAAAATTTACCTATAACAACTAAATCTAATACACGTTCGTAATCAGCTGAATGCAGAGGATCATTGATATTTACAATGTCATTATCTTCAAAAGGGTTCAACGTGGCCACTAATTGTTTTATTTCCCATTGTGAAACATACCCATCTCTAATATTCTCATATTGTAGTGTATTTGTATTGTTCTCAATGCAATCAACACAAAGACATGTATGATTTTTCTCACTTGAATTACTAGAGGCATGTTATGTCCTACTATCATGATTTGATGCAAAATGATAATATCACTAATTGTTTGAAAATTAGTAAGAGTTGATTGATCAATATCTGTAAATTTCAAAACATCCAATTAAAAATTGTATAAAATTGAAAATTCAATTCATGTACACATTGAAATTCAAAAAACAAATTCATTTATGTACCTTTAACTTCCGAAAAAAATTGTGCATTGCATATTGAGTCACAGGCAGCAAAATGAATTTTCCACCATTCAATAATTTCATTTGCATTCCTTATGGCATTACCTGCAATTTCATGTTGGTGAAATGTCAGGTTAAGAGGCTTTGTAGTTGAAAGGAAAAAAAAATCTCAAAAAAACATAATTAGATTTTCTCTAAAAATCCATATGGTGTTACCTACAAGTTTGTGTTGGTGGGGTGCATGCTTCACACATGCTTCAACTCCATTGTGCTCTCCTTTTCCATGTCCACTCTTATAGAAATTCCACAAAATATTTATGTTGTGTCTAATATGTTGTTGGATTAACCAATTAAAAGATTTTGCATACATAAATTGTCCTGTGAAGTTACAACCAATTTCATTTAAAACCAAATTAGTAAAAATAAACTATGTGTACAACATATAAGTCTGAACAAGTTAAGTAAAAAAATAAATATATAATTAAAAAAATTAAATCAACACTTACTAGCACATCCATCAGAACATATCCAGTGTTGTGAAGCATCTATTTCACGCTGTCTCAAGTCTTCAAAAAACATTGCAAAACAATGGGCTACGTAGCTTCTATCGTGACCTAGATCATCACTAATATAAAAGTGAACCTCTTTGATGATAATTCATTCATCTTTGCTACTTTGTACGCCATCCACATGTTCTTCAACATGCTTATAAAAAAATTGTACAAATATTGCAACTTGCTCTAAATGATAATATTGACTTTGAATCTCAGTTTGAGGACTAAATGTATAGTTCTTAGAGAAATCAACAATAGAGAGAATACAACTTGTTGAAAAGCAATTCTTTAAGTCAAAAAATTGCTTAGCTTGTCATCTAGCACCATGATAATGTTGAATATGTGGATATTTGATATTGCAAAATTTGTTCATAAACTCATTGTAAGACAATTCACTCTCTTTGAGAATAATTTTTCTAGTCTCAACTCCTGACTTTGTTGAGTATTTCTCATATTCAAATCTCTTCGACATAACTTGCATTGAATGATCAATATTGTCAACTTGTGAAATATTCTTCAAATTTCCACAATCATTACATATATTTTTATACACTGCATTTTCAATTCATCTGAATCTTCTAATTTTTCACATAGAAGAGACTTCACAAATTGTCTTATACTTCTAGGGATGACTATATTTGGATTGATTTCTGCCTTATATTTTTATATGTTTGTAGGTGTAGATGAAATTCAACATGATTTCAACAACAAAAAGTCTCACGTACCTTATTTATATGTATAAAACTTGTTCATAGTCTCTCAAACATCCTTTGACAAATCTTCACATCTAAAAATTCTTGCTTGAATGCTTAAAAAAGTTCACTTTGTGTTGTATCTATACAAATTTTTGGATGTGAAATTTTTGTACCATCTTCACCTTTTATTTGTATAGTATCCCTTCTATTGGAAGAAACATGAGAGTGTTTGGTCCAATATTCAATCACCTGTTCCTTTACATCTTCTGAGATTCTATCTTTTCAGGGAACCCTGCAAATATTTACCCAATTATTCTCAATATTTCCATCCAATCTATTTCTCTTTTTGATATATCTTTGAATAATTCTCCTAGAAACATTTAGTAATTTGGAAATTGCTTGAACTTGTCTTCTATGTGATAAATTCTTACTAGAAATTACAATCATCAATGCTCTATGTGCAACACTTAAATCAACAACTTGACTCTTATTTTCAATAGAATTCAATGCTTCTTGCAGGTTTTCAACTATTGTTTTCTTTAATGATCTTGATGAATTTTTCTTATTATCAACCCCTAGTAACTCCAAAACAGGGGTCATTTCTTTCCTCCTAAATAACTTTGAAAATAACTATGCTCTTCCAACTATAAACTTTTCTTCAAAAAATTCATCCTATATTCTTTTATAGTGTAATTTTATTATGCTTTTAGATAACATATCTTTAGATGAAATATTATTGAAAAGGGATTCCTCATCCATCTCCATCATATTTTCCATACCAAGGAAAATATTTCTATTGCCACCTTCAATTTGTCTTGGTACCTGTACTCCTTGTTCATCAACAATTTCCATGGGTTGTTCTTGATTAGTTGTTCCTTCATCCACATTTCTAGTATCTCTTCTTTGATCATACAACCTTGTTCTTTTCTTTTTATTCCCCATCACAAATTGCTCAAGTTTGAATTTACTTGCATACAAAAATAACACATACAAATACTTTAACCTCTATTTTTGAAGATCTACTTGTAATCAGGGTAAAATCAAGGTTAACATCATATAACATGCAATTATTTAAGTATAGAGGAGGAGGGAAAAAGATGAAGTAGGAGTTTTGGAATGTGGATAATATTTTGGATTATGATGGATGATAGTAGATGTGGAAGGATTATTTGGAAGTTTAGTTGTAACAATTTTTATTTTTCAAACTTTGGATGGTGGATGATGGAGTTTGGAATTATGATTGGGATAGTGCTTGGAACCATGACTTTTATATGCCTTGCATGATGACCATTTTGAAGGAGGTGGACATTTTCTATATATATGTGGGATACCTCTTGTCTTTTGGCTCCACATTTTGATTGGACTTTGGAATTGAACTCTTTTCTTTACTTGGTCCATCTTTCTTGGGATCCATTTTAACTTTATTTTTCCACTTGGATTTTTACATTCAATGGCCTTTGATATTTGATTTTGGGCGTTAAACTTGTAAGACTTGTTTTTGTTGGTTCCAATTGATGGGTTTAATTATGTTGGAATGATAGTTTATGGTGTGGATGGAAGGAGTGTTGGAAACAAACTTATGACTACTCATGGCGTACTCATGGCCCCCATTTTGATGTTTGTATTGGATAAAGTGTCCCCTAATATCATGGAGGTATGACTATTTTTTACTATGAAAACAAGATGCGAACCCATCATTGTGTATGTGGAAACTGTTGCTTGGAATCTTCTCCTTTGTGAGAAAGCCTGATTTGATAAAAGTGGATGATCCTAGTTGATAGGATATTTTAACCTTATCATTCATCATGCTTGTCTCTTCTTGATCATTCGGGATATCAATTTGATCCATGATAGCTTTTGTATCTTCTTCTTTGACTTGATCTATAATAGCTTATTTATATTCTTCTTTGATGTTATTCATGTCATTTGTTTGATTCTTTATGTGTCCAAAGGAGGCAAGTGTATCATTTTTAGAAATGGAGGTGTTTGGAGTTTGGATAGGATCAATTTCAAATTTTTGATCATGGATGGTGTAAAGATTGATAAGAGGATCATTTTGGATTTCTTGTTCAATAGTAGGATCTTGATCAAAGATAGGTTTATCTTAGGTGACATGGTTGTCTAGAAGGATTTCTTGGATGGAATAGGATCACAAGAAATACTTTGATCTTGAAAGAATGGGGGAGTTATGAGGTCAAGCTTTGGATTTTCCTTTTGACATATATCCCTAGGTTTAGGCATAAAAACTAAGATAGGTATAACAACTAATCTAATTATCAATGACCTTGGGTATAGTAAAGACTGATAGGATATGTTGACAAGGTGGTCTCAAATTGGACTGATGAGTTGAGGAACCAACCTAAATGATGAAGGACTAGGATGATTTTTTTTGAAAGATAAGGTCAAGAGAATATAGATTTAAATCTATGGTCTAGTCTAAGTTTGATGGGATTTCTAATCAATTGGTTTATGCAAGCCAAAAAGATGACCTAGAAATTTGACCTATGGGGAATGCCTAATGCAAAGGTATGAGGTGATGGATGAATGGATAATGATAAGAATGAGGTGAGCAAGTCCTTGGTCTAATTAGATTTAAAGGTTAAGCTCATTTTGGATATGTAGGCCTAGTTTTTTTCAAAATTTTGTATGTTTCGGGTGTGGCGTTTGATTTATATTGGCAATGTTTTTCTGAATACATGTAAAACAAAAAAGGCAATTTTTTTTTTAGTGGCTCTAATACAAAATCAGAGAATGTCTGATTAGGGGCACCTTATGTTAGTTGGGAAAAAATGTTTCACTGGTATTGAAAAAGTTTGAGAACACTTGTAAGAAAGCACAACCTAGGTTGGAAAGTGGATACTACCTGTTGAGTCCCTACTTGGATTTCTCCAAACACTTAAACAAAGTGGACATCTAGAGATCTTGGTGACACTGGCTACCCCTTACATGACACCGGAACAAAAATTTATCTTACCCCCTAAGATCCAAAGACCTTGAGAGATTTTTTGTCTCTACAATGAGTAGTGGAATGTAGGGCGGCTTCAAAATGACAGTTCTTGTACCAACAAGTAAAAGGGTTTTTCCCCTCTAAAACAAGTGGTTCTTAGTGAATACTTGGGGACATGACACCTTGCGAGCATCCAAAAAGCCACTTAAGGCTTTAATCACTCTTACTAGGGGCTCTTATACGTTTTATGGTAGTACCCCATTTTGAACATGACACTGTACGACTAAGGCCTACATATCATGAGGACTTGATTGTTTAGTCTTATCCATTATATACCTGCCCAAGGGAAAAACTAGTTGGAGTCACCAAGGATTTCTCCATACAGATGTGTCTCACTTGGTAAACCCCTCTAAGGGTAAACAAAAGAAAGAAAAGAATAATTCCTTTTAATCTCCAAGATCACACAAAGGTGTGAGATGAGAGCATAACGTGTTTGACTCACACTAGCATGGTGTTCATTTTAATCCCCAAAAATTAATTGTGTGGGTGGTAATGCAAATTTTGAAAGGTGTTTTTGATTCTCAAGATCACAAAATGGTGTGAGAGAAGAGCATACATGCCTTGATGCAACTTACAAAACCACAAGATAATATCTTGACACTAGCTTGTTTTAAGCACCAAAATCTAAATGTGAGAGATTGTAAAAACACTTTGATGCAAGATTTTTTGTCAGTTTTAGATCCCAAAAGAGTGAAAATGCAGATGATTTTAAGCCCAAATGAGTAAGGAATGCAAGTTATTGTCAATTTTAATCCTCATGAATGAAAATTCATGTTCATTTTAAAACCTCATGAGTGTATAATGCAATTTATTGTTGATTTTAATCCTCATGAATGAAAATACATGTTCATTTTAAAACCTCATAAGTGTATAATGAAAGTTTTTTATTTTAATCCTCATGAATAATGCATGTTCATTTTAAAACCTCATGAGTGTATAATGCAATTTTTTGTTTATTTTAATCCTCATGAATGAAAACGTGTGTTCATTTTAAAACCTCATGAGTGTAAAATGCAAGTTGTTGATTTTAATCCTCATGAATGAAAATGCATGTTAATTTTAAAACCTCATGAGTGTATAATGCAAATTGTTGTTGATTTTAATCCCCATGAATGAAAATGTGTGTTCATTTTAAAACCTCATGAGTTTATAATGCAAGTTGTTGATTTTAATCCTCATGAATAAAAATGCATGCTCATTTTAAAACCTCATGAGTGTATAATGCAAGTTGTTGTTGATTTTAATCCTCATGAATGAAAATGCATGTTCATTTTAAAACCTCATTAGTGTATAATACAAGTTGTTGATTTTAATCCTCATGAATGAAAATGAATGTTCATTTTAAAACCTCATGAGTGTATAATGCAAGTTGTTGTAAACAAACAAGATATAACAATGTGAAATAAACAATAATAAACCTTGCAAGACAAAAGTTAGAATCCCTCCAAGTTGTGCCACACAATAAAAAGCATATATCATTAGCAAGTTTCACATTGGATTCACCAATATAATTAGGGTAAAATCAAGGTTAAGATCTTATAACATGCAAACATAAACCCTAAATCCCTAATCTAGCAATGAAGAACATTTACACATGAAAACACAAAATAAACTAAAGAAAATTACCATTTTTTTTGCTTTGGATGCTTGATTTCCCTCATACTTAAGTATTCAACTATAGCCTATGACAAATGATTAGCAAAGTATTGAAGTATTATATGCCTAGAGTGTACTTGCAAATTCACCAAGCACGTAAGTAGAAAATGACAAGAGAAAGTCTCTTTTATAGAATGTCAATTTGAAATGGATGAATGAGATTGAATTATAATTTAATCAATGGCGGAGAATAAATGAGACAAGAGAAAAGATTGCCACAGATAAGGAGGTGGCTGGAAAAATCAAATAATTATAGAAATTATTTGATTTAAGACCGAAAGTAAAAATAAAAGTTGATTTTTAAAAAAAATTGGAAATAATTACTTCATTAAAAGGTGGAGGAAAAATGGAAAGAACCAAAAAAAATAATCATAAAAGCTGACTTAAATAATTATTTCATTAAAAATTGGAGGAAAAATGGAAAAAATCAAAAAACAAAAACTCAAAAATAAGAATTTCGGCCGACTATGATTCAATCGAATCCTAGTCGTCTGAAAATGTTCCGGCCAGAACATATTCAGCCAAATAGGATTTGGCCAAGTCCTAGTCAGTCGAATATGTCTAGATGGCATGTGACTTGGTAGCAAAGTCACCATTTTTTCAAATTTTTAAAAATTTCCAACTTTTGGTGAAGATTTCTTCAATCAAAATTATTTTTTTTAAAAAGAAAAAAATACCCTTTTGTAGAGCTCACAATGTTGAATCCAATATATATATATATATTATATTTTGATTAGTTTTAGTATATAAATATTTTAAAATATTGCAAGTAGGTTGTTCAAATTCAAAAATAGGTTGAGTTGAAATTACATAAAAAAAGTAAATCATCATAAAAAAAATTAGAAAATATATGATGCCCTAGAGGAGAGAATCCTCTTCAAAAGAGTATATTTTGTTTTTTGAAAATGAAAAAAAATTAAACAATAGTTGACGTCAACTGAAAACTATCAAATTTGGGTTAGTTTGACTCATTATAGATATTGTTATTATCAAGAGAAAATGATTTTTTTTCTATTTATTTTTTGACGTCAATTGAACATCACTTTTTCTTGAACTTTTTAGCATTACAAAATCTTCTCTTAATTGATAAAAAATATCAAAACAATTTTTAAAAAATTCTAAAAAACTATGGGAATAAACTTCAACAAGAGTTCTACATTTTATTAGTTTACATCATTTTGAAATTCAAAACACAAATACCACTTTTATATGGTTGAAGTTAGAACTTTTTCTTCATGTTGGCTGATTCCTTTATAAAGTGTGACATAGGTTTGTAATTTTACCCAAAAATATAGAATGATTTATAAATGAATCATGTTCACAATCTTCAATCACTACCTCTATTAGCTTTGAAAAACTACATGTGTACTATAAGTGATCACCCTCTTTGGTTGTGGTGGACATACATCCTTTTGTTGCGGGTTGGCAATCCCTTTGTTGTGGGTTGGCAGGCCCTTTGTTGTGGGTTGATATATCCTTTGTTGTAGGGGTTAGTTTATTTCAAAGGCATCTTTCCATCATTAATAACCATAATCCACATAAAACCTTATTAAATTCCATAGAAATTCATAGATTCACACAATCATTTATCAATATGTATATCATCCTTAATGCTTTAAATACTTAAAAAAAGTGGAAAGGTTTGGGTAATGTCTTTAAAACTTATCAAAAATATTATGAAAAGTATGAAACTCAAAAAATGAAAGCAGGACAATTCCAAGACTCATCATTTCCCCCAACTTAGCTTTTGGCTTGTCCTCAAGCAGTTCAAAACCTTTGGTTATACTGTAATGCAACTTCTTTATAGTCCATAGTGTCAGTGATTCCTTCCCCTTACTTTAGGTAGAATGATTTTTGTGTAGATATTCTTTCCCATCTAGCTTGCTCTATCACCCCTTGTTCTTTCCTCCTTCCCATCCAATGTAGAATTGGGTATAGGAGAAAGGGAGGATGAAATTTCAGAGGAAACCAAGTGATCTAGTGTTGTAGGGAAGCTTTGATGTACTTATATTCCCTTATGACTATTGCCAAGTAGTTAAAAACATAAGGGGGCTCTTTCTTTTCAATTCATGTGTTTGTTCATTCCATCTATCCTAAGAGAACTTGAGTGCATCTATTCCTATTGCTACTACCAGCTCTTGAAATCTCTTCTAATATTTTTCTTTGCACTCTAATATTTTCCTTTCCACCCCAAGTCTTCCCACTAGGTCAATCCATTCCTCAACTACCTCATTGGGATCTTCTACTTCTTCTCTAATGTATATGGGAAATGACTTCTCCCTCTCATGATAATTTTTTCATAGCTGACCTCTCTGATGTTCATTCCTAATGAATGAGGCTAGTGCCTTTATCTAAACATCTCCCACAAAAATTATTCAGTTCTAGGTAGTATCATATGTGATGGCCAGATTATGTAGATAAAATTCACATAGTTGATCCTGCATGTTTGGTTTGGCCTCTTGATAAGATTTTAAAAATAATGTTGGAGATGATAAAAAAATTGAAAGATCATTAATTAATTGGCTAAATTGGAAACTCAAAAAAATTTCCTACATAAATAGGGTATAGACCCTACCAGGTGGTCTACATTTCATGAGTTGAACAATTTATCAGATAATTCTTCATTTTTTACCATTAATCTTTTAATTTTTGAGTTTTGTTCATTTTATCTATTAAGCACCACTATCAATTGTGATATTTCCTTATTCCATTCACTTTGTGAATGAGAAAGCTCTTCCATTTTATTCCACAAGTTTATCCCAAGGGTAACACGAGTAGAGGTTTTTGATGTTGTTGGGGCATCATTCTGCTCATCAAGTTTTTGAGTTTTCTTATTTATTTTTATGATGGCCAACTAGGCCAACTTATCCAAATTTCTCCTTGATGTTGATAAACATGCAACCAATTTTTTAATTCTTTAACCTCATTATCCAATCCAATCTCTTTTTGTTAGCTAAACCTTTATCTATTCTCCTAGTTCCTTAATTTTTTGTAGAGATGTCTGCAACTCATTAACTTCATCTATATCTATCAAGAGTAACTCCGTCTCATCCTCCAAAAATAATTCTTCATTAGTCTCAACCGAGGAAACAAATTCCTCTTGGGTTATTGGACTATTAGGAGGTCTGGGTTTCTTCTTTGCTATAAATAAATCTTCTTCATATTCAAAATCTAAGCTAGTGCTTAGATTCATAAATTGTAGGCTTTTATTTTGTTCTTGATCATCACGTAATTTTTTTAATTTTTATTTCTGATTTTGTTTTAGACTCTATCATCATGACCTTTCTTGTCCATAATGGGACTTCCATCCTATAATTTCCTTTTCCTTAAGGCAGTGCGACCACCTTTTAGGCTACACATGCATTTTCTACTTCTTTTTAGATGCAAAAGAGGAAGGTTTACTTTTTCCTTTACACTTCTTGGCATAAAAGGGTTTTTATGTGGAAACACGGGTTTTTGACTTTGAAGGTGCTACAAGATATGCCCTAGAGGCTACAAGTTAGGTTTCCTACGTCTCTAGCTCTAGTTGCGTGTTATTTCTATGGGCAGGTGATGCAACATGTGGGGAAGAGGGTATATGTTCCTCTTCCATTTTTGTAGATGACTAATTCACCTCACGAGCCCTATTTGTTTCATCTAACCCTAGCCTTAGAAGTATGTCATTTATATTATTGCATACTAGAAAATTTTCCCAAGAAATATCAAGGAAAATTTGGGTTCTATGGATTCTCTTCATTAATAAAGTAACAAAAAGGTAATGATGTAAGAAAAATTGGTTTCTTTTTCTTTTGTAATAAAAAAAGGTTCCTTTCAGTAAGTTATACAAGAAATTTGGGACATTCATCAACCTTTCATGGTGAAGGTGACTTATTATTTTAAAATGTATTGTGTACAAGAGAGATTGTCTACCATCATAGGTCAAATATTTAATTATGTATACAACAAAAGATGCCCATAGCCAGGGCAGGGAAAGTCTTTTAGTACCTTGAGAAGAAGAGTCTAATTCCTCTCTTGGCCGTATGAATTAATTCCAAGCTATAATTGCATTTGATCGTACTGGAAAATCCTCTCCAACCATGGGCAGTTTAGAGACCTTTGCAACTGATACATCTAAGGCGTCCACTCTTAAACCTATTACAATAGCTTCATAATTTTACAATGAGCTAGCAAGTTGTTATGTCATTAATTCATTTAATTTGTAAGATAAAGGAAGTAATCCAATCATCAAGCTTGTTGAAAAACATGCAAACATAGTTGGTCTTCTAATAGTAAATTATAGGCTGATGGTTCCCTTATGATGATGTCTCCCCCAATTTTGAAGTTCTACAACCTTTTTCAGACAAATATTACTTCAATTTGTTTGTTGTTTATGCCTTAATTCCTGATTATCTAAATACTATAATCTCTATGTTTGTGACTTTGTAATTTTTTTAAGTTGGTGTATGCAATTTGACAAACTAGTTGGTGTATGCAACTTGAAAAAAATGAAAAAGTTGGTGTACACAACTTGAGAAACTAACCGGTGTATGCAACTTGAAAAACTTGATATACGAACCAGTCCTCCCCCAACTTAAAGTGGCAATTTATCTCCAAATGGCAAGGTGTGGGGGAAGTACAAAGGGGATAATTTTTAAAGCATTACGACTATGGATATTGTGATAGGGAGAATTTAAGTGCTAGAATATGAGCAACAAACAAGAGAAAGCAAATAACACTAAAACACTCTACACCTCAAGATTAGCCTAGTTAGATTCAATACAAAATAAAATAGAACTTTTTACCTTGTCTCGAATCGATCATTTGGTTGGCCCTTCGATCTTTGGTGTTGTATGCTCCTTGGATGGCAAGAGATGCAAGCTATAAGATGTATTGAAAATGGTTAAGTATAGATTGAGAAAAAAATTGCAAGAGTTTGGCTACTATGAATGATTTCTCCCTCCAAATGAGAGAAAAAATGGGGTATTTATAAAGATTTTGGAACTCACTAGGGAAATAGACGATCAAGATGTACGGCTAAGGTGAGTTGAGAACTCACAATCCCTCACATCTTGACATGTGGCATATGCTATGGCTTAAAAAGGGTGATGTGTACATGAGGTGGAAGGATAGTACATGACATGGAGGTGGTACATAGTACCTTGGGATTGGGACAAGATCTCCTCATAAATGAGGTACTTGTCCCCATGTGGGTGAGAGGACATGTGAAAAATTAAAAATTACTTAAATATTCTCATGGGGATGAGAGAAGAAATTTAAAATTCCTTTAAGTGCATTGGGGGATTAAATGTGAATTAAAAATCCACATAGAGAATGGAGTGCCTTCTCCAAAAGGAGAAAACATTTAATATGGTTGACTCAATTAAGTGATTAAGGTTGTGCAAGAACTTGATTAGAATAATTAATGATATGTTATAGGCAAGTTATATTTCACATATGACTTGATGTGACAAGTCAAAGATCACATGGGGAAGAGAAAAATAAATTTAATATTCCTTGGAAGGATAAAAGGAATTAAAAATTCCTTGAGAGGTTGATTAGGCTAGTTAATGAATGATTAGAGGAGGGTTGGGTGGCTAAGAGAGATTAGAGGCCAAATTACAAAATTTGGAGGATGTGACACATCCTAATCAAGGATTTGGCATGTGCACATCCCTAATGATGAGATTAGAATATGGATTAGGATTAGATAAAAAATGATGGAGCATGTGACATATAAGGAATTAAATAAATGACATATTTATTTAATTTATTTGATGAAAAGGAGGATTAAAGAGATAAGGTATTTATTTATTAATTAAATACCTTAGGGATTTGACATAATTAAGGATATTAATTAAATAATAGTGATATTACTTAATTAATGCAAATAAGGGGATGCTTAGACGAAAGGGGATAAATTTGGATAAATCAAGTGTCCAAATTTAGGTGTCCACAAATATAATATAAGTGTGATAGGGTGAAAATACTTGTTAGAAAATGAACAACAAACAAAAGAGTGTAAATAACAACTATAAACACCCTGCACCTAGAGATTAGCCTAGTTGGATTCAAAACAAAATAAAAACAACAAATATAGTAGATTCATCTTGTCTTGAATCGATCCTTTGGTTGACCATTCGATCTTAGATGTAGTGTATTCTCCTTTGATGGAAAAAGATGCAAAATGAATGCAAGATGAATGGAAAATAGGTGATAATGGATGAAAATGCAAGAATTTGGCTAAGTATGGCTCAAGAGAAAATTTTGCAAGAGTTTGGCTAGCATGAATGATCTCTCCCAAAATGAGAGAAAATAGGGGGGATTTACAAAGAATTTTGCATTCTCTAGAGAAATGGATGGTTGGGATTAAGTCAACAAAGCCAAGATGTAGGGCTATGGTGAGTTGAGAACTCACAAGCCCTCACATCTTGACATGTGGCAAGTGAAATGGCCTAAGAAGGAGATGATGTGTAAATGAGTTGGAAGGAGAGTACACGACATAGAGGTACTACATAGTACCTTGGGATTGAGAAAAGATCTCCTCATAAAGGAGGTCCTTGTCCCCATGTGGGTGAAAGGACATGTGAGAAATTAAAAATTCCTCAAATATCCATATGGGGATGTGAGAAGGAATTTAAAATTCCTTGAAATGTATTGGGGGATTAAATGTGAATTAAAAATTCATATGGGGACTTGAGTGCCTTCTCCAAAAGGAAAAAAAATTTAATAGGGTTGACTTAGAACACATTAGGTTGACTTAATTAAGTGATTAAGGTTGTGCAAGTACCTGATTAGACAAAATTATGACAGATTAGAGGCAAGTGGGAGATTATGAAGAGTTCACATATGACTTGATGTGACAAGTCAAAGATCACATGGGGAAGAGAAAAATGAATTTAATATTCTTTGGAAGGATAAAAGGAATTAAAATTCTTTGAGAGGTTGATTAGGCTAGTTAATGAAGGATTATAGGAGGGGTAGGTGGCTAAGAGAGATTAGAGGCCAACTTGCAAAAGTTGGAGGATGTGACACATCATAATCAAGGATTAGGCATGTGCACATCCCTAATGATGAGATTAGGAGAATAATTAGGATTAAGAAAGGGATGTGACATGTGAAGAATTAAATAAATGTCATATTTATTTAATTCATTTGATGAAAGGGGGAAGGTATTTAATTATTTAACTGGATACCTTAGGGGTTAGAAGAACTTTAGAGGATATTAATTAAATAATTGTGATATTACTTAATTAATGCAAATAAGGGGATGCTTAGACGAAAGGGGATAAATTTGGATAAATTAACTGTCCAAATTTAGGTGTCTACAATAAGTAAATGTTGCATGAACGTGAATTTTAGAGAAAAATAATAGTTAATGGTAGTCATAGTTTATAATGCAAAAAATAAATGGAATGGTTGTGGTGATGGGAAAGGTGACATGTGTGATGTGATTTGAATGTTGCAAAGTAGAAAATTGTTGAGAGAGATGTAATAATAGAAATAGATGGATGTACTATGGGGAACTTGCCATATAAAGGAACTATTTGAACGATGGAACATGTCCAGAAAAGGCTAGATACAAAAAAGAAAGTTGTGAATTACATGAAAATGACTTGTAATCAAGTGATGTGTTGTGTGAAATGGGTGTTGAATAGGAGTGGTTGCATGTAGAGGTGACTATAATGATGCCATTTGAGAGTGATAGTTGATATGTGTGGAGTGGTAGTGAGTGGAGTTAGTTGTTGCAAGTAGAAGTAGAACAAGTCCCTTTTATAAGTGCCTCAAGGTTGTTGCTACAGGGTTCGTGGGAAGTGCTTGTAACTTGCTACATGTATATGATAATGGATTTTTCTAGTGGTAGAAGTTATTGGTTCAATATAGCATGTGTGTGTGTGTGTGTGTGTGTGTGTGTGTGCATGTGAGTTATTTTATTTTTGATTGAGAATCATACTTATTGAATACCAATAGGTGAGCTGGTTGGCTCATCTACAGATGTAGCAATGGTTGATTCAACTTTATCTTCATGATTTACAAGCAATGTTGAATCTTATAATCCTACGGGTTATGTAAATTGTTGTTGTAGGTTCTATAGAAACTCCTCTTTATGCAATGGAATTTTATAAATCTTGAGCTAGTGTCTATTGACCATCAAAGAGAATATGACTAGATCAATTGTAGTTAACTATTCTAAAAGACTTGTTTTATTTCATAAGGACCTAGCCACTATCTATAATTTACCCTTGTGGTCAATATACCTTGAATCATAGATTAATTCCCAATCTCCTTGGAATTATTTAATTTTGATGAACTAGTCATGCCATTTGATTCTCTATTTTTTTATAATTTTTGTATGAGGGACTGCTTCCATCCTTATTTCATCCAGGGCATTAGATTGTGTAGTTTGTCCTTTTGAGACTTAGAGAGATCCATTCCAAGTTGCATTGCTATTCTGAGTGTTTTATGTTCAAATTCAATGGTAAGGACATTATTTTTCCCATATACTAATTCATATGGCATAAATCCTATGGTGGTTTTTTAGATTTTCCTATACACCCAAACAACTTTTGGTAACCTTGCTACCTAGTCCTTCTAATGCAATTGGATTGTATTTTTCAAGATGGCTTCAATTTACCTATTTGTAACCTTGACTTGCTCATTTGATTGTGGGTGGTAGGGAGTTGAATTTTATTCTGATCTCATATTATTTGACCAACAATCAAATATGAAGTGAATTGTGGTCCTTGATCTATGACTATCTCCCTAGGTACTTGATACCTTGTGAATATTTCCTCATAGAGTAATGTTACAATCTTTCTATCTCTTGTAGAATACAATGTTTTAATCTCCACCCATTTTGTGAGATAGTTAGTATATATTAGTATATACTCCTTATTATTGGAGGTGCAAGCTATTGGTCCAGTGAAATCTAGTTACGATTGTAGTTAGGGTAAAAATATTAGATAAGGGTAAATGTATAACATCAATAATAAAACCCTAACATGCACAATGAAGCACAAGACAACATAAAAATTAAAATAAGAAATACAAATGCAAATCGATCTCCATATTATGCTCAATTTATCTCCATTGCTCTTCTGAACCTCGCATGAAAATGCAAGATTTTGAAGGTTTGATTGTTGGAGGAATGTTGGTTGCTCAATTCAGTAGCATAATGATATGATGAAGGTGATAGGTTGAGGATGATAGATAGAGATGGATGATAGATTCAAGAATTATTTTGATAGCATAAGGATGCTTGAAGAATCAAATCCCCCAAATGGCTTTTGAGGGGCTATATTTATAGAGATTTGATGTGGACAGAGATAAGATTTGAAAAGGATTTTATTTTTGACAAAAAAGGAAATACAACAAGATAAGATAAGATTTAAACAAATAAAAAGATTTGATTTTCTATTTTAAAGGAAATAAACCTTGAAAAAGATGAGAAGGATAATTGATGAATTATCTAATTAAATAAATTAATTAGATACACATGAGTTCCAATCTTGGAAGAAAGCAAGAAGATATTTATAGGATTTTCTTAATTAAATAAATAGTTGATTTATTTAATTGATGTTGGATTTATGATTTCATCAATTAAATAATATAAATTATTTAATTAACATTAGAAGAACAGAGAGATTATGAATATAAATGATTTAATTAATTGAATAATATAAATGATTTAATTAACATTAGAAGAATGAAAGGATTGTGAATAAAATTGAAATAAATGAAAATACTCAAATATAATTAAGATTTATTTAACTAATTAGATGATGACATGGGTACCTAGGACAAACATGCTACAAGATGTCTAAATGATGTAATGTTGTGACAAGGTGTTGTAGGGGGACATTTTTGGGTGTCTACACCCATTTATCAAATGGTGCAATGAGCAATTGTGGATACATGGGCATATCATTGCTCCTTGTAGGTTTACCCATCTTCTGGATGTGATCACACCTTCTTGTATACCTAACTACATCTTTATGTAGTGTTGGAATTTAGTAGCCAGTGTGTAGAATCTTAAGGTCTGTTCTCTTAGCTGCAAAGTTCCCTCCGTAAGGCTTATTATTACAAGCCTTCAAAATATCATAAATTTTATCTTCCCTCATACACCTTATTATATTATTCGGTCATGTATAAAATAGATAGCCGACCACTCATGAATATAGAAAGTTGTGCTCAACTAAATGAAACTTTTCTCTTGGTGAGAGATTTAGGGGTTTCCTGGCTACAACCAAGTAGTTAGTTATGTCTGCATACCAAGGTGTGCGTATTGTTACCCATTTTTCACTTACAACTCAATTGGGTAGAGCTGAGTTAGTTATTTGCTTTTAAAAGTGAAGGGGGGTTAACAAATTTTTGTTATGCTTAACCATTGCAAAAATGATGCTTTCAAATATAATTCAAATTTTTATGCAATTTTTTACAACACAACGTAATTACATAAAATGTATGATATTGCTTTCATTCATTTTTTAATGCAAAATGTAGACAAGATTGCATAAGTGTTTTTGTTTCATATATTGAGAGAAAAAGAATGCTTAAATGTCCCACATAAGCTGTGGGCATGACTAAACTAAAACAACATACATGCAAGCTATACAGTTGAAGATAAATAGGAAAAACACATGAAAAGAAATCATATCCTTCATTGCCTAAAGTGGCAGAATCTTGGTGTTGGTCCTTTTCTCTTCAACCTCCTGCTCCTGGTCTTCAAATGTACTTGTAGATGATAGAAAGAGTTGGTTAGAGCTTGATACAGGAAATATCATCATATATTTCATCAACAAAAATATAGCCTACATCTATGATGCATTAAATTAGTTGAGCCATTATCACATGTTTCCAAGAGAGCCTGAAAATCAAACATCACAGGAGCATTGAGCTTCACTATTTTTTTTTATCTAACATGTTTGTTCCTTGTGTAGGTATAGGTGAAATTTTCATTTATTGGATTCTTTTCATCATAGCATGTGGAGTAAAAATGGGCCCCGATAAGGGTTGAGCCCAACATGTTGCTCTCTGGCTCTTGAGAGGGGTATGAGATAAGTAAGAGACAAGATGGAGCTTTTCAAACGAAAGCATATTCTATTTGAAGATCAATTTATAAGGTAATTGAGACATTTTCCATTCATGAAAGCCAAGTCAAAGGTGCAATGAAGTTACCCCCTTTTCACTTTGAAATAGGAATCACAAGTGAGCAATGAGCCCATTTCAAATGCTTAAGTAATATGCAAAATTGAGTAAAAGTACATCTTGTACATCATGGTCCTACATCATTTGTTTGTTGTCTCACCATCTTTCTTTGTTGTCTATAATACATACATTAATGGTAAATCAATTCATTAAGTGCCAAAGGAGAAACAAACTTGAATCAAGGCATAGTCATGAAACCATACCATTATTCAAGACTTTCTATGGATTGTAAACCAAGGTGTGGCTGTGTTGACGTGTGTTTTGGCACAACAACATGCAAATAGAATATTGCTACTCTATTTCTCCTAAAAGAGAAAGATGATCACATGGATATCTTAGCTCCCAAGGTCTTTGTAGTTAGTTCTCAACTGTGCTGATGTTGCTCAATTGGTCAATGTAATAGTAATGTTTAAGGGGCTTGCTGGTGTTGAGCTTCTGGATCGTTCTAAGATCAAGCATGAACTAGAACCTAATTTAGCTGGGTTTTTTAAAGAAACGAAAAAAGATAGGTCAGAGCTTTGGAACATAAAAGAATGACAATCCTTCTTACTTAACCAGACTTGCTACCTTTCAAGGAGTTTGTTAACTAAAACTACAGAACAAAGTAAACTTGTGATTGACACACAACCTCCTTCATTCACATTGCTCATTCAAATAACATATTTTAAGTTATAATTTAAACAAAACATAAAATAAGATTTCAATCCTTGAAAGATTCTCAAATCAAATGATTAACTTAAAGCAAATATCACCCAAGAACACAATATGAAGTAGATTTTCTTCTGACTATCTATTCTAACACTATATCTTCTATTTTCTCCCTTAGTTCTCTCTACCTCTAACTATCTAACCTTTACAAAGAGGCAAAAATGGCATATATATAGAATGCACCAACAAGAATGCATTGTCCCCCCTGCATTAGGGTTTAAAAAATATCTTCCTCCAGGAGAGTCGGCTCTCAGATCTTTTTGAAGAGAGTCAATGTTGCATTCAATGTGAAACCCTACTGTCCATGCTGATGACAACTTGTTCTAGGAATGATATGTAGATATTTTGCGGCTGCAACATTAACTCTTTTGTCTCCATGTCCATCTTTGAACTCCTTCACAGAGCTTCCTTGAATGCTCCAAAGTATCACCATTAATACTAGCCTGCCTGTGCTAGTGATCACTACAGCTGTCCCTATGACTCATAGTTTCTCCATCCTTCTTCATGTTCTCATTCATGTTTTAGACTTCACTGCTTGTTGACCATCCTTGGAAGCATCATCAGGCCTCCCTATAGATTTAAACATTTCACTCAAGTCAATCCATTACCTTTGGATCTAAGAAGGAATCCATTTCACTTGCATTCAGTTGGTCTTCCCTCGCGAGAATAGTTAATTGGTCAAACTGTCACTAGTCAGTCCTCTTAGCCCCTTTTGATTGGTCATACATACGCCACGCGAGCTTCTCAGGTGGTCAAAGGTGGTTTGAATGGCATCGCATGTCGGTGAGACACTAATCATGTCTCCCTGATGCAATTATATCACTTTTAGCAACCATCGACATGACATTAGATAGTCAGCAAGAAATTTCGGTAGGCTGCAGAAGTCATATCGAGCTTGTGAAAACCATCGGCACGACAGTCGCTAGTCGGTGGGACATCATAGCGAACCTCAGGATTCTTCAACGATCACATTTTTCACGTCGGGGAGACTATCGCTTGTCGCTGTGACCTCATGGAAAAGTCTTCTTTATCTCCTGGTGGGCCAATTCTCATGTCAGGGAGACCTCATCGTTTTGGTGAGATCTTACCCTAAACTCCTCTTTTCTTACCGAGCCCCTCTTTGTTATCAGAAAGACCAACACACTCAGGAAGACATCTCCCCGAGTCCCTTTTACTTCGGTGTGACTTTCTTTCTTCGCCAAGACCTTTTGGCGAAGGCATGATCCTTTTCCAAGTTCCATTTGTTTCGGTGGGGTCCCTTTCTGTCGACAGGACATTCCATGGTTGGGGAGACATTGTAGCGACCCTTTTGTTTTCTCCCTGAGCCCATTCGGTTTCGGTGAGACATTCCGTAGTCGCCTAGACCTTATGGCAAAGGAAAAATAATTTTCTGAGCTCAATGTCCTTCACTGGGACCTCCCTTTATGTTGACATGACTTTCTGTGGTTGGGGAGACCTCTCGGCGACGCTGTCATCCTTCACTGCAACCATTCCTCTATTGCCCAAACTAGGGATCTTCGGCGAGACCTCTTATCGGAGCCACTCCATTTCACTGATACCGCTTTACTTTGATAAGAGTTCACCCTATCGGTGAAACATCTTGCCGAAGTCACCCTTTCTCTCGGTGAGCTTCGTTCGTGTCACTGAGACTTCGCTCGGTTGGTGAGACTTTACACCGACTAAGGCTTCCTTTTGCCGAGCGCAAAATTTCTCCAGGATCGTCCTACCTTTTCGGTGAGACATACGCTAATCAGCCAGACCTCCTGCCAAAGGAAAAATTATCACCGGGACCTTATACCAAAGTCTCCCTGCTTCACCGAGAGTTCACTTGAGTTTGAGGAGAGCTTGTTTGATGGGCAAGACACATAAAGACACTCAGCGACATGAAGTTTGGGTGACTGATGAGCCTCTTTTGGATAGAACACACAGTCATTCAGCAAGACAACTGCAGAGTCTTGCCGACCTTCTCCTTAGAGGATATTAATGATCAACTGGATTGAAGAATGCTTTCCATCTGAGTTCCCTTGGAAAATATCATCCTATGTGTGATTTAATCCTGCAAAAGAAAGGCCTGCATTAGCACTCAGAAGTAAATAAGATATATTATAATAAATCCACCATTGCTTATAATTATTTCACTAAGTTCTTAGCAAGAAGAAAATAAACCCAAGCTGGGACAGGACTAAAATAAAATCAGATAGAACAAAAGATAAAACATGGAGAAACAAAAGAACCCCCAAAAAGAAAAGAAAATAATAGATGCAAAGAAACCAAAAAGATAAGGGGGGACCCATTTTGTTCTAGAATAAAATGGGGTGGTTATGCAAGGCATAACAGGCTGGTAATGATTCATGCTAACAAATCAAAATATTAAGAAGAAAAGGTTGCAATAAACAATGATAATGCTTTACATAGCAAATACGAGCCCAAAGTATGAGCAACTAATAGGTTTCTGAGATTAATATACAGTTACAATGTTCAGTGGATGGAGACTACATTATCAACATTGCTTCATTGGAATCATAGAGGAGTGCATAATGGGTAGTTTGGGTCCATGTTGCATTCTTCAATAGAAAACACAATGCTATAGTATGCAACAAAGAAATTATTAAATATAGGAATAATCATTTTATATCAAGCAAAGTTCATGACATGTTTGCAAAGTAAAGTTTGTATTGCATATACAGATTGGTAATAGACCGAAGAAATAAAGTCATCAAGGAGCAGTGAGTCTTTTGAAAGCAAAGTACAAAGGTGCCATGAAAATGAAGATAGGTACATTTTTCTATTCAAATGTAAACATACTAGAGTAAACACCCAGAAGTGTAAATACATATGTGATGGACCAGAATAATGAATGCAAGGGTTTCCTCTTTGTCAAATGAAACCCCAATATACCTATTGGTGATAGAAAAGAAAAATGTACATAGAGAAATGGAGAATACACAGCGTGCACTTCAAATTTAAAGTCCACATCTACAATATAGGTCATGGGCTCTCAAAACCCTATCTTGTATTTGCACAATAAGAAAGAATATACAGATAATAACAATCAGATTTCACTATTTTTAGCCACGGCTTGTGTTGCCAGGCTTAAAAACACTGCTAGAAAATGGGGAAAATCTAGAGAAAATCCATGGCCGAGTGGAGGCTCGAAGGTATTTGTAGAAAATAAAGATCCAAGAGTCATAACTAAAATATACAGTCGTGACCCTAGAATGTAGAGAGGTTTCATTTTGCATAAATAATGGAACCCAAGAAGTCTTATACCCAAAGAATGCACAATGAAGTTATGGCTTGCGAAAAGAAGAAACCCTCAAGCATGTACAAGCATAGGAAGCACCTAGAAAATGGAAAGGTCATGGCCATGGAAGTATAAAAAGGCCTCTGTATTCAAAAAATAACAAGCCTAGAGTGCTTCCATAGAAAGAAAATACATGCAAAAGAGCAACAACTTGATAGTTTTTTACAGTGGTTTTTGCATAAAGGAGCTTGTAATCAGCATGATTTTTTCACAAAGGAAGGAAGATTGTATATGGGGAATGCTTACTTGATATAGCCTCAACACAGAATTTGCATGAGTTTCTCCATAGAAATCTTAATGATGGCTTGACAAAAGATCTTGGTTCTTCCATGAAAGCTAGATCAAACCCTAGTAGCTACAACCAAGGTGCAGAGTAGAAGACTTGGAAAAAATGAAATGCAAAATGATGTCAAAAGAAAGAAGGCCACATGTTTTGTTTTAGGGTTTTCTTCTTGCCCTAATATTCTAGCCTCCTTGGGTATTTTTTCCACATTATTTTAAACTTTAATACAAAATATTAATAACGATGGTGATATTAGGGTCTTTTCATGTTTTGCAATCTTAGGCTTTATGTACCTTAGTGTTTTTTAAGATTTTTCAAGAAAATCAAATGCCATGCGAGCCACTAATCCTTTGCAAAGAGATAAATCATATACCATATAAATCTTGATTTTTCCAAAGTCATGAACTGAACCCAAGTAATGAGTCATTACTTAGTTTTTTTCCTTCTATTTTTCCTAAATGTGAAACTGCAAACTGCAAACAATTCTAAGACCTTGTTAGAGAAATGTTCTATAAATTTCTTTAATAAGTGTCATAAAAGGCTGTAAAATAAAAGCAAGTGTTGAGTGTCCTCATAGAAACTTTCAGTTTACCTTCTATTTCTGCTTGAGTTCCAATGGTGCAAAATGGAAAGAACAGAGTCAACTGAGCTTTCTATTTCTATTTTTTAGTCATAATTGAGTGATTTTTGAGTCCTTTTGGGTTGATCCATTTGGGAAGGAAAGTTTCAACTATTTTCACTCAGTTTGGAGTAGTTCTTGGCCCTCTTTTTGTGTTTTTTTCCCTTTGCTCAAAAATGACACTTGAGTTTCTATTTTTGTGAGCAGTTAACTGAGATTTTTTCCATTCACTCATGGAGACTCATTGGAGACATGTATTGGAGAAAAACTTAGTTTTTTTAGTTCAAGTTATTGCTTCTTCCTCTCTTGAGTATTGTAGAGAGCTTTGTAAGCATTTGTAACTTAGATTTTCATAAGATGATTATGCAACTCCTTTTAGATCAATAAAGAAAGCAGTGCTCTCCTTTTCATGTTTTGTCTCATTTTTTAGTTAATGATTTGTTGTTCAATTGTGATTCAGCTTTAGAATCCTTTTCTATGTCTCATTGCTACAGGTTTGAGTATAAAAGTTTCATGTAGTGTAGGTTGTGTGTTGTGTTTAATGTTGTTAGTCAGTTGAATTAGTGATAAAAATTCTCTTTTTTCCCTTCATGCAAGCCCCTAATTTTTAAACCTTCATACAAATTTCTTATGTATTGCATTGTTTCACATAGAATTGTGAGAGTAAAAGTCTTTTTCAAACTAACTGTGACTTGAATTAGTAAATAATTTTATAAGTTCTGGTGCATCACCTCTATAGTTTTAGGATTCCCATTTCAGTACCCTTCTATCCATTTTCTTAGAAAAGTTAGTAGTATTAGGTGATTTACCAAGGGAACCAACCCTCTCTAGAGATACATTCTCGTCATAAGCCACCCACAACTTGAGAATGTTTCCATGTTACACAAGATAGTTGAGTCTAACTTAACTAGGGTGCAATTCTCATTGATAACAGTTTTTGGCATGCTTGGTGGGACTCTGAGGCTCGTTTCAGAGAAACATTTCAAGTTTTAAGTTGTTGTTCTGGTATATGCTGTAGTGTTTTTGGCCTTTAAGGCTATAAATTTATACCTGGAAACTTCATTCTCTAGTTTTGCATGCATACCTAGTGTAATCAACTTATGAGAAGAGTGAAAACTAGAGTAGGTACTTCTCCATTTGAGTATTTGCAGTTATCTCCACCAAAAAGAAGGGGTAGGACAACAAGAAAAGGTCTTAGCCCATCAAGGAGATCAAGATCTACACCTCCAAACCTTAGCCCTCAAAATCCAGTGCAAAAAAATCTAGTTCCAATAGTACAAGCATCAGTGATGGCAAGACAGATTGCATTTGCACCTTTTAATGGGGACATCCCAATATATCTTGCTTAGCATGATGAAATTCCTATTGCAGCCCTCAAAATTCTGCCATATTTCATCGGAGAAGAGAAGACCACCCCTGTTGAGCACATTCGAGATGTGGCAACATCGTGCTTAGTTCATAAGATCACTAAAGAAAATGTTGCACTTAGGATTTTGGTTGCATCACTGAAAGGAAAAGCCTTGTAGTTGTTTAGAGGTCTTCCAACAAATTCGATTGCAACATGGGATCAACTGGGTGATGCTTTGCATCAATAGTTTGAGGAAAAATTAGATCATTTTTCTTTGTTGGAACAATTAAGTACCATCAAGAGAGCTCCACATGGGCACATGTTGGATTTTAATTACTATTTCCAAAGAGCATGGGATAGGATTCGAATGACAGTAAAGCCTTCACCTCAACATCATTTCTATTTTTCCTAAAGGTTTTAAATAGTGAGATATCTATATGATTCATTCTATGGGTGGATTTACACTTCCTAATGCTTATGATATAGCTAATAAAGTAGAAAACTACCTTCTACAAGCTGGTAGAATAGCCCCAAGAACTCATATGCCAATTTTTCTTGAGGTGCAACCACCAATACCTATGTCATTACCCCATTTAGCTGTAGTTTTTCCTGTTCCCGCAATAGGTTATCAAGCTACAACCCAAGAAGTTTTCATCCCAAGTCCATCTTAAGAAATCCAAGATTTTAAAGACATGCTTCAAACCTTTAGTAAAAGTGTTTTTAATGAGTTTGTCAATCTCAAGAAACAGGTTGGCCAAGATCCTAGACCCTACCAAGCTCCAAATCAGCTTAATTAGTCAAATAGGCCACCTTTTCAAGTTGATTCTTAAGGCCAAAGAAGAAATTTCAATCCTAAACCCTTTCAACCTTATTATCCTAATGCTGCTAGCTCTTCAGGGATCTTATCTGTATCCAAATCAGTATGGTATAGGAGTGTGATTGGTGTTATCCATGTAACCAACCTCATAGCCAAGCTACATGCATGAATGGGATGAGGAATCAAGATTTAATGGTGCAAGATAGCTATGTTGGTTCAGAAAGTGTGTCAAAAGAAAATCTAGAGTAGCAGAGTCCACAAACTCAGCAAGGTAACCTTGATGTTTCCTTTATGAATTGGCAAGGCACCAAGTTTTGTGGGGTGAATCATCCCCAAGGTCAGAATCAACTAGATTCACTTATCACAACCAACACTAGATCAAGGAAAAGGGATGTTGACTTGGGAAAACAAGCTAAAAAGGTCCAACAACAGCCAAAAAAAGACAAATTTGAAGCTCCTAAAGCTCAAGTTGTCCCCACAACTTATCAAAAGGTTCAAATTTTACAAAGAGGACAAGCTGTACTTGATAAAGATCAGTCTAAGGTACAACCATAGTCATTAAAAACTCAAAATTTAAGTTGTTCCTAAGGGACATCAAAAGGTGAGTCCTACTTCATTTAATGTTGTTGAACATCTGAAGAGGGATACTATTAGAATGTCAATAATGGATGCATTGCAAATTCTTAGGAAAAAATATTTGTTACAAGATGCTTTGGCTAAGATTTCTATTTTTGATGTTTCTAACCAAGATCAGACTAAGATTATGCTTGCAAATAGCCCTGAAGTTAAGAGTGAGCAGCAAGCCCAAGAGGTGAAACCTCCATTTTATGTAGGTTTAATCATTGGTGACAAGCTAGTGTATAATTACATGATTGATTCTAGTGCAGGTAGTTTTGCAATGCCTAAGAGTCTAGTTGATAGGCTAGGATTATCATATGAGCCTCTTTCAAAGAGAGTGATTCAACTAGATGGTTTTGTTGTTAAGACTACTAGGGTGATTAAAAATTTAGCTCTTACCTTGCATGCATGCCAAAATTTTGCAATCCCTCAAGGTATCTATGTTATTCACTTACCATCTTATTTTTTCATATGCCTTTCTAGGGATTTTACTACTAAGTTGGGTGGGTTTGTATCTTTTGATTGGTCACATCTATTTTTTAGAACAAGATATGGTAGTAAAGTGACCATAAAATCATAACCACAAGCCAAGGATCATATTGAACCATATGTCCCTAGCCCTATAAATGTCAACCTCTACATCACCCATGAGCTGAAGGATCAATCCATGACCCTAGACCCCAAAATACCTATTAAGAATGTAAATCTCGATGAGTGGGCAGCTGGGAATCATGAAGTTGACCCTTTCAGTCACACTGATGAGGTAGGATTAGGAATTTACACGATTCATGAGCCTGATGCAACATGGTTCTAAATTTGGTCAAAGATCAAAATCATCCTGAACAACATGATGATCAGCTTTGGAGGCTATATTTTGATGGCTCAAGAAGCAGAATGGGTGTTGGTGGAGGAGCCATGTTGATTTCACCCAGTGGAGATAAGTATTACTCAACATTGAGGTTTTATTTTAGCTATACAAATAATACAGCTGAATATGACACACTTATTCATGGCCTAGAATGGGATAGAAAGAGAGGTATAAAGTGCTTATAGGTTTTTGGTGATTTTGAATTGATTTTAAATCAAGTTAGAAATCTAAATGTTACAAAAACCGATTTGCTTAAGCTGTATAAGCATAGCCTTTGGGATTTAATTGAAGATTTTGATGCTTTCAATTTGTTGTCCATTCCTAGAAATCAAAATAAACATGCAGATAAGCTTGCTGCCATAGGATCTTAGTTTGACATTCTGAATGATATTCATAATGTAGAGGTACAACACTATGTAAAAGTGGTTGTTATTGAGACCATCTGTACCTGATAACAATGTAAGTTTGAAAGTTTTTGAGAGTGATGAGAAGATTGTAAGTTTTCTAATTGCAAAAGCCAAGTTTGCAGCTAAGAATCAACAAAAATGGAAACAACAATATGACAATCAGATTGTGCAATTGAAGTCAAACAAGCTGCCCAAAGGTTTGGTAACCTTGGATTCAATTTTTAATTCAGATGACCAAGTCAGAAAGGATAAAAACAACATGACAGTTAAGCAAGAGCATTATGAACCCATTGAAATATTTAGAGATAAGCTCCTCAAGCTTGGTAAGGTATGTACCAAAGATGAACAAGAAGCTTTCATTTTGCTGTGTCAAGAATTTAGTGATATTTTTGCTTGGGAATATGGAAATTTAAAGGGTTTTAACCCAGAGCTAGCTCAACACACCATTGAGTTAGAACATAATGCAAAACCAATGAGGCAAAAGAAAATGCCTCTTAATCCAAAGCTTGAGCATCTTATGAAAGAAAAATTGAGTAAGTTAATTGAAATTAATATCATCTTTCCAATTAAGCATACATCATGGGTTTCTAACTTAGTTCAGGTTAGAAAGAAGAATGGTGAGATTAGGCTTTGTGTTGATTTTCGTGATCTGAATAAAGCCTCTCTCTAGGATCATTATCCATTTCCTTCAATGGAGCATATTTTGCAAGTGGTTAATGGTTCTGATAGATTCTCTTTGTTGTATGGATACTCAGGATATAACTATATTTAAGGATGAGGATCAATACAAAACTTCCTTTACCACCAAATGGGGTACCATGGCTTATAGGAAAATTCCCTTTAGTTTGGTCAATGCAAGGGAAACCTTTCAGAGAGCAATGGACATGGCATTTCATGGCCCCATGAACAAGATCATGCTAGTTTACTTAGATGATATTATAGTTTTCCAAAGAATTCCAATGAACATTTTGGTCATTTGAGGCAGATTTTTCAGAGATGTAGAGAGTTTGGGGTTTCTTTTAACCCAAAGAAGTTTATTTTTTTCTATCCATGAGGGTAAGCTTCTTGGACACATTGTTTCTAAACATGGTATTTCTATTGATCCAAAAAGATTTTCTACCATTCTAGCTTTACCCCTACCAACACATAAGAAAGGCTTACAAATATTTCTTGGTAGGATCAACTTTGTGAGAAGGTTCACACCTAACATCACAACACTATTGCAACCTCTTACAACTATGCTTAAATTGAATGTATCTTTTAGTTGGACTAAAGAGAGTAGGAGAAAATTTGAGTAGATTAAGGAAGCCCATGTAGCTACTCCAACACTCATTAATCCTAACTATGATACAAATTTTATTTTGGGCGTTGACACTATTTCATCTATGCTCTATTAGTAGAATGAAGAAGGCTTGGAGCAACATGTGGCATTTTTCAACCAAGTGTTGCATGCTTATGAGGTAAAATATTCATTTGTTGAAAAAAATGTGTTTGTTGTTGTTAGAAGCCTCGTAAAGTTTAGGAATATGCTCTCTAACGATAAAATTTAGTTGTTGGTTTCCCATCCAACTGTTAAGGATTTCTTTCTTAATAAGGATATAAATGACAAAAGAGCAGGCTTGATAACTAAGGTAATAGAATATGATGTTAACATTAAAGTTACTAAGCTTGTCAGAGGCAAGGGTTTACGTGAACAACTTGCTGGAAATGGAGAAAAAATCCAAGAAGGTGATGAGCATGTTGCAACAGTGCTAAAAAATGAAGAGCAAGCTGCTATTACAACTCCACCTACAAGATGGGTGCAACAAATGATCAATTATTTGCAAACTAGTGATTGCCCTAAAGGTTTGGATAGAGAAAAAAGGAGGTATTATAGGTTTCAAGCCATCCCTTATGTTTTTATTGATGGTATTTTATATAGAAGGGATTTTCATGGTGTTTTACAAAGGTACATTGAGCCAGATCAGATAGACAAGCTACTGGAAGATTTTCATGATAGGCCTTCAGGAGGCCATTTTGCACCAAGAACTATAGTTCTGAAAAATTATGAGAGCTAGGTATTATTGGATAGATCTATTTAAAGATGCATATTCTTGGGTTAGGAAATGTAATAAATGTTCACAATTTTTAGGAAAGCTAAGGCTTGCAGCCTTGCATCTACACCCCATTAAAGTAGAGCATCATTTTGCCAAGTGGGGTCTTGATTTCATTGGCCCTATTAACCCATCATCAAGCATAGGCCATAGATGCATTTTAATTACAACAGATTATTTTACAAAGTGGATTGAGGTTGTTGCTTTGAAGGATGCAAATGAAACTTCTATTTTGAATTTTTATCAAGATTTGGTGTCTAGATTTGGTACTCCTAATTCTATCATATCTGGCAATGCATTAGCTTTTACTAGTTTAAGGATTTCTGATTGGTCTGTAAAGAACAACATTTTTCTTAATACCTCATCCAACTATTACCCACAGGGTAATGGACAGGCTGAATCCACCAATAAAAATTTGATTAAGATCATTAAAAAGACCATTGAGGACAATCAAAGAACATGGCATGACAAGTTGAAGTTAGCCCTTTGGGCTGATAGGATAACTCATAAGAGATACAATTTATTTACCTTATGTTCTCACTTATGGTAAAGAAGCTAAGTTACCAATTTCTATTGAATTACCAACTCTGAATTTCATTAAGGAGCTTGAACTGTTAGAGGAGCAACCATGGAATTCAAGCTTGCACATATGATGGAACTAGAGGAAATGAGAAAAGATGCATTGATGAAGCTTGAGATTCATCAAACTCAGATGAAGAGGTCTTTTGATAAGAGAGCAGTACCGAGGGATTTCAGTGTTGGTGATCTCATTTTCAAATGGGATGAGCTTAGAAGTAAACTTGGTAAGCATACCAAGTTTGATGCAATGTGGGATGGCCCCAATGTGATCACTGAGTGCAAGAAACATAATGCTTTCCAACTTTCAAAGCTGAGCAGAGAGGTGCTGCCTATCCCAGTCAATGGGATCCACCTCAAGCATTGTATCTAAGAGTAAGTTTTGCAGTTGTACTATAGTAAGTTTTTTGTACTAATAAGTGCTTGAAACATTTCTTTTAGTTCTATTTTCTTTTATATAAATGTTGTTGCATAGTTTGTTGGCCGCTAGGGCCTTGGTAGTTTTCTTTCAACTTGGTTTTTGTTGTTGTTCGGAGTATTTACAACTAATATACAATGGTTTTCTGAGTTTGAAGGGGGGCCTAAATTGACTCCATGCCCAATGGATTATTTAAGGCTATTGGTCTAATATGCTTAGCAGACAAGCATTCAATAGAAATCGCCAAAAATATTACCCATTTTTCACTTACAATTCAATTGGGTAGAGTTGAGTCAGTTATTTTCTTTTAAAAGTGAAGAGGGATTAAAAATTTTCTTCTCTACTTAACCATTGCAAAAATGATGCTTTCAAATAGAATTCAGTTTTTTATGCAATGTTTACAACATAAGGTAATTACATAAATTGCATGATATATCTTTCATTCATTTTGTGATGCAAAATGTATACAAGATTGCATAAGAGATGTTTCATATATTGAGAGAAAAAGAATGCTTAAATGTCCCACACAAGCCATGGGCATGAATGAACTAAAACAACATACATGTAAGCTATACAACTGAAGATAAATAGGAAAAACACATGAAAATAAATCATATCCTTAATTGCTTGAAGTGGCATAATCTTGGTGTTGGTCCTTTTCTCTTCATCCTCCCACTCCTGGTCTTCAGATGTACCTGCAGATGATAGAAAGAGTTGGTTAGAGCTCGGGACATGAAATATCATCATATGTTTCATCAACAGAAATATAGCCTACATCTATGATGCATTAAATCAGTTGAGCCATTATTACATGTTTCAAAGAGAGCCTGAAAATCAAACATCATAGGACCATTGAGCTTCACTATTTTTTTTTATCTAACATGTTTGTTCCCTGTGCAAGTATAGGTGAAATTTTCATTTGTTGGATTCTTCTCATTAGAGCATGTGGAGTAAAAATGGGCTCCCACAAGGGTTGAGCCCATATTTTTTCCCTTTGTATCTTGAGAGGGGTATGAGATAAGTAAGAGACAAGATGGAGCTTTTCAAATGAAAGCATATTCTGTTTGAAGATCAATTTATAAGGTAACTGATCACATTGTCCTTTCATGACAGCCAAGTCAAAGGTGCAATGAAGTTACTCGCTTTTCACTTTGAAATGGGAATCACAAGTGAGTAATGAGCTCATTTAAAATGCTTAAGTAATATGCAAAACTGAGTAAAAGTACATCTTGTACATCATGGTCCTACATCATTTTTTTTTGTCTCGCCATCTTTCTTTATTGTCTATAATACATACATTGATGGTATAACCATTCATTAAGTTCCAAAGGAGCAAAAAATTTGAATCAAGGCATAGTCATGAAAGCATAGCATTATTCAAGACTTTCTATGGATTGTAAACCAAGGTGTGGCTGGTAATGATTCATGCTAACATGTTGAAAGATTAAGAAGAAAAGGTTGCAAATAAATAATGATAATGCTTGACATAGCAAATAAGAGCCCAAAGTATGAGCAATTGGCAGGTTTTTGAGAGTAAAATATAGTCACAATGTTTAGTGGATGGAGACTACATTATTAACATTGTTTCATTGGAATCATAAAGGAGTGCATAATGGGTAGTTTGGGTCCATGTTGCATTCTTCAATAGAAAACACAATGCTACAGTATGCAACAAATAAATTATTAAATATAGGCATAATACTTTATATGAAGAAAAGTTCATGACATGTTTGCAAATTAAATTTAGCATTGCATATATACAAATTGGTACTAGACCGAAGAAATAAAGTCATCAAGGAACATTGAGTATTTTGAAAGAAAAGTACAAAGGTGCCATGAAAATGAAGATAGGTGCAATTTGTTGTTCAAATGTAAACATACTAGAGTAAAAACCCAGAATAGTAAATGCATATGTGATGGCCCAGAATAATGGATGCAATGGTTTCCTCTTTGTCAAAGAAAAATATACACAGAATGTTTAAACCCTTAGCCAAGATAATGAAATGGAGAATCCAAAGGTTGCACTTCAAATTTAAAGTCCACATCTACAATAGAGGTAACGAGCTCTTAGAACCCTATCTTGTATTTGCACAATAAGGAAGAATATACAAGAAATAACACTTAGATTTCACTATTTTTAGCCATGGCCTATGTTTCCAGGATTAAAAACACTGCTAGAAAATGGGTAAATCTAGAGCAAAGCCATGGCCAAGTGGAGGCTCGAAGGGGTTTTTAGAAAATAAAGATCCAAGAGTCATAACTAGAATATACAAAGAATGCACAATACCCAAAGAAGTCACAATGAAGCCACAACTTGCAAAAAGAGGAAACCCTCAAGCATGTACAAGCATATGAAGCACCTAGAAAATTGAAAGGCTACGGTCATGGAAGTACAAAAGGCGTCTTCTGTATTAAAAAAGTAATGAGCCTAGAGTGCTTTTGTAGAAAGAAAATACATATAATAAAAGAGAAGTGACTTCATAGTTTTTTATAGTGGTTTTTGCATAAAGGAGCTCAAAATGAGCATGATTGTTTCATAAAGGAAGGAAGATTGTATATGGGAAATGCTTACTTGATTCGGCCTCAACATGGAATCTACATGAGTTTCTCTATAGAAAGCTCAATGGTGGCTTAACATAAGTTCTTTGTTCTTCCATAAAAGCTAGATGAAACCCTAGCAGCCACAACCAAGGTGTAGTGTAGAAGACTTGGAAAAATTGAAATGAAAATGATGCAAAAAGAAAGGAGGCTGCATGTTTTGTTCTAGGGTTTTCTTCTTTCCCTAATATTCTGGCCGCCTTGGGTATTTTTTCAACATTTTTTTAAACTTTTATGCAAAATATTAATACAGATGGTGGTATTAGGGTCTTTTCATGTTGTGCAATCTTAGGCTTTATGTGCCTTAGTATTTTTTATGATTTTTGAAAAAAATCAAATTCCATGTGAGCCACTAATCCTTTGTAAAGAGATAAATCATATACCATATAAACCTTGATTTTTCCAAAGTCATGAACTAAACCCAAGTAATGAGTCATTACTTAGTATTTTTCCTTCTATTTTTCCTAAATGTGAAACTGGGAACTACAAACAATTGTAAGGCATTGTTAGAGAAATTGTCTATAAATTTATTTAATAAGTGTCATAAAATGTACTAAAACAAAGCAAATGTTGAGTGTCCTCATAGAAAATTTCATTTTACCTTCTATTTCTGCTTGAGTTCCAATGGTGCACAATGGAAATAACGAAGTCAAGTGAGCTTTCTATTTCTGATTTTCAGTCATAATTGAATGATTTTTGAGTCCTTTTGGGTCGATCCACTTGGGAAGGAAAGTTTCACCTATTTTAACTTAGTTTGGAGCAGTTCTTGGCCCTCTTTTGTGGTTTTTTCCCTTTTCTCAAAATGACACTTGATTTTCTATTTTGGCTAGTAGTTAACTAATATTTTTCCCATTCACTCATGGAGACTCATTGGAGACATATATTGGATAAAAACTTAGTTTGTTTTTTTAGTTCAAGTTATTGCTTCTTCCTCTCTTGTGTATTGTAGAGAGCTTTGTAAGCATTTGTAGCTCAGATTTTCATAAGATGATTATGCATCTCCTTTCAAATCAATAAAAACAATAGTGTTCTCCTTTTCATGTTTTGTCTCATTTTACAGTCAATGATTTGATGTTCAATTGTGATTCAATTTTAGAATCCTTTTTTATGTCTCATTGTTGTAGGTTTGAGTGCAAAAGTTTCATGTAGTGCAGGTTGTGTGTTGTGTTTATTGTTGTTAGTGGGTTGAAGTTGTGATAAAACTTTTGATTTTCCTTCATGCAAGCCTCTAATTTTCAAAACTTCATACAAATTACTTATGTATTGCATTGTTTCACATAGAATTGTGAGAGTAAAAGTCTTTTTCAAACTGATTGTGAGTTGAATTAGTAAATAATTTTATAAGTTTTGGTGAATCACCTCTATAGTTTTAGGATTCCCATTTCAGTATCCTTTTATCCCCTTTCTTAGAAAATTTAGTAGTATTAGGTGATTTACTAGGGGAACCAACCCTCTCTAAAGATGCATTCTCGTCACCCACAGCTTGATAATGTTTCCATATTACACAAGATAGTTGAGTCTAACTTAACTAGGGTGCAATCCTTGTTGATAACATGTATTTTTAAGTAAAACAAGTGTTCATGTAGAAAATAATTATCCACAATTTGTTCTTTTATTTTGATATGTAGGTTGGAGAGAAAATCAGCTACCACATTTTCTTTACCCAGCTTATCCATAATAGTTATATCAAACTCATGCAACAATGATAACCACCTAACAAGGTATCCTCCAACCACTTGTTTGTTCATCGAGTATCAATTTTATTTATGATCAATATGAACAAAGACATGATAGCTAGTGATATATTTTCTGAATTTGTTAATTACTTAAATTATTGAGCTTACCATCTTGAATATTTTTATTGATATAATAAATAGCATACACCAAATTACCTTCTTTCTATCCTAAAACAACACGTATGGAAAATTCAAAAGCATCTGGATGTATGTGGAAAGGAACTATCTAGTTACTCCCTCTCAAACTAGGTGTCCTTATGAGAGATGTTTTAAGAGTTTCAAAAGCTTCTTGGTAGGTAGTGGTCCATTAAAACTCAATGTCCTTAGATGAGAGGACAAATAAGGAGTTTCTATTTTACTAAAATCCTTAATAAATATCTTGTAGTATCTTGTGTGGTCAAGAAAACTGCTCACATCCTTTTTCTTATGGGGATTAGATAGAGTAGAGATCAATTTTATTTTTTTAGGATCCACCAAAATCCCTCTACTTTACATAAAGTGTCCCAAAACCACTCTTTTAGTCATCATCATGAAACATTTCTCACGACTTAGAGAAATATTGTGATCTTGGCACCTTTGAAGGACCTTTTCAAAGCTTTCTAGTGCTTCTTCATAGGAATTTCCATATGTGGTGAATTCATCCATATATTTCCATAGAGTCATGGGAAATATATGAAAATATGCTCAAGAACTATCTTTGGAATGTTGCATGTGCATTACATAGCCCAAATGGAAAAAATGAGTAGGAATATGTACCCCATGGACACGTAAAGTTGGTTTTATCCTATTCTTTTAGAGCTATTTTTATAGATAATTATAGCCATTGAACCCATCTATGAAAGAAAGATATTTCTTCCCTACCAATGAATCTAACACCTGATCAATGAAAGGAAGAGGGAAATGATCCTTCCTCATGAATTAGGTACATCCTTTATTAGGTACTATCACCAATGGGGAAACCCCTTGATGGTCTGATATTGGATATATAAACCCTACATCTAATAGTTTTTGTAACTCTATTTTCACTATATCTCTCACAACTGGGTGCATCTTGTGTTGTGGTTGTATCATTGGCTTGTATCCCTCATTGATGTAGATTTTTTGTATACAAATATTAGGATCTATGCCCTTCATGTCATGGTATTCCCAAACAAATACTACTATATGAGCATGCAACATTGTAAGTAATTCAAACTATTGGGAAATTGTCAATTGATTATTAACATTGAGTGTTCTGCCAAGTGTTATTTCTATTGGTATGACATAATTCATGGTAGAAGAAACATCCATCATTGATATATTAAGATTACAACTATGTGGAAGTAGTGTATGGAAATGCTAATAACCAATTGGAAACATCTACTGATAGGTCTCCCTTGGTCAAATTTTGGATATGTTTTTTTCCCCTTCATGCCCCATGTGCCTACCATGTGTTTGAGGTTGCTAAAATATAAGATAATTCCCATAGGGAATTTTCTAGTTATTTCTCTAAGTTTTGGTAGGTTGTCAATGTCAAATTTTTGGTCATCCCATTTTGAAAGTACCCATTCCTTGGTATCTCCAATCCTTAATCCTTGAAACTTCCAAGTCTACCTTTTCCCTTTCTCTTTGTCAAGATTTCAAAGTTCTTATTGAAATCCCTTTCACACATTCCTTGCCTTTTCCTTTTCCTTTGTTAGTGTTTTAATCTTTAACTTACTACTATTCTTTTTCGTAAAACCCCAATTCTCTAATCCTTTATGCTAAGTAACCTTTCATAGCTAAAATTTTGGTCATCCACCAACTTGAGTATCATTTCCTTGGTACCCCTAACTTTGATCCCTGATACATTTCACTGTATTTATTTGGGATCATGATTTAGAATTTATCCTTATTTAGGTACATTGTAGAGACCATTATCATACTCAAAACTTTAATAATTTTTTATATACATATTTTCTAGAGTTAGAGTGTTTCCTTTCCCCATACCCAAGTACTTCCTTCTTAGCACCTCTAATTTTGGAACCTCAATATCTTCCTTCATGCTATGAGTCATCCTAGACACCAATACTTTATGCTTTCCACTATGTCATCCCATTAGGATTGCAAATTCAAGCTTCCTTTGCTTTTCATACCTCAAGTGATAAATTTCTTGGTATCTCTGATATAAAACTCATCATAACTACCTCAAATATCTTTTTTATTCTTAATTTAAATGACAACTTTACCTATTTACTTTAATAATGAAGCATTCCTTAACCTCAATTCCAAATTCCTTGATACCAACATTGGTTATGAGGTATAATGAATGCTTGGCCCTTGAAACTATAAAACTACCTCATTTTGCATGGTTCACTCCTACCTACCTCCTAGCATGAATCAAGATGCATTAGTGATTAGTTCTAAGGTTGCAACTACTCCAGAATAGATTCTACTACCCAACAAAAAAATCACCAAAGGGTGTAGATTCACATGTACTTCTAGTGATGAATAAAGAGGAAGATGAACATAGTGTATTTAAAGAAGTGGTTGAATTTTATTCATCATTTTAATAGGTTTTGTGGGATATTTCTTAGCCTACACACCAAAACCAATGGTGTGATTAATGAAGAGAAATTTGGAGGTCATACAAGAACATTCCTTGATGCCTTGCATGTACATGAAAGCACATTTGGTCATATTTTTAGTTGTGATTCATGGAGAAGTGACCCAAGATAGGTATGGAAACTCTTAGCTACACACCAATTGATGGATTCTTGGATTTAATTATGATTTTTGTAATTCACAACAATTCAATATAAACATATTTTTAGTTTTTTTTATCTAATGTGCTCTCATTCTCATTCTTAATGTGTATAACAACATAAGGGATTATTATAAAACAAATTCAAATACATTCATGTGGCATATTATTTTCTTTAATAAGGTGCTTGACCCTAAATATTGTAAACCACTATACAAGCATGAAGTGACAACTAAAATAGCCGTGCACTATCAAATGGGTATGGTTTGTGTTAGGGTAGGTGTTTGGACAATATAGTGGTATCTATTGCAGCACCTTTTAGAATCCCTTCTTGGTTTATTAGAGTTAGAAATGAAGGTTTTTTTACTCAACTCAATAAGTGGTCCTAAGTTTCCCCAATTGATCATAAGGTTATAGGATTTTTCTTTAAATTTGACGCCCCAAGACTTAGGAAGAGATCTACAATTAAGGATTTGGGACTAACAACTCAGATCACCAACACATGGCACTAAGGAAGAAATCATAACTAGGTTGAGGTAAACTAAAAATTCTAGTGGTGAGTTAAACCTAGAAGTATTTTATTGCCTTGAAGATTTGAAGTATTTCAAAGTTATTCTCTTCAAAAAGAAGTGAGTTTTTTGGTCTAAAGAAAAATATTTTTTATTGTTATAACTTGTTGATACCTACAATATTTAAATTTATAGAAGGTACACATGTTTTTATTCCTAAGAGTAAAATTTATTTCATGATAAATAAACATATTATTTGTAAAACATCAATTTATTGCATGCATGGTAGTGTATGATCAACTGTTGTTTATTGGTATGGATATGATTATCCTATAGGTTTTACTTTGTTTGAATCAAATTTTCATCCCCTAGAAACTACATTAAATTATATTCCCACAATTATTTTAATGATGCTTCATCACTCTATTCAATTATCCCTACATCATGTGAAAACCCATGTCTGAATTTACATGCATCCATACAAGAAAACTTGCATAGACTCAAAGAACTTGTTAAGCTTAGAAAAGAGTGTGAAGAATATATCAATACATTGCTATTCAATGTCCACCCTACTATGACACAAAACCAAGTGATTCCATCCCATATCATTCATGTGTATGACCTTTGTAAATAGCTAGACCTCTCTTGGGTTGGCTATGAAATACAAACCATGAAATCCAATGTTTTTAGCTAGATGCGTAGATTTGATGGGTATGCTATTCATAAAGGGCATGCACATGTTGCTACATTTTAAAATTTTATTTAAAAAAATAGTTTGAAGATGAGGACATGTGAATGAGGTTTTGTGCTATATCTCTATGTGAAAAATCATATAAGTGGTATGAAGGTTTTTTAGAACATTCATTTTTTCCATGGAATGAACTTGTGGCTACATTTGAAGATAAATTTTCAATTAATTTATACCATGTTTTCCTTGTCTAAGAATTGGAAAATATCAAATGTAAAGACAAAGAGTCTAGTATGGACTTCAACCACAAGATCACAATTGCCCTTTCTAGAATTATAAATCCTTTTAAACCTAATCACCTCATTAGATTGACATGTTTTTAAAGATTATGATGTTAGTTTGAGTACAGTACAAGAATATTTCAAATTGGTAAATATATAGTAGGATTATGCATTCCTTAACTTCATTGAAAATATGAGGAAGGATTACAATGTTAAATCATTATCCTCAAATTCTTATATTGATGGTAATGGAAAATTTGTTGTGAGTAGAAAAACAATGCAAAATACATGATTAACATAATTTTAGATGATATTTATTTATGTATCCGGGTAAAAAATGATGTTGGTTCATCATGTGATAGCAACACAGATGATGAAGATAGTGTTTGTGCTTCAAATAGATAGATCATCTATGGATGAGTGCAATGATGAAATGTTTAATGAAATTCAGTCTAAGAATGAGGTAAATGACCCTATTATTTGTGGTAGTAAGATGGAAAAAGAGGAAGAGGTGTGCATAGTCACATGAGCAATCAAGTGGAACAACTCTTGAAATTTATTATATGTAGTGCACACATGTTGTTGATATATATGATGAACAAGATATTAGAAATGATAGTGAAGACTATGAAATGGAAATATGATTTCAATTGTAAATTATATTTTTATCTAGTGTATAACTAAATAGAGATTGCAGGAAAAATAAAACAACTCAAATAAATATGGAACAAAAGAATTAAACACATAATATAGTGTTTCATGGAGAAACTCATTTGGGAAAAAACTCCACCAAGTAGAAAGAATTGTATCTTTATTATCTTCAAAATAGAGATTACATACAATCCTTTCTTTCTCCCCCTTTATCTTAAATCCTTTAGCACCTAAAAATAGAGTTTTTCACGCTTACAAATTACATGTACATATTGCCACCTTAAGTCTCGCTTATATAGAATTTTCACCTTATAAATGGGGCAACCAAGTTGGTTATCATATCCCAAAACATATCTTCAAAAAATCTAGTAAGTTAATGTATAGGATAATTTAGGTTGCAACCATTTCACTCACCTACCTAATTTGGACACTTGGTTGTTGTTAGTTTCTAACCAACCTAGCAGAATTTATTGTTTATAGCTATGTTATTTTAACTTTAATAATAGCCACACAAGATCACAAAACAACCTCACAAAAATCTTATGGTAAATTAAATTCCCAAAATAACCTTAACCTCCAAGATTCCTTCGTGGTAAATAGTGAATCAAATATAGTAAAATTAGTTATCGACATGTGATAAAAAATTAATTACCATACCAATAAAAGTTATTTTAATAGTCTAAATCTAATGGTAAATAATAATTACTACTAATGGTTAATCCTTCATCCATTATCATTGAGTTAAAAATAATATTAGGAGCAATTAAATACACATTATTTACAAGGTTGATGGTACTTTAATCCTAACACAAGAAACTAATCTTGTTTGATGTATTTCCCTCTATTGTCTCTAATTATACTTTGAAGCTACTGATCTTTATTTGCATGAGAATCACATGTATATGTCTATACTTGATGACAAGATTATTTTGACAAGTGTTAACTCAACCAATTATTTTTAGCTTGAAGACCTTGTTAGAGTTATCATGTATTAGAGAATAATTAATTACTTTAATTAATTATTATTCTAATTCTCATACACTTAAGCTAAAATTAGGTTTTCTTTAATTATTTTATCTACATAGTTAATATTAGATCAATTCATCTCATCACACAAGATTTTGACACTTTTCATAATCTAATCTCTTTTTCATTAGGGTTTCTCTTATAAAGCATTCATTCTCTCTTGTAATTATTCATTTTGTAAGTTTTTTCTTTTTCATAAATAACAAATCTTTCTTTTACAGAGCTCTTGGGTGGAAGGTTTTTTGTTCATTGCTTGATCTTGTGGCTCGTGTTATTCACAAATCTAACTTGGTATCAGAGTGAGGATTTAGCGAACCCCTTCTCCATTTTCTCATCTAGGGTTACAGGTTCAAATCTAGAATTTTTGGTTTTTTTTGCAATTTTTCAAGGTGGGAAAATTTTGAGAGCACTTTGGCACAAAACTAACCTCACCATTGCATCCGGACTGGCCAAAAACCTAAAGATCGATTGTTGTTTTGTGAAAATCTGATAATTTTTTTTGAAGATTTTTTTCTAGCACAGTTTTCGAGGAAAAAAAATATAGCAGTATAGAATCCATATGCAGTATGGATATGTACATAGTACTGTGCAGCCATTAATTTGCAGCAATTAAAAAAGATCCATTTAGTTTTCAAAAAACAATTGTGCAAAAAAATTCAGGAGGTTTGATTCTTTAAACAAAAGAATTTTTTACTCCAAAAAGATTGATGCACTTTTTGGTGATGTGAAAGCAGAATATTTGAAGAATGTTCTTTGTTTTAGCTCCTATCTTTGGAAACTAGGCATGCATATGTCCAGGGGCTGAAATTTTAAGCCCCCTGTTTGATTTTCTAAGGTAAATTGAGTAGTTTTACAAAATCGGGTATATCTTGGGCATATAAACTCCGTTTTTCAAAAAAATTATATCGTCAGAAAGTTGGTTCCAAGCCCATTCCAGACTTGCAAGTATTTGTTTCCGATATTTTACCAAAAAATTTCTACAGTCAGTTGAATACAGCTCTTCTATTCTGCACTTCCAGGGCCATAACTTGGGAAAATAGACTTGTTTTTGCAATTGAATTGGCATTGGAAATCTCTTTTAGTGCTCTACACAACATGCAATCTATTTTTCTAGAATATTCACAAGGTAATCAAGGATCTCTCTAAAGTGATTTTTTCTTTTTTAAGCTTTTCTACTCTCAAAGTTGTATTTGGGTTTGGTTTTTCTTGTTGTGCGGGGGTATATTTCTCACTTTTAGTATCTATATACATTTGAGATCAGAAATCATATTCCATAAATTGTTTTAAATACTACAAATATCATGGCAGACACCTCTTCATTTGAACGTCTTACGCCACACAACTATCATGCCTAGAAAGCTCATATGAGTAGAATTCTCATGTCTAAGGGTTTATGGTCCACTTTGGATAAAATACAACCAACATTGACTCATCAATTTAAGATATTTCAGCATAGGAACAAGAGAGATGAGGCTATGGGTTTGATTTCACTACATGTTTCAGATAGTCTCTTGTTTCATTTGGACTCTTGCAATGCTCCTAGGTCTATGTGGATGAGATTCGGTGATCTTTTTGGCACCATCGATGAGTATAGAGCTCTCTAGATTGAGGCAAAATTAACATTAATTGTACTTGATTCTTACCCCTCCATTGAGAAATTCTTGCAGAGGTTTAAGTCACTCAGATCTCTTTTACAGGGTTGTGGGAAGAATAAAACTAACAAAGAATGTATTTTCTTGATTTTTTCTAAGCTTCGAGGGTCATTTCAGGTCTTCTCTTCTCTTTCTATTCTACTATGGATGCATTTACCATGCCTACTTTTGAGGTTTTTTGGGATCGTTTGACTCATGAAAAAGAAAAGTTGGTTTAGTTTGAATGTCTTTCTGGTTCCAAAACTCAGGCATTGGTAGCACAGACATCCAAAGGGAAAGGAAAGAAGAAACATAAGCCCAAGATAGATACTTCATCAGGTAGTGAGCGTTCCTCCAAAACATCCTAGAAGTTAGAACAAAAACCTCAAATCACTCCTTGGTATGATAAAACTTCTAAGTTTGGTGAGTCTTGCTCCAAGACAAAGAAGAAATTAGGAGAAAATTGTAGTTTTTGTGGTAATGAGGGACACCCATTCAATCAATGTTGGAAGAGATTAGAGGCTCTGGAGGAATCCATGCGGCAACATAACATCTCCACCCCTAAATCTTCTTCCTCATCTATAGGTAAAGGTCACACTCTTTCTACAAGGGCCTTACCTTATATATCTCCATGGATACTTGATTCCAACACAACACATCACATGACCCCTTGTTAGGATTTGGTCTCATCCCTTTCAGATTGTAGCACTACTCAAATTTTAGTTGGGGATTCTACATAGATTTCAGTTTTAGTCTTAGGAACTATCACACTTGAGGGTGGTTTTCTTTAGGAGGTACTTGTATTTCCTGATATCTCCACCGACCTTCTTTCAATGTATCATATTTTTTAATTTGGCACTGATAAGACAGTTGAGTTTACCCCACATGATATAGTTATTCGAGACCTTCATGATCTTGATATTATTGTGGCTACTAGGAGTGTTGATTCTTCTTCTCATTTATATTGATTTGATGGTTTTGAGATTTCACCTAGTTTAGGTTCATCCTTCATAGCGAATGTAGACACTGAGAGCATGTTGTTGCATGAATGTTTTGGTCATGTCAATTATAGATATCTCCAGCAAATGAGTTCGCAAGCATTAGTGTCAGGGCTCCCTAAGATTTATTTAATTGATGGTGTTTGTCGAGGATGTGTTCTTAAAAAAAATCACCAAGATTATTTTCCTACAGGTAGAGCCACACGTGCTAGGGCACCCTTAGAGTTGGTACATATCGACCTCATGTCATTTTTGACTCCTTTATTTTAGGGGAAAAATATGTGCTCACATTTATTGATGACTTCTCCAAGCGTACATGGGTTTACTTTCTTAAGTACAAGAGTGATGCCTTTGATTCTTTCAGAATCTTTATGGAATTTGTAGAGAAGAAATTTGGTCTTTCTATTAGATGGATGCACACAAATAATGGGGGGAGTATGTTAATCATACTTTAAAGGACTTTTGCACTGAGCATGGTTTGTAGCATCAACTTACAATTCCATACACCCCTCAATAGAATGGTGTTGTTGAGCGAAAGAATAAAATTTTATGGGAGATGGCCAATTGTATGATTCAGTCATGAGATATGAATTCTTATTTTTGGGCTAAGGCAGTTAATTGTGCCAATTATATTCATAATTGTATGCTTCACAAGGCATTGCAACATTTGACTCCTAAGGAGGCTTGGTCCCATGTCAAGCCTGATGTATCTTCATTCAAAGTCTTTAGTAGTGAGGCTTAGGCATTCATTCATGAAACTTAGTAGAAATCCATGAAGAGGAAGAGATGACCACTCATATTTTTTGGCCACTGTGAGGATGTTAAGGTGTATAGGTTGTTTGATCCTGATTCTAGAGAGGTCTTGTTTTGATGAGATGTCTAGTTTGATGTGCACTTCTCTCAAATGGATTCTCTGTCACCAACTTCTCCCTCATCTCCTACTACCCACTCCTCATATCTTGAGGATAACTCATCTCTTGAGTATGAGGATGATGCTCCAACTGTCCCACCACCTCCAGATATTTAGCCTTTACCCAAGTGGGCCCGCAATACCATTGATACAATTGGACCTTTGGAAGATGATCCTTCAGACTCCTGTCACACTTGTGCACAAACATTAGGTGTTAGTCTTTTGAGTCATACCATTTCAAATGATCCTGAAATTTTTTCAAAGGTGGTTGGTAAATTTCTAAGTGGGATAATGTTATGGCAGATCAGTATTCCTCTTTGATGAAGAATCATACTTGGGATCTTGTTCCTCTTCCTAAGGGAAGAAAGTTGGTTTGGTGCAAGTGGGTGTACCGTACCAAATATGTTGCAGATGGTTCTATTGATAAGTATAAGGCTCATCTTGTTGCAAAGAGTTTCTCTCAAGTCAAAGGTATTGATTATTCTAAGACCTTTTCCCATGTTTCTAAGATGAATTCTATTTTCCTTGTACTTTCCCTTGTAGCTTAATAGGGATGGTCCATATTTTAGCTGGATGTGAAGAGTGCCTTCCTTTATGGTGATCTTCATGAGGAGATTTATATGGAGCAGCCACATGGTTTTATTGAGGACTCTTCAATAATTTGTAGACTTCGTCATTGACTATATGGTCTTGTGAACCAATATTCTATACCTGCAAGAACACAACAAATGAACACATTAATAAGATCAAATGCAAGTTAGAATAGAGATTCCTCAAGAAATCCATTTGAATGTAAGAGAAAAGGAATAAAATGAAGAACACAACACACTTAAAACAAAGATATCAAATCCCATTCTAAAACAAAGCAAACTCATAATCTCTTGAGGGAGTTGGTGCCAATTTGATGTGAAAATTATCCCTTTCCCAACTCCAATGATGTGATCAAGATGATTGATGAAGATTGTGATTCACTTTGTTGAAGATTGATGAGTGCTCCAAGATGAAATCTGCATAACCTAGCTATAAAACTCAATGAGATGGATGAAGATTGCTACTAATTTGAGTATAGTAAATTTACTCAAGTTTTGGATGATCAAATGAGGAATGAAGCCTCTTATTTATAGAATATCAAGTTGAAGAGATGTCCAAAATGGAGGAATGTGGGACTAAGAATCAACAAATGGCAAGGTGCCACTTGTCAACATGTGAATGGATGAAGGATGTGCAAGTTTTGAAGAATGTGTCAGTAAATTCCTATATTTGAAATTTGAAATTGTTGAAATGACATGTAAAAGGGAAAGAACATGCATTGAATGCTACTTGGCTCAAGGAAAAAGGAATTTTTAGATGGAGTAAATGCCTTGTTGGAAGGATAAATTCCACTTGGATTTTGAATTCAAATTTGAGGAATATTCCTTTATTATGCCTTTTGAGAGAAAATAGAGATTTAATAAATGAATTAAATCTATTTTCTTGTGCAAGTTACAAAAGCTAGAGGATGAGATATGAGAAGAGATTAAATTAATCAAGGTTAATTAATTTAATGAGAGGTCAAAATGATGTGATATATTGATTTAGATTTATTGATTGATTTAAATCAAATATGAGAAGAATATGATTTCAAGATTAATTAAATAAAGATTTTTGTTTTATTTAACAAACAAGATGAACTTATATTTAAACTAAATAAGGTTTTAATTTATTTAATTTAATGGATGGACTTTAGATATTTAAACAAATAAAATTGATTATTTAATTAAATAGGGATAATTAGATCAGAATGATTGATTTAATTAACAAGAAAGGATGACTTAATTAGATAAATTATTTATTTAATTAAGAGAGTAACATTTAAGAATCTAATCAAATAAAGGTATTCAATTAAATGGTTAGACCGAGGGATGATTTAGGATGAAATGGTGTTAGTGGTCAGGATCAGATGTGCAATGTCAATCAGTATATTTTCTATGTCTACAGGTCTCAAACAGGCCCCGCAGGCTTGGTATGAGAAGATGGACACTTTTTTGCTTTCTTCTGGCTTCACACGATGTCATTTCAATCCCATAGTGTACATTCAGACATAGTAGGTTGATATTTTGATCCTTGTGCTATATGTGGATAATTTTATCCTTACAAGTAGATCATCCTCCATGATCCATAATGTTCAATGAGCTTTGATGGAGCAGTTTGAGATGAAAGATCTTGGCCTTCTGCACCACTTACTTGGTTTAAAAGTTATTTAGTCTTCGGATGGGATTTCCATATTTTAGTAGAAGTATGCTCTTGACATGCTTCAATAGATGCTACATTATACAAGTAGGTTGTTGGTATTCTTTTGTACCCAACACATTCACATCCTAATCTTTCATTTGCGATTGGTATTGTCTCTCAATTCTCACATGATCCACATGAGAGTCATTGGAAATCTTCCAAAAAAAATTGAGATATATTTAGGGCACCTCACATTATGGTATTCACTATGCATTAGGAGATCCCCATATTATTGGTTTCACTGAATCAGATTGGGCTGGTGATTCCAATGATAGGAAGTCCACTTCTTTCTTTCTTTTTTTGTCTTGGTTTTGGTCCTACTACATGGTCTTGTAGGAAGCAATCAGCTATTGCATTATCATCCAAAAATGTTGAGTATCGTGCAACGGTTTTGGCCATCCAGGACATTTTGTGGTTTTGACAGTCTTTGACTAAGTTTGGTTTTCCTCCTGATAGTCCTACTATTCTTTGGTGTGACAATTAGAGTGCCATTCACATTTCTCGCAATCCATTGGAGCATTAGTGTACTAAGCACATAGAGATCCACATGCACTTCATATGACAGTTGATTCAGGATGGTTTTCTCACCTTGGAGTACATGCCTACAAAGGAGTAGGTTATAGACATCTTCACAAAACATTTTGCATCACTTCACTATCTTTAGTTGTGATCAATGCTTGGGGTGAAGGAAGTTGTCCTTGGGGGGTCTTCATGAGGTCTTCCTTACTTCATGTTTTTTTTACATGCTTTCATCTCTTTTTAGAGTAGAGTTTTTCCCATGAGTTTTTCTCCATTTCTCCATTTTTAGGATATCTTTTAGTTGTATTGGGTACCTCATTAGGCTTAGTTTCTAGGACCCATTCATTCTTTCTTTGCATTTTATGCATTGGTTTTTAGAGTTTTTTAGCTACTCCCTAAGTTACACTTAAGCTAAACTTAGGTTTTCTTTATTTATTTTATCTATAGAGTTAATATTAGATCAGTTTGTCTTATCACACAAGATGTTGACACTTGTCATGATCTAATCTCTTTTTAATTAGGGTTTCTCTTATAAAGCATTCATTCTCTCTTGTAGTTATTCATTTTGTAATTCTTTTCTTTTTGAGAAATAACAAATATTTCTTTTGCAGAGCTCTTGGGTGGAAGGTGTTTTGTTCATTGTTTGATCCTATGACTCATGTTATTCACAAATATAATAGATCTTTCCCTTGATGATTACATATATGGTGATCATGTGGATGTAGATGAGAACCTATTTCTTTGGTGAGAGAATTGTTGTCTTAATCATGCAATTTATACTTCAACTAGATTACAAGAAAAAAAAAATTTAGTGACTAAGGAGGAAAAAAATTGTCATAGGTTTGATTTAAATAGTACATATGACATAGTATATTTCCAAATTGGACTTGAAATGGAGAGAAATTTTGAATAACTTGGCTTTATACATGAATTTTCTCATGGTACTGATATTTGTGTTAATGAAGAATCCTTCAACATGTGTGAAGGTGGTGTATGTTGGTATCGTATTGTTCATTATATTGATGAGGGCACATATTCCTTGTTACAAGTGAGAAATATGAGGTGTGAAGGTGTACACAAGTCTACTATTTTAAGCCATGAAGATTTTGACATGACAAATTTTTTAGAACTTGGTTTGGAGTAGCTTTATTTTGCTAGCATGATTGCAATAAGGAGAAATTTTTGGCCCATTAGGTGACCATGTTGATAATAATTTTGTGTGTTATTTTATGAGTCAAGTTGTGAAAAAAAAGAATAAAGCATTCAACAGTTCATTAGTAGCAATTATATTTTTTTAAAATATTTTAGTGAAGAAAAAATAGAGGGACAACTTGAAGATCATGAGTCTTTACTTGAAGTGACTCAATTTTTTTAATTATATGTTGAAGGTGATGGATTATATTTGAATTAATTTTATCATTCAATCATGGAAGAATACATCAAATTTTTTGGTGCAATTGGGTTGAAATATTTTAAGAATCTAGAGCATTTAAATAATATGGCCCAATTAGAGGTTGCACTTGAAAATGACACTTTTAAAATTAGTGTCAAAGATGACACTCTCCTTTGTGATGACTTGTGTGTGTAGATTTGGATATGTATCATATTAGAAAGGAGGATCCAAGTATGGATCATCATATGTATTAGGGTGGGGATGGATCTTATTGGGAAAATGTGTCTCAACCTTGCAATTACATAAGGTAATGTTGATACGTAAACGACAGTGGGGTCATAGGGGTACCCTCCATGAGGGTCTAGGGGGATCATCCCCCCCGGTAGAGGGTTTGAGGGTCATGTTCCCCAATGGGGGCTCGGGGACAGTGCCCCCAAAAGCTAAATTTTATGTATATTTTATTATTGTAGATCTAGACCGTTCATCATTAAGTCTTAGATCTGACGGTTGATATTTTTTTGGCTTGAATTTACCTAGAAGGCAACCCTATTTTATGATGGAATTGCATTACAGTTGTGTATTGTGATGTATTCTAAGAGTCTGATAGCAGTCATGTTGCCTCTAGATCTCTGGTTGGTGATACTCTTGTGAGAAGCTTGTTCTACAAGTATATTGTAATCTTTGTGATTTTTGAATAATATATTGGGTGGCTTTTGAAGTGTGGGATTTTTCTCCCAAAAGGGTTTTCCTCACATAAATCACTATATTTTGGTATGCATGATATTTATGTTTATTTTTGTTTAAGTTTTTATAACTATTCTAAAGATTTGTAAATTTTTGTATTATCCTCCTCTCAAGATTAGTGTAGGAAGTTGTTCCACTACCTTATCTTCCTTATAGATCCTACTTCTTATGGTTTCTATGCTCAAATAATTATCATTTCCACCTCTAAGATGATGATAAAAAAGTTGGTAGTTTGTATGTACATGCATTTACGAAATTTAACATTTTTCACATCTTGGACATGACTGTAATACTAGTTTGAGTGAGATAAACCCATTCAATAGGCTTTTCTTTGAAAAAAGAAAGTTATTATAGTAGTCATTTTTGTAGAAGAGGGGGATTCACTACTCACAAGTTCTCTTTATTTAGAGAGCCTCATAGGGAGAACTGCCCTAAACTATACCTCAAGGAATAGTGTGGAAGTTCCAGAATTTGAAAGAGCAGGTCATAAATATTCTCTAGAGAAACTGGCAAGCTCTCGGCCAAAGGACAATAGTGCAGGAAACTGATGATAGCACAATGTGTTGGCATCCTGACACTCGTTGGCCTATCATATGGACCAGAAAGTAAGAATATCACAGAGAATAGATAAATGACTACTTCTACTTTGATTATTGAGAATTTACAGAATGTGATAAAGTAATAGAAATTGAGAAATGAAATGAAGTGAAGTAGAAATAACAAATATAAGGAGAAGAAAGGAAAGAAGATGCTCACAACAACCCAAGTAATGAAGCCTCCATCTAGTAGATATCTTCAGTACCTGCAAGTGTAATATCTAGAGAAATTGTTGGGGTTGTATAGGGGTTTGCCTTAGTCAAACCCCCGTTTTGATGTTCCCACCTCCACGGACAACCAAGAAGATAGAGAAAGAGAGAGATAAACCATAATGGAAAAATTGTGTGGTGAAAGCAAAACCCACTTAGGAGTAGAACCCGCACCACCAAGTAAGAGTGATAAAAGAAAACCTCAGTTGAGGAGGAGAACCCGTATCGCAAAAGAGGTGATAAAAGCAATCCCTGCTCAAGGAGGAGAACCTATATCATGAAGTAAGTATGTAGTAGATAAGGGATATGGAATCCCAAGATTCTCACAAGTGTAAAGAAAAGGAGATAGAGCTACAAGGAGTGTTGTAAAGAGAGCTTGAGAGAGCTTGAAGCTGCTACAACAAGTTGTATGAAGCTCTGCAAAATGCTAGAGATTGGAATGAAGCTAGAGTGAAGCTAGAAGTACTTGGAAGGACTTAGAAGATGCAAATGGAGTGAAAAGACTACTTTTAAGGAGAGAATAGAAGAAAAAATAAGATTCCTAGGCGGTTTCAAGGAATTTCAAGTCGTTACCACTGACCAAAGGAGGTGACAATTAGAAAAAATGCATGAAAATGGTCTTCAAAGCATTGAAACATCACAGGACACTAGCACAGTGCATAGACGTCCACACGACGCGCTAGTGTATGGAAACGTCACGCTACAAAACAACACGTGTAGGAAAATCCCAAAGTCTAATGTAAAGCTAATGTGCGAAGGTAGTTGTTAAAAGGGGCATTATAGCATCTTGAGAAGGGAAAGAGGTTGATGCAAGGGCTAAAATGAGCCTACTCAAGATGCTAAGGGATTGGATGCTGAAGTGGATGCAAGAACGTATGTAAAATTTCAAGGGGTGTAATTTTAAGCTTATACATTTTTCCCCCACTTTAGCGGGCATATGAATCTACCCTAATATGCATGCTAACGAAAATCTACTAAACATAAATAACATCATATGTAAAAAGGATATTGTAGAGGAAGAAAACAACTCTTCAAACCATAGAAGTATGCCCCTAGGCTAAAGACCTGCAAAATAGATGCATTAGACAAGAAAAACCCTACACCAAAAAACAAGGTTAGCACACAAAAACTAAGGGATTCGAGTCAGCGAAGTAAAGAGACCTCGATGAGAAGGTTGTCTCAATACTATCCACCATCCTCAAATTAAGAAATAACAAATAGAAAAATGAAGAGTGGAAGGGCATATAGTCAAGATGAAGAAGATGTAGATCTTCGATCTGGTATACACAAGTTGAGAAGAGAGAGATAAAAATGAAATGAATGCAAAAGTGATAAAATAAATTCCCACTCGAGGAGGAAAACTTGTATCACCAAATATAGGTGATAAAAGTAATCCCCACTCGAGGAGGAAAACCTATGTCACTAAATAAGGATGTAAAGAAGCTCTGCAGGTTCTCATTCCTGCAAAGCAAGACAAATCAGAGAATCATGTGGCTGCTACAAGCACATTGTAGGATAGTCACAAAAAAGATAGGTCTAGTCAAGCCACCCCCAAGCTAGACGTGACTGTATGAAACAGGTCTAGTTAGGCTTCCCCCAAGCTAGACATGAATATATGAAATAGGTCTAGTCAGGTTGCCCCTAAGCTAGACACGAAAGAATCCATTTGAGATAAAGAATTTCAAAGGGGGTCCCTTGGGAACCCTTCAAATGGAAGAGGGGGCTCCACTAAAGGGATGCTTCTTTTGAAAGGCATAGAGAAGAGAGAGGGTCCTTAAGGACACACATCTCTGGAACAAGTTATAACTACCCCCAACATATAGGGGAGGAGAACCATGCAAGATACTTAGAACAGGATAGAGGTGAACCTTGATATCACTTGTCATGAAAAGACAAGGCATGTGTGTCAATCAAATGGGAATTTGATGGTACCTAAGTCAAGAAGTTGTATTTTTTCTTTCAAGGCCTTACATTCACTAGTGGAACGGAAAAGCACTCGATGTTATGCACAAAAATAATGTTTTCCTTCATCATGTTTATGAATTTTATTACGTGTAGGAGAAGGAAGAGTGATTAAGTGGGCTTGTAGAAGCTGCAAAAAAGTATGCTCTTGCTCAGATAAAGGATGATGAGTAGGAAGGAATCCCTTATCTTGTGGAGAAGGACCTGACTACTCACAAGAAGAAGAAGACACAAAGGAAGCAAACAGAGGAGGATAAATCAATCCACAAGAACAAGGTTGAGTGGACTTCATGTCACCATTCAACCATGGTCTTCATTTAGATTGTTCATTCAGGAAACCAAGCCCCAAATTACGCTTATGGGGTGTGAATTCTACAGGGACCTAAATTCCTTGTTTGTTACACCGACCACCTTTATGCTCATAGCCATATGTAGAGGTGAGCCTAAAGCCAGGGCCATAACATTTTTGCAAGTCTTGAAAAGGAGGATCCTGATAAAGAGCATTGTCCCAACAATAGGGACCACACTCCTCTATGGGATCACCTTCATCCTCTTTAATAGGACTTCCAACATTATCCTCTTTAGCAAAAGCATAATCCTCTTGCTCAGAAGGAGGATCAACACTAAGAACATTACAACTTATGTTCATGTTACCCCGTGATATAGAAAAGTAACCATCTTTGATAGCAGGCTTGGATGATGTCATCGAAATGTCTGAGTGGATCAGGTCAACTTTATATTCTCTAGTGAAGGATTCCATAAAGTCTAAAGAACTCCAATCATCACCAAGAAATGCATTCCTTTTAGAAGTAGGAAGGGGAGACTTAGGATTTCTCGATTCTGAAGGATTTTATTTAGGGACATTTATCTCGAGAGTACCCTTTGTAGAAGGTACTGTTGGAGTAAACATCAACACATGGGAAGACATTGAAGGAATAAGAGTAGGCACAACCAAAACCTAACCAACAACTACCATTTCACATAAGCGCGTAGCATCAGGGTTAGCCTTGACTATGACTACTCAATTGTTACAAATGAACTTAATGGATTTATGCAAGGTAGATAGGACTACACCCATAGTGTGAATCGACGGTCTATCGAGAAGAAGGTTATAAGGTTACTTTTTTGACATAACATTACAAGGGTAGGTATGGTAATGGGTACCAACCTCAAAGGCAATACTATCATGCCTAGGGCTTGCCAACCAACATTATCGAATCCACGAATGACAACAAGAGAAGCATTAAGAGAAGATGAGTCAATATTAATTCTAGGCAATAGATCAATACTACACACATTGAGCGCTGAACCAGTGTCAATGAGAGTACGTCTAATACCAATTTTATTAATATTAACTATAATCATTAGAGGATCCACTTTCTTTTGTACTTCTAGAGGTAGGAGTTCCTACGGATAGAACATAATATTCAGTGAATTCGCATGAATATACGCCATCAATGCATCAACATCTATCGACCTAGCAGAAGAAGGAAAGAGGATCTTTTATAAGGATTCCTGAAGAATACCTTGATAAACCAGGCAAAATTGAAGCAAGTCCCATAGTGAGATATTAGTCGGAGTAACTTGGAGTTACTCCACAAGATCATAATCACCAGGTGCTTTAGTTGTAGGTTTAGGAGCTTGAGGAAGGCTTGGTTGTTTATGCATTCTATTCTCATAACCATGGGATACTGCTCTATAAGAGGGAGCCTTAGAAAAATTAGGAAGGTCACTATCAAAAGGAACATCATTAATAGAAAAAACCCTTTTAGGAGAGGGACTAGCTGGAGTCACATAAATGAACGGTCTCTTAGGCCTTTGAGGGGCGGTAGAGACATAGACTGCATTTAAAAAATTATCACAGTTAGTAGAATAATTATTTGAATAAATATTCTCAACATCGATCCAAATAGGATCAAATGTGGAAGGAGACTTATTGTTCGCTAATGCATCATCTCTAGAGGAGAGTGCATTGGAATAGATAAGAAGTTCATCATTCAAAAATGCAACATCTCTAGAAGAGAGTTCATCAGAAGGTATAAGAGATTCCTCCTTCATGAATGCATCATCTCTAGAAGAGAGTGCATTGGAACAAAGATAGGACTCATTATTCACAAATGTAATGTCCCTAGAAGAGAGTGCATTGGAATGAGGGGTAGATTCATCATTCACAAATGTATCATCTCCAAAAGAGAGTGCATTGGAATGAATAGAAGGTAGAGTAATATTAGGGAAAGTATCAATGATTTCATCTTCTTGCAAAAAAATATCCTCTGAAGCGAGAGGAAATTCATGAGAAGGATCAAAGATAACAAGTGACATGGGAATAGCCAAGTCACCATCACACACATGAAATGGAATATCATTAACATTTTGAACAAAATTAGATACTGAGTTAATAAAAGAAGTTAAATTCATTACTATTTTTTTGGTATTTTCTATGTTCTAGTAATTCGCATTTTCGAAGGTCTTCAGAGAGGAATTTGAGGTCAAAAATTGCGTTGGTCCCTAAAATTCAACTACTAAAGGCACTTGTATTTTAGGGACTAAACTAGTTCTCTAGGAGACCTTTCCAACGGTGCAAACGGTTTTGAATTCCGAGCACCGAGTCAAAAGTTATGACCCCACTAAGTAGGGGTAAATAAATTCCTAGTTTTTTAGAAGATTTTATGTTCACGTCAGGTTCACCAAAATGTAGAAGAGGGGAATTCACTACTGATGAGTTCTCTTCATTCAAAGAGCCTCACAGGGAAAATTTCCCTAAACTACCTCAAGGAACAATGCAAAAGTTCCAGAATCTGAAAGAGCAAGTCATAAAGATTCTCTGGAAAAACTGACAAGCTCATGGCCAAAGGATGATAGCATTGGAAATAAACAATAGCGCAGTGCAATGGCATCCCAAAGGTGTGCTGGCATCTCGTACACACCAAAAAGCGATAATATCATAGAGAATAGCTAAATGACTACTACTCTAATTATTGATAATTTTAAAAATGTGATAAAGTAATAGAAAGTGATAGAACTAAAATGAAGTGAAGTAGAAATAACAAATATAAGGAGAAGAAAGGAAAGAAGATGCTCACAACAACCCAAGTAATGAAGCCTACAACTAGTAGATATCTTCAGTACCTGCAAGTGTAATATCTAGAGAAATTGTTAGGGTTGTATAGGGGTTTGCCTTAGTCAAACCCCCGTTTTGGTGTTCCCACCTCCATGAACAACCAAGAAGATAGAGAAAGAGAGAGATAAACCATAATAGAAAAAGTATGTGGTGAAAGCAAAACGCACTTAGGAGTAGAACCCGCACCACCAAGTAAGAGTGATAAAGAAAACCTCACTTGAGGAGGAGAATCTGTATCACAAAAGAGGTGATAAAAGCAATCCCCACTCAAGGAGGAGAACCTATATCATGAAGTATGTAGTAGATAAGGGATATGGAATCCCAAGATGCTCACAAGTGCAAAGAAAAGGAGATAGAGCTACAAGGAGTGTCATAAAGAGATCTTAAGAGAGTTTGAAGCTGCTATAGCAAGTTGTATGAAGCTGTGCAAAATATTAGAGACTGGAATGAAGCTAGAGTGAAGCTCGAAGTACTTGGAAGGACTTAGAAGATACAAATGGAGTGAAAAGACTAATTTTAAGGAGAGAAGAGAAGCAAAAAGAAGCTTCTTGGGCGGTTTCAAGGAATCTCAAGCCATTACCACTAACCAAAGGAGGTGACAAGTGGAAAACATGCACGAAAAGGTCGTCTGAGCATTGAAATGTCACAAGATGCTAGTGCAGCGCACAAAAGTCCACACAATGCACTAGTGTCTAGACACGTCATGCTACAAAACAACACATGCAGGAAAAGCCCAAATTCTGATGTAAAGCTAATGCGTGAAGGTAACTATTAAAAAGGGGCGTTGGAGCATCTTGAGAAGGGAAAGAGGTTGATGCAAGGGCTAAAATGAGCTTACTTAAGATGCTAAGGCAGTGGATGCTAAAGCGAATGCAAGAATGTATGTGAAATTGCAAGGGGTGAAATTTTAAGCTTATATAGTTTCATGGCCTTGTTCCATGGATTTTTTGTAGAGTCTAACCTAAAATCATGTTCTTGAATTGTGCTTGCAACCATACATTGAATTTCCTCAAGACCCCATGTCATTATCATCAAGATATTATTCCTTGTATATATGTTTATCTTTTTGTTATTTTACATGTCTCGTATTGTAAATATTATGTTGTTTGTGTCTTTGTGTACTCATGATCCCTATTCAATTATGATGATGTGTGTTTATTTAGTCTCCTTTTTAGTCCCTTATTTTTGTTTACTCCTATAGATTTGGATTCTCACTATGCTTGCAAGAGACACACATCCTCAATTAGAGCTAATATCTAAATTCTATTTTCATTTGTCTCTTTTCTCTTTAGTCTACTCCCATGTTGTGCATTTGATATTTACTTGATATTGATAACTAATCTAAAACATCTCTTAATGGGTCTACCTTGGTAAAAAAATTTATGTTTTATTCTCCTTCATTCCTCATATTCCTATTATGTATTAGAACTTTCCAAAATAAAAGAAAAATATAAGTGTGGGGTATTTTATATTCAATTCTCTAAGTTTTTATAGGTTGTTAGAATCATATTTTCATCCATCCTTTCTCTTGAGTACCCATTCAATGATATATTTGATCATCAATTTACAAAACTTCCAAGTCAATCTTTTACCCTTTCTCCTTGTCAAGATTTCAATGTTCTTCTTCCCAACATCCATTTCACCCATTCCTTGTCTTTTCCTTTGGCTTTGTTAGAGCTTCAAAATTTAATTACTAGCTTTCTTTTCCCTAAAACCCTTACTCCTCAATCCATTATGGTGTGTAACCTTTTATAGCCAAGTTTTTGGCCATCCCTTCACTTGAGTGTCATTTCCTTGGAACTCTTGAACTCTGATCCTCAATACATTTCACTAAGTATTTATTTGATAGCATGGGTTTGGAATTTTCCTTATTTTGGCACCCTGTAGAGACCATCCCTACATCTGAAACTCTATTTTTCTTCCATATATATATTTTTAGCTCATTAGAGTGACGACCATTCCCATACTTGAGTACTGGCTTCTTTGCATCTATGATTCTTATTCCTGAATATATTTGTTCATGTCTTATCAAATTTAATTATGTGGGAATACTTTTAATATGGTATGTGTTATGAGTCATCCATGGACCATGATCCTTAACACTTTCCACAATGTTATCTCATTGGGGATGCAAGTTTGGACTTCCCATTTTTTAATACCTTATGGGAAAAGTTCCTTGGTTTCTTCAATCCTGAACTCTTGATAACTTCCTCATATATGATTTTAGATGCAAAGTTACAGTGATACCCTTGTTGTTAGAGTAAAACAAGAAAATCGCCTAATTAATTAATTAATAATTAGGCCTCCTTTTTCTTTATTGTACTTAAGATAATGTAATAAAATAACTTGCACAATAGAAGTTAAAATGATATGAAATATGCAACAAATACTTGATAGCAACTGATCAAAATACTCAGTAAGAGTTCTATTCCTTAGCTTCTTCGTGCATGCTTGACGAATGAACTCTAGTTCCAAAATGATTCTTCCCTCTTCATTGATCTCTGGTAGTACTATTTGAGTTGGAATATTGTTCCCAATTACGTTCTTCAAACAAAAAACATGAAAAACTGGATGTATCTTTGTTGTTGGTGGAAACTCTAGCTTGTAGGCAACACTACCAATATTTTGAATGATTTGGTATGGGCCATAGTACCTTGGAGATAGCTTATCATTCTTTTTCTATTGCTTCAATGAGATTTTCTTATAAGATAGTAATCTCAAGAAGACCCAATCCCCAACTTCAAAAATTCTTTCACTATGATGTTGGTTTTCCTACTGCTTCATTCAATTTTGTTCCATGGCTAAATTCTCCTTGAGTCCTAAAAGTACCTATTGTTAATGAAGCAAGTGGTCCTCTACTACTTGAACTCTTGGTGACACCTTCAATGATGATGTGATGGAAGGATGATGATATCTATAGAGTGCCAAAAATGGAGACATTTTTGATGAGCTATAAAAATAAGTGTTATACCAACATTCTTCTAGTGGTAGCCAATCTACCCATTGAGACTATTTCTCTCAAGTGAAAAAATGTAAATATCCTTTGAAACACTTATTAACAACCTCATTTTTCCCATATGATTGAGGGTGGCATGAAGAGCTATGAGATAATTGAGTATCCAAACATGAGAATAAATCTTTCCAAAAGTGACTAGTGAAGATAGGATCATGATCATTGCCAATAACCTTAGGTGTACCATGTAGCTTTTGTATATTCTCCAAAAAATATTTTTCCATTGCACTTGTTGTAAAAGGATGTGATAATGCAATGGAATGTGAATATTTAGTGAGGCAATCAACTACTACCATGATGACATTATGACCTTCAGATTTGGGAAGCCTTGTGATGAAGTCCATGGATACCTCTTCCAATGTTGGCTAGGAATAGATAAGGGCTGCAATAGACCAGGTGTCTTAATTGTATCCCCTTTATTCTTTTGAAAAAATAAACATTCAACCACAAATTTTTGAACATCACCTTTTAACCCTTCCCAAAAAATTCTTACTTGACCCGATGACATCTTCAAAAATATTGAATGACCGCCAACTGGAGACTCATATAGTTCTATGAGAATCTTGTGCTTAAGAGTGGAATTATTGCAAAGATACAAACATTCTTTAATTATTAGATGAGTTTACTTGTCACAACATCATTTTTCCACTCAACTTTGGCTTCTTCTACCCAATTTTATTGTAATATTGAAAGGGCACACAATAAGGCTTCATCTTTCTCATCTTTCCTAGAAAGTGCATCTGCCACAATATTTTCCTTCCCTTTCTTATATACAATCTCAAATTCATATCCCAACATTTTAGTGACAAATTTTTGTTGCTCTTCAAAAGATAATCTTTGTTCTAAAAAATATTTTAGGCTATCATGATCTTTCTTAACCTTGAAGTGTCTACCCATTAGATAAGGCCTCCATTTTTTAACTGCATGAAGATTGCTAGCATTTCCTTCTCATAAAAAGGGTTGATTTGATTCTTCCCCTTTAATTGATGACTCTCAAAAGTAATTGGAAAACCCTCCTGCATGAGTATTGCTCCTATACCATTTCCTAAAGCATCACATTCCACAATAAATTCCTTGGTGAAGTATAGAGTGGCAAGCACTGAAGTTATACACACAGCCTCCTCCAATCTCTCAAATGTTGTAGTAGGAAACTCATTCCAATGAAAAGAATCCTTCTTCAATAAAGTTGTGAGAGGAGTTGATATACATCCATAATTCTTCACAAATCTTCTATAGTATCCCATCAATCCGAAAGAAAACCTCAATTTCTTAATGGTTTTTGGAATAGGCCATTCCATTATAGCCTTAATTTTGTTAGGGTCCACCTTTACTCCTTCATGTGAAACTATGTGTCCCAAATACTCCACCTCATTAAGACCAAAAGAAAACTTAGATGGCTTAGCATAGAGTTGATGATCTTCGAGTATTTGTAATGCTTGATCTACATGTTGCAAGTGTTCTTCCCATGTCTTGCTATAAATCAATATATCATCAAAGGACACTTATACAAACCTCCTCAAGAATTTCTTAAAAATAGAATTCATCAAAATTTGAAATATAGATGGTGCATTGGTTAGACAAAATGGCATCACCAAAAATTCATAATGATCCTCATGAGTCCAAAATGTTTTCTTACAAATATCTTCTTCCTTAATCTAGATTTGGTGAGAACTGGATCTAAGATCTAACTTGGTAAAATTGTTTGAATAGGTGCCTCAATTCTTATTGGCATGTAACTCCTGAAAGGCAAAGTCATTCTGACATTATTGATGTCTGGCCGACTAGCTGTTTTGAATCCTTTTGAAATGTTCAAGTCAGTGAGACAATGCTTTAGTCTTGCCGAATGGATGTATCTCTATGACATGGAGACTCGGTAAGATCTCTTGCCGACTGTTGTTTCTCTCACCAATGGTTATACACTCGCAGTTATCGGGGAGACTTGGCTGAAGGGTCTATTGTTGATATGTAGTTTCACCTATATGGAATGTCTCACCGACGGAGATACAAGTGTTTGTTATCGGGTGCCTAGTGGATGTTGGGGAGACCTACAATGACTGAAGTCATCGGTGTAACCCTTTCGCTTCGATATGAAGTCTTAGCAATTGGGGGGGTTGTCTCGCTGATTGTTTATAGTCATTGGGATAACCTATGGTGGCTCGGTAAGAAGTCTTACTGATGTGTGATGTCTCGCCGATTGTTTATGGTCATTGGTGTAACACTTTTGTTTCAGTATGAAGTCCCAGTGATTGATGAAGGTCTTGCTGACGGGGATATACTTGGTGTCTTAGCCATGACAAAAAGACTTTGGTATGAAGTCTTGGGGACTTGGAGAGTCTCACCAATAGTAAAAGGTCTTCAGGATGACATGTTGAACTTGGTGTGATGTCTTGGTGAAAGATGAATGTCTTGCCAACTGTCGGATGCTTCGGTGTAACTAAGAAGTCTTGGTGTAACCTCTTGGTGAGAGATAAGTCTTGCTGATTGAGATGCTTCGGTATAACATGAAGAGCTCAGTGTGATGTATTGGAAAAAGATGATTGTCTCATCGAATGGAATACTCACATCAGAATGACTTGAAGACTTCGGTATGAGGTCTTGGCGAATTGCGGTAGTCTTGCCAATGGAAAGTTTGAGATTGATGTGACTTGTGAGCATCGATATGAGTCTTGCCAATGAGAAAACTCTTACCGATAGGAATGAAATGGATGTCAGTGGTTTCGGTATGACTTGTGGCATTCGCTATATCGTCTTGCCGACTGTTGGAACCTATGCTGATATCAAAGGCTGGCTGTGTTGGCATCGGGGAGACACGGTTAGTGTCTCACCGACATGCCAACACAGGTTGAATGCCCTTGACTGTTTGATGACTATCCAATGTGGAATCTCGTGGACCAATAAGAGGAAGAGAAATTCAAATGGCTAGCGGTTGAATTTTTGCAATAGTTGCAATGCTGGAGCTGAACTGCATGCAAGGAAAAATCAACGCTCGAAAGGAATTTTTCTATGATGGGTAATGGCAGATAAGGATGAATAGAAGATAAAAATCAGAATGTGATAAGATTTAAGGGATTGATTCTAAGTTTGAAATCATGGGATTGTTGAGAACAATTCTGTAAGAGATTAAATAGTGAATGAAGCTATTGTGAACATATACCAGAGAGTTGTATCTCTGCATTGTATGTAATTGTTTATTACTGAAATACAAAGAGATTTAGCTTTGTGTGGTGGGTTTTTTCCTGAAAGGGTTTTCCCATGTAAATCTGTTGTTCATTGTCTTTGTGTATTATTTCTATTTCTGTAAATCTTTCATGTGTGTCTTAATTGGATTGTACTTTAGAAATTAAAAGTACTTTCTACATTCTTCCTTGTGGTTTTGACGTTAGGAAAGTTGCTTCCGCACCTCTACTTTCCTTACAAGTGGTATCAGAGCCTGACCAGTTGTGTTATCCTTGTGTGTGGGTTGGGTTTTTTGTGTCAATTCTTTTTCAGTGGGATTTTGGTAGAAGTATGATAATTTAATTACAGATTAAGATGGTGAGCACATCCGAAAAGATAGAAATAGAGAAATTCAATGGTAGCAATTTTGAGTTGTGGAAACTCAAAATTGAAGATCTATTAGTGGATTGTGATCTGTGGCTTGCTGTGTCTGGAATGATGCCTCAAGGCATGAAGCAAGAGGATTGGGACCTTGTAGATAGAAAGGATAAGGGGCTGATAAGGCTCTATTTGGAAGACTCTGTTCTTCTGAGCGTTCATGAAGAAAAGATTGCATCTTCCTTGTGGAAAAGACTGGCATCTATTTATTAGGGCAAGTCCTTGGTAAACAAATTGTTCTTGAGGAAGAAGCTGTACTCTTTGAGAATGCAGGAGGGAGGTTCTATTTTTGATCACTTGAATTCTTTCAACATGTTGATTGCTTAGTTAACATCTGTTGGTGTGAATATTGAAGATGAAGATCGCTATATGCTCTTATTGTGTTCTTTGCCAGATTCATGGGATCACCTGGTGATGGATATTGGGAGTATGACATCCATTTTTAAGATGGAAGATGTTGTTGCTTCTTTTTTTTCAAAAGATATGAGAAGGAAATCTTCTGAGATGGTGAAGGAGGCTCTGGCTATTAGAGGTAGATCGAAAGAAAAAGGCAAGAAGAAGGACAAGAAATCCAGATCGAAATCAGAAAGGATATCAAAGTCTCCTGGCAAGAAGTCCAAGTTGAAGTGTTGGAATTGTGGGCAACCTAGTCATGTTTGAAAGGATTGCAAGGAGGAGAAAAAGAAGAAGAAGAAGACCTCTTCTGACAATGATTCTTCTCATAGTGATGCAGACGCTTTCATTGCAGCCTTGGCTATGCGGGCATCTGATGATGTCTGGCTGATTGATTTTGGAGCATCTTTCCACATGACATCTCATAGAGATTGGTTCACAAAGTATGAAAACTATGATGGTGGAAAGGTGTATTTGGCAAGTGATTCATCTTTGGAAATTGTTGGCTGTGGAAGAGTTAGAATTCAATTCCCTGATGGAAGAGTGAAGGGAATCAATGATGTGATGCATATACCAGGTCTGGCTCAAAATTTACTTTCTGTAAGTAAGTTGAATGATATTGGAGTGCATGTCACATTCTCTGGAAATAGTTGCAAGATGACTAGAGGCTCTATGGTGCTAGCAAGAGGTGCTCGTATTGGTACCTTGTATAAGCTGGATGCACAAGCTATTCAATGCAATAGTGTCTCTACAAAGTCATAGAAAGATACTCATGGAGGAAAAGATGGAAACGTTCCTGATGGTGTAAACTCCATGGAGGTTAAACTTCCAGTAGAAAAGACTATGCTCTGGCATCATAGGCTAGGCCACATTGGTGAGAAAGGTTTAAAAACCTGGTTGAGGGGCTTGAAGATTGCAACCTCGAATTCCAGTTTTGTGAACATTGTATATATGGTTAAAAACATCGTGTTTCATTTTATTCCAATCCTCACAAATCTTTTGGTTTGCTTGATTATATACATTCTGATGTGTTTGGTCCATTAAATGTTTCTTCTTTATCTAAATCAAGATACTATGTGTCGTTTATTGATGATTATTCAAGAAGAGCATTTTTATATTTTATGACAAGTAAATCAGAAGTGTTCAATCAGTTTAAGGAATTTAAAAACCTTGTTGAAAATCAGACTAGTAGGAAAATAAAATGTTTAAGGACTGACAATGGCGGTGAGTTTTGTTCAGATGAATTTGAAAGGTATTGTAAAGATCATGGGATTAAAAGACATAAGAATACACCTTACACTCGACAGCAAAATGGAGTTGTTGATAGGTTCAACAGGACAGTAATGGAAAGAGCACAAAGTATGCTGAGTAGTGCTGGCTTGGAGGAGAAGTTATGGGCTTAAGCAGTCTCTACAACATGTTACCTGGTAAATTGTTCTCCTAACTCTGCTCTTGTTGAGAAGATGCCTTTGGAAGCATGGTCTAAGAAGCCCTCTCTGAGACATATTCGTGTCTTTGGCTATGAGGCATATGCATATGTGTTGTTTGAAAAAAGATCTAAGTTGGAAAACAAAGCTCTAAAGTGTATTTTTATTAGCTATAGTGCTGGCATAAAAGGATACAAGCTTTGGAATCCTGAGACTGAGAAGGTTTTGTACATCAGAAGTGTTATCTTTCATGAGTTGAAGCCTTCTAGACTGGATTTGGAGTCAGAGAAGAAATCAGAAAATGAAAAGGATGTAGCAGAAATTCCTCTGACACTAGATAAAGAGGAATTGAAAAATCAAAATGTACCTAACACTAAGTAGCTCTGAAAGTTCTGAAGAAGATGAAGAATCACCTTAGCCTCAACATATGAGGAGGTCAACTCGTGAAAGAAAGCAACCTAATAGGTATGGGTTTTCTTTGATAGAGTCTACTTGTGCCTATGCTTTAATTTCTAGCACTGATGAACCTAGGATTGTGAAAGGGGCATTTAAAATTTCTGATTCAAACTCTTGGTTGGAAGCCATGAATGAAGAAATGGCATCATTAGAAAAGAATGATACCTGGATTTTGGTGCCATTTCCTAAAGGGAAAAAAGTTGTGGGCTGCAAATGGGTATTTAAAATGAAAATTGGTTTGGAAGGCAGTGTAGAAAAATATAAAGCGAGGTTGGTTGCAAAAGGTTATTCCTAGGTACAGGGAATTGATTATGGAGAGATCTTTTCTCTTGTAGCTGACATCTATTAGATTTCTTTTGTCACTTGCAGCAGCGTATGACTTAGAGATTGAATAGATGGATGTGAAGACAACATTTCTTCATGGTGATCTTGAAGAAGAAATTTATATGTCCCAGCCAGAGCACTTTGTGGAAAAAGGTAAAGAAAGACTAGTTTGCAAGTTGAAGAAATCTCTGTATGGGTTAAAAAAGTCTCCTAGAATGTGGTACCCAAAGTTTGACACTTTTGTTTTGTCATTGGGATTTTTAAGATCAAAATATGATCATTGTGTATATTACAAAGCTGAAAGTGATCAAGTTCTTATTATTGCTCTCTATGTTGATGATATGTTGTTCATAGGCAATAGTAAGCTAATTATTTCTGATCTTAAGTCTTAGTTGTCTGCAAAGTTTGAAATGAAAGATCTTGGTGTAGCAAGGTATATTCTGGGAATGGAAATAACTAGGGATAGGAAAAATAGAAAACTTTGGCTTAGTCAGAGAAAGTACATCATGACTGTTCTAGAGAGATTTTGTATGACTGATTGCAAGTAGCTAGTTGTTCCAATTTTGCAGGGAACAAAGCTATCTGTTGAAGACTATCCAAAATATCCTACTGAGATGGAGGACATGACCAGTGTACCATATGCTAGTGCGGTTGGTAGCCTTATGTATGCAATAGTGTATACAAGGCTAGACATTGCCCAAACAATGGGAGTACTTAGTCGGTTTATGGCTAATCCTAGAAGGACACATTGGGATACTGTGAAGAGAGTGGTTAGATATCTAAAGGGAACTTTAGACTATTCTTTGTCTTACCATGGGAACTTGGTTGAATCATAGAGGACTCTCAGTATTCGAGGTTATGTGGATTTTGATTGGGCAGGGGACATTGACAGTAGGAGATCCACCAGTGGATATATTTTCATGATGAATGGTGGTGTAGTGAGTTGGATGAGCAAGCAGTAGGCTATAGTCGCTTTGTCCACTATAGAGGTAGAACACATGGCAGCTACATATGCCTGTAAAGAAGCAATATGGTTAAAACATTTGTGTTCTAACATTGGTTTTGATGTAGGAAAAATTACTCTTTATTGTGATAGTCAAAGTGCTATATGTTTGGCAAAAAATCCTACTTTCCATGCCAAGACGAAAAATATAGATGTACAGTATCACTTTGTACGATATATGGTGGAGGATGGGAAGGTCTCTTTGGAGAAAGTGGATACTCTGGAGAATGTTGTAGATGCATTGACGAAGCCTATGAGCATAGAAAAGTACAGGTGGTGTGCCAGTTCGATGGGCCTCAAGGCCCATGAATTTTAGTAGTTTTATTATACCCTGGAGGTGTCAATAAGAACTTTGTCAAGTGGGAGATTGTTGGAATAGGTGCCTAAATTCTTACTGGCATGTAACTCCTGAAAGGAAAAGTCGCTGTGACATTATTGATGTCTTGCTGACTAGCTATTCTGAATCCTTTTGAAATGTTCAAGTCGCTGAGACAATGCTTCAATCTTGCCGAATGGACCTATTGCTATGACATGGAGACTCGGTAAGATCTCTTTCTGACTATTTTTTCTCTCACTGATGGTTATACACTTGCAGTTATCGGGGGGACTTGGCGGAAGGGTCTATTGTCGGTATGTAGTCTCATTGATATGGAATGTCTCATCGATGGAGATACAAGTGTTTGTTATCGGGTGCCTAGCGGATGTCAGGGAGACCTACAGCAACTGAAGTCATCGGTGTAACCCTTTTGCTTTGATATGAAGTCTTAATGATGGGGGGTTGTCTCGCTGATTATTTATTGTCATTGGGATAACCTATGGTGGCTTGGTAAGAAGTCTTACCGATATGTGATGTCTCGACGTTTGTTTATGGTCATCATTGTAACACTTTTGTTTAAGTATGAAGTCCCAACGATTGATGAAGGTCTCACCGATGGGGATATACTTGGTGTCTTCGTGGTGACAAAAAGACTTCAGTATGAAGTCTTGGCGACTTGGAGAGTCTCGCCGATAGTAAAAGGTCTTTGGGATGACATGTTGAACTCGATGTGATGTCTTGGCGAAAGTCAAATGTCTTGTCGACTGTCGGATGCTTCGGTGTAACTAAGAAGTCTCGGTGTAACCTCTTGGCGAGTGATAAGTCTTGCTAACTGAGATGCTTCAGTATAACATGAAGAGCTCAGTGTGATGTCTTGGCGAAAGACGATTGTCTCACCAAATGGAATACTCACGTCGGCATGACTTGAAGACTTCGGTATGAGGTCTTAGCGAACTATGGTAGTCTTGCCGATGGCAAGTTTGAGATCGATGTGACTTGTGAGCATTGGTGTGAGTCTTGCTGATGAGGAAACTCTTACCAATAGGAATGAAACAGATGTTGGTGGTTTCAGTATGACTTGTGGCATTCGCTATATCATCTTGCCAACTGTTGGAACCTATGCCGATATCAAATGCTGGTTGTGTTGGCATCGGGGATACATGGTTAGTGTCTCACTGACATGCCAACACAGGTTGAACGTCCTTGACCATTTGATTACTATCCTATGCAGAATCTTGTGGACCAATTAGAGGAAGTGAAATTCAAATGGTTGGCGGTTGGATTTTTGCAACAGTTGCGACGCTGGAGCTGAACTACATGGAAGGAAAAATCAATGCTTGAAAGGAATTTTTCTATGATGGGTAATGGCAAATAAGGGTGAACAGAGGATAAAAAATAGAATGTGATAAGATTTAAGGGATTGATTTTGAGTCTGAGATCATGGGATTGTTGAGAGCATTTCTGTAAGAGGTTAAATAGTGAATGAAGCTACTATGAACATATACCAAAGAGTTGTATCTCTGCATTATATGTAATTGGTTGTTACTGAAATACAAAGAGATTCAGCTTGGTGTGCTGGGATTTTTCCCGAAATGGTTTTCCCACGTAAATCTGTTGTTCATTGTCTTTGTGTATTATTTCTGTTTCTATTAATTTTTCATGTGTGTCTTAATTGGATTGTAATTTGGAAATTAAAAGTATTGTTTGCATTCTTCCCTATGGTTTTGATGTTAGCAAAGTTGCTTTCACACCTTTGCTTTCCTTATAAAAATACATAGCTCAATTCAATTCATCTAGAAAATCATCAATGACTAGAATAAGAAACTTATCTTTCATGGTGTACATGTTGAGCACTCTTGTTGGATGTTGTGGTTGTGTTGCAGATATGTGGTTGTCATTGATGTCAACACTATTAGCATTGATGTCATTTGAGGCTGTATATGTCAAGGATACTGAGAAAATTGTAATAAAGAGAGTTGTAGGTTGTCAGTGGTGAATTCAAGTTCAATTTGTTGGCCAGCCTAGTATGTTGATCATCAGAGGTTGTGGATTAAAGTGTTTCTTGTAGAGAATATCTAGTTTATCCACGTTGAATTTAAGAGATCCAAATGAAGATTTGATCGAGTTATGAGTTTTGGTGTTTTGACAATTTTTTGTTGCTTCAATTGGTGTTCCTGAATGAACATGATATGATTCTAGTAATTTGAGTTCTTGTGGATGTTTCTCTAGTGTTTCATGACACTTGTGGATGTTTCTAGTTTGTGCTCTATCTTTGTTGGTTCACATTATTTTTTGTGCTTGCAATTGATGATTTTCTCTTGCGTGTTCATGTTTTTTATGTTCTTGTCTGACTGGGTGATTGTAGCATGTTATGGATCTTTGAGGAATAATTATTGAAGGTGTTTCAAATTTGAGGATGTTGTTTTGGGTCGTCACTATGTTGTGGCTGACTTTGGTTGATTCGCATTGTAATTTATTTATGTTTTGGGCCAACAGTTTTTATTCTTTTTATATCTTATTTGGTGTCGACATGGAGATGATGTTATTTCTTGTTGCAGATATATAAGAGCAATTTTTTTATCATTTGGATATATGAGTGTGCGAATAAAGTTCAAATCATTTGAAGGAGGAAGTGAAGTATGAAGAGTGAGCAGATTTTTTATGCTTAACCAAAACTATAATCAGGCATGAGCGGATGCTATTTTATCAGTTCAATCTTGTGGATGTAAATCCAAATCTTTCTGTAAGATAGTGTGTCTTCCTTGGGCAGTAATCCTTGTTGTAGAGCAGTGATCTCTAGGCAGTGTGCCTGAATGCATGTGCATTCCCCATTTATCTTTCTTATACTTTTAACAAGGTATAATCTTCTGGACTGACCTCCACTATGGTTTTTCCCCTAATAGGGTTTCCACATAAAAATCTTGGTGTTATGTGTGTTTCTGATGTGTTGGTGATTTATGTTTTCATGGTTATTAATCAAATCTAAGAATAAGGCTAATAAGTTTAATTTTTTAAATTTATGTGACAACTGATTCACCCCCCCTCTCAGTTGTCTTCCCTTGTGTTGCCAACAATTGGTATTAGAACAGGTTCCTTGGAATAAGTTTAATAGCTTGAGTTGATCTGGGATGGTGATATACAAGAAGGATAGTTTGAGATTTGATGGAGAAAATTATTCATTGTGGAAGACTCGAATGGAGTGTCATATGAGATGTATTGGTGAGCCTTTCTGGATCATTACAAAGAATGGATATATCATCCTATATAATGGACCTTCTACTGCAAATGAGATCAAATATGTCGAGTACAATATTAGGGCTAAGGAAGCATTATTGAGTGCTTTGACTAATTTCAAGATGACTAATGTGATGGATTTGAAGACTACTTATGAGATCTGGAAAAATTTAGAAACTTTGTATGAATTTGATGCACATGTAAGGATTTCTAAGCTACAAATTCTAAAAGGGAAATATGAAAGCTTGAAAATGGGTGAAGATGAGAACATTATTGCCTTTATGCAAAGAGTGAATGAAATTGTGTGTAATATCATATGTGCTGGTGGAACACTGGATGAATTAGAGATTGTTGCTAAAGTGCTTAGATCCTTGCCTACTCCATACAAACACAAAGTTGCTACAATTGAGGAGATCTAAACTGTGAAAAATGTAACAAGAGACATGTTGATTGGTAAGCCTATTGCTTTTGAGTTAAGTGAGTTTGGTGATGCTCTTCCTAAGATATAATCTGCATTCAAAGCTACTACCTCTGGAAAAGATAAGCAAAGATATGATCCAGGAGAAATTTCTTCTAGAAAAGTGTTCAAGTATGAGGAAGAAATGAGAGAGATTGAAGAAGAAGAGAGAAAGTTGGATGAGCTTGAAGCACTTCTTGTTAGTAGAGTACCCAAAGGAGAAGGTAAGTATAAAGGAAAATTTCCTCTTAAATGTTTTTCATGCAATAAGATAGGTCATTTTTTCTCAAGGTGTCCTAAAAGAGTTCCTTAGCTGAGACCTAACAGGCCTAGATTCCAAAGAAAGCATTATTATGTTGATAATGAAGCTATGACAGATGATGAATCTGATAAAGGGAATGCAAGTGAAGATGAATGGGTATTTATTGCTATCAAGGAAAATGATCTGGTACTTACTGATTCTGCTAAGTGCATGAATGTGGATAAATCTCTTGCAACCAAAATTGAAGAAAAGGATGAATGGGTGATTGACAGTGGATGCTCGCATCACATGACAGGTGATAAAAGTAATTTTTTTTGTTTGGAAAAGTATGATGGTGGTGTTGTAAGATCCAATGATGACAAAGCTAGTGTGATCCATGGTAGATGATCCATTTCTCTTGATGGTAAGAATAATACTAATGATGTCCTATATGTTGAAGGTTTGAAGCATAATCTTTAAGTGTTGAACAAATGGTTGAAAAGGGATATAATCTTCAATTCAAGGATGGAAAGTGTAGAATATTGAGAAATTATGGAAATGTGATTGCATTTGGTACAAAAAAAAAAGGTAATATCTTTCACCTGAATGCTGCTAGTAAATGTTGTTTGATTGCTAAAGTTGATGAAAGTTGGTTGTGGCATAGGAGATCGTGTCATGTAAAATTTGAAAATATTATCAAGATAAGTTCTACTCATGATGTGAGAGATCTTCCTCAATTGATAAAGCCTACTAATACCATATGCAAGGAATGTCAGTTGGGGAAGCAAACTAGAGTTTCATTTCAGAGCAAACAACATTGTTCAAATGAAGTGTTGGAGCTTGTGCATACTGATCTGTGTGGTCCTTCAAGAGTCATAAGTCTACAAGGAGACAAGTATTTCATGTTACTCATTGATGATTATTCTAGATTGATGTGGGTTGTTTTCTTAAGGGAAAATTTTGAATCTCTTGAGAAATTCAAGATCTTTAAAGCTAAGGTTGAGACAGAGACATGTTTGAAGATTAAATGTTTGAGATTAGATAGAGGTGGTGAATTCATTTCTAGTGAGTTTAAATCTTTTTGTGAAGAACATGGGATAAAGAGACAGTTATCTGCATCATGGACCCCTCAACAAAATGGAGTTGTGGAAAGGTAGAATAGGAAAGTTCTAGATGTTGCTAGGACTATGATGCTAGAAGGAAACATGCCTCATATCTACTTGAGAGAAGTTGTCAGTACTATTGTGTACACTCTCAATCAAGTTCATAACAAAGGTGATCTGGATAAGACCCCTTATGAGTTATGGTTTGGTCATAAGCCTACTGTTAGATACTTAAAAATATTTTGGAGTAAATGCTATATCAAAAGAGATGAAGATATAGGAAAGTTTGATGCTAGGAGTGTGTTGTGCAATTTTTGCACACACACCCCGCTAAAAGCTGGAACCCTCTTTCGCTTTTATTCTTGATTTTTTGGCCCTTTGATTTTGAGGATTTATCTTGCCTTGGCATGAGATTAAATGTTTATCTTGATTGCCTAAGTGATTCTCCTGAGTTGCACATTGAAAAACTTAAGTTCTGAACAAAGTTCATATTTTTTCTATGTTTCAGGATTTTCTGCTTCATCCAGATTTTCCCGGATCTCACTCAAACTCTGACGAAAGGGTTTTAGTGCTGTAGGTCAGAAAATTTGGTTCTTCGCAAAATTTCTCCTAGACCAGATTTTCCCAAAAAATCCATTTTGTCGTCAGGTTCCCGGGTTTCTTCAGTCTGTATTTTCGGTGGAATTAATGCAACTTGGTACGATCTCTACGGCATAAGTGTGATTGAATTTAAAAAAATTTTGCACCATTTGATCTCATCCTTCGTTGAGTATTACTTTTTCATTTGATATTTGGCGATTTGGGCATTCAGATTTATTGATTTGCTTGCTAGGGCACTTGGATTTCTTACATTCAGTTTGATCTGGTCACTAGGGCATCCGAGTTCATAGCTCATTTTCTTCATGGTCAAATTTGATCCACTTATGGTATGTTACCATGATCCCTTCCTTTGAATTGTTAATTATTGGTTGGTCATGGTCATTTCAAGCCCGTCTGGGAGCTCGATTTTGCATGTTTGACGATTGAAACTAGGGTTGTACTTGATGTTCAGAGTTCTTAATGCCCATGTTATATTTACACTAGTTAACCAGTTGGATTTCGATGATGTTCTGCATTCTCAAGTGGTTCCCATGCCTTGCCCCATGAGTCAATATTTTAGTTTGGTCCAAGTTGACGCATTCTGAGCTAGTTCCTTTCACCCATGGCAGAAGTTTCAACAGTTAAATCTAGGGCATCATTGGTTTGCCATGAATATTCATCATTTAATGTCTCAAGTAATCCTAATCCAAAGGGGTTGATAGAAACCTGAACTAGATTCGAGTCTAGCCTAGAAGAGTTGAGATTCATGGATGGTTAGATCGTATCGAAGAAAATCTAACATAATGATAGTTTTTCGGGATTGTGAGGGCTTCGCGGAATTCTACAAGGACCGGATTTTCCCAAATTCCATTTAACCTTTAGTTTCCTAGGGTGTGTGTTGAAAATATAGAACTTTTCCTTCTTCACGGATTTTTGTTGATTCCAGATTTTTCTGATTTCTCCTTTGTCCCTTCGTTTCCCTGAAGTTCATATGCTATCGTTATTTTCACGGAATTCCTGTCTGGCTGGATTTTTCTGGATTCTCTGTGGTGCTTTGTGGAACTTAGAGATGGGGTGAAATGGGTGAATTTAATGATGGATGCTTAACATTTCATGCTTTAAATTGATAGATTACACAATGTTGTATGCATCTTTTCTTCATTTCAATGATCCATTGTTGGCATTCGTGCCTTCTTCGGGACAATCTGCCTGGCCTGGAATTTTTTGAAATTCCTCCTAGACTGGTTTTCCCCGGTTAGCTTAGAATATTAGAATTTTTCAGTTATGGTGATTTATGGTTGATTCGGGGGTCTTACTATGATTTTGAGCTAACACTTTGATGAATATGTTATCAACAATGTAATTTTTATGTTGGTATTTAGTTGATGCAGGTTGAATCAAGCAAGGTAGCAGCTAGAAAAGCTAAGAGTGACATGGAGGGATCTTCCATCTCAGAAGCAGAAAGATTCAAATTGGACATGAAGAGAAAGATTCCAGAAAGTAATATAGCCTCTGTTTGGTCTAAAGTTTCAAATACAAATGTGGGTCGATGGGATTATGAAGAGTTGAATGAAAGAATGGAACAAAAAGATCCTCCACTATTGGTTAGGAGACTAATGGAGTCAAGATTATCTCACATAGAAAGATTTTCCCCCACAGTTCAGTGTTATGAGTTGATAATAGGAATGTTCCTGACACTATGAAAGGGATTTACAAAGGATAGTCGGCCCTCAAGGGAGGGTACTAGCTAATCTTAACCCTATCTCTATTGCACAAACTTTTGACATGCCAGATATATCCCATGTGGTAGCATTCAATATGGAGGCAGCTAAAAGGTACTATGAGGAAACTATTAAGTCACAACAGGTTATCAATTCCTGGCTTGAAAAGCCAAAGTCTCATTTCTCTAAACTGCCCAGGTAGTTGTGCAGGGAAAATTTTAAGCAAGAAGTTTATGATGCCATCACATTGCTTAGCCGGGTGGTAGGTCTAAAGAGTACAGGTATGTTCGAGAATTGGATGTGCCATGCCATTGTGAGGATGGAAGAGGAGAAGATCAACTATCATTGGGCAGGTATCATAAGTGTTGTGATCCATGAGAAATTATGCAATGTGTTGCAGACTAAGACATTCACCATGACTTCTTATTTAGTCTATGCACTTGGAAGATTCCACCCCTATAAAGGATTGAGCACAAGAGGAATATTTGGGTAGGATGTAATTTATGAGGTTTACCCTCAATTGCACTTAGGGAGCTCAAGTTACAAGAGGGTGAATGATGCATTCACCATGCACATCACTAGATTGATCCAAGGTGCAGAGCATGTAAGAATATCAGATAGTGCCAAGGAGTTGATCAAGAGGTATGGGGCTTGGTTTATACAGTTTTCCGCCTTCTCTTACATAAGAGTAGATGGTTGTCAGAGGGCTCCATATTGACTTCCAAGGTATCCCACTGATCATATCATACTCCTGGAGGTTACAAGACAAATATGTGACTTTGATGCCATTGTGAAGAAAGATAAACATAAGATTGGATTTGGCGGGGACTTCCCTTTGAAGCTAGGCACTGGAGAGGTATGTCCTTCAATTAATTCAGCCTATGCTTCGGAGGAAGAAATGAGCACTCTTAGGTTGTCTTACCATTCCAAGAGGCAGGGTTTTGATATCATTGGTGAAGCACAAAAGAAAGCCAACAATGAATATCACCATAGAGATGATATAGAGGACTATTGGGCCAATAGCAAGGATGAGTTTGAGGTAAGAAAGAAGAAATTTTATAGACTCCTAGTTGATGTAGTCCGAAGGTATAGTGTGAAAATAGTTCCTAATCAGGTGGAGGATGATGAAAACTTAATCCAGAGTCATGATTATGAGCCAATTAAAGATAGACCAATTGGAGAGGTAGACTGGCTGGAGGAAGAAAAGACTAAATTAGGAAAAATCATGGCCCATGTGATGAAATACACCAAGTTATGGCTCAATCATAAGGTGTGGGAACTTGAAAGTGAGGGTGTACCATGTACATATAATCTGATGGGAGATCTAGAATTCTATTCCACCTCTGAGGAGTGGGCTGAGGAAGATCCTAAGGGAAAAACCAAGTTGGATTCTCCTTTTAAGATCAAGATCAAAGGTACCCTAGGAGAATAACAAGAGAAAGAGAGGAAACCAAAAGCAAAGAAGAGGACTGCCACTTCAAGGGCAGAAAAATTTGTAGAAGAACTTGGTGAAGGAAGAGAAAAGGACAGTGTCCCAACACCTAAAAGGAGGAAAACAACAAGGGGTTCAAGAAAGAAAGGTGGAACTTCTAAGGAGTAAAGTGAAGCTGATCCTTCGATGGTGTTAAATGTAGAAATTTTTGGAGAAAAGACGCAGGTATATACAAGGAGATCAAGAACTCCTCCCAAGGATAGTGTGCCAAAGATAGATATTCCTCCAGCAACCTCTGCTGTAGAACAACATAAAGAGGCTCCTCAATCCCATAATCCACATGGTGTATTAGAACAACTAGAGCACCTATCAAGTGAGGAGGGAGGAGAATTCCAAGAAGGTGAACTCCATAGTGCAACTGTAGAAATTGAGAGAATTCAACAGTCTCCCTTGGTGACTTATGAGGACTCACCCACTAGAAGTGAAGAAGATAGACCTCCTCAGGGAGAGGAAACACCTATTAGGACTCCATCACCTATGCACAAAGAAGAGCATAATAAAGAAAAGGAGGATAAGGCATATGAGATTCCAGAGAGGTAGGATTTGAATGAAGATGGACCTAAGGACCAGGAAGAAGAAGTGGGACAGAGTGAAATACAGTTAGATTCCACTATTCCAGAGTGGCTAGATAAAGAAATAAGGAGAAAACAAGTTGTTGTGGATGATACCCCACCCAATTGGGATGAGTTACTAGTGAAAATAGGAAAAGACAAAGGAAAGAAGAAGGCCAGGGTCATCTCCAAGATTGAAAGAGATGAAGAAAACAATAGAGTGGTCCACATTGCAAATCATGCTATAGAAAGGAATAGAGATGAGGTTACTGGGAGTGATTATAATATGCAGACTATTAACCTAGGTCCCACCTCCATGGAATATGATATTGAGGAGTATGAGGGTTCTAGTGTAGTAATCCTGGGAAGATTAAGAAAGGAAGCACAAACTAAACAGGAGTTGAAGAAAGAGAATGAAAGGATCAAGAAATATTTAGAGGATCTGATGAAACCTTTACAGTCCATAGCTCCTCATCCTCTGCTACAAGTCTCCTGCCCCAAGAAACTATCACTGAGATCAAAAGAATGAAGACCACTGCTCTTTCTACAACAAATTGGCTACAAGGGGTGCAAACTAAAGGAAATAGTGCTATCAAGGATATTCTTTCAATTGGAGGAGATGCAATAAGGGCAATAGATTTGTTGAAAGATGTATTGGCTCAAGATAGGGAGGATGTAGACCTCCTCTTGCAGAAAACCAAAACCATATTGGAATATACTAAGGATAAGCTAGTGAATGATGGAATTCTCCCTTCCTCTAGACCTGCAGAACCTTGGGAATGGTTTGAAGCTTTACACAGAAAGTTCTGAAGAAGATATATAAGCAGAGCAGGAAAATTAAGGATACCTTGACCAATATCTATAATGGATGCATTTATTTCTTTGAGATAATGACAGGGGGAAGGAGGTTTGCACCTAAGCATTTGAGCTTAAAATAATTCAGAAAATGGTGGCAAGATGTATATTCTCCAGCCAATGAATATTTGGTTACTGAACATCAATTAGATGATGCAGCTACTGATATTGTAGTTATAGATAAATATCAGAACAATAAGGTTGAGTGGGATAAATCGGTGGAGCAATCAAGAGAAAATATTGAGTCAATCAAAAGGAGACTTAAGTTTTTTCCTCTGCCACCTATAGCCAACTTGGACAAAGTACTTTTGATGGTGCATGATATGGTGGATCGAAATAAAGACCAAGGGGAAGGCAGTTAATGCTGGGCTACATTGGAATTTGTGCTTCCCTATTATTTTACATGCATTGGTCTGAACTATATTGGAGATCCTAGGCCGACTTGGATGAAGTTCAAGCATTTAATGCATAGTTTATTTTATTTTGAATTTCTCTTGGCTGACTTGTTTTGTGGCCAATTATTATTGTAAACCCTAACTAGGCCGACATATCTTGGGGGTTCTATTAATATGGCATTCTGCCTCATTTGTAAGGGCTAGACACATAGATAAATAAATAACTAATATTGAAGCAAATTAAGCAGTAGAGCAAGAGTTAGAAGTTAGTTGTTTTTCAAGAAAATATTGTAACAAAAAACTAGAATTGTTGCTTTAGTAGATAATTTGATGCAAGTAATGACATTGTGATTTGGTGCCATACTTGCGTTATTCTTATCTTGCATGGTTCTTGTGGTTCCATTCTTTAAGATTGCTTGAGAAGTATTAGATCTATGTTAAATTTAGAAATAGAAGTGATTTAATGGTGTTTATGATTTGATGCTTAAAGTGTTTGCAGCAATTCCTGGTCCATACTTTTTGTAGCTAGCTAACTGTTAGTTGTTTTGCAAAGTTAGCCTGGATCATATATCTATTGTGCTTAGTTCAACTGTGAAGGTTTATTCATTTCAATTTCCTTAGGGTTGTCTTGGATAAATGTTCATGATCTAAAAATCTTTAATACCTCAGAAGATTGCACTGTTCTTGTAAGATTGCAGATTCATCTAGGTTGAGTAGGAATTAGTTTATGATGGATTGGTCCATTTCAAGTATTTCATCATTTACATTGTTAATCTTAGGAGTAGTATTAATCTTAGTGATTTCTCTGAAACCCTTATCTTTTGTCATTTCTTTTATCACTTCAGTTAGATTTAGGATTGAAGTATCATTACATTGCTAGATCTGATAAATTAAAGATTCAGTCTTTGCTTGTAGTAAAGTCCCTTTATGATTACCAACATTTTCACATTTATCACTGAGTTGTTTATTCATTGTCAAGACCTGACATTAGAGACCTTGTGGTTATCTCTTGAAGCTTGCTGATAGAGATTTACCTTTCAAGAGAGATAGGATATTATATTCTGTCTAAGTTGTTGTGCAGAAAATGTCATCAATAGAGTGATGAAGGCATCTTTCTTGGTTATTCTACTAAAAGTAAAGCCTACCAGTGCTTCAATAAGAGATTGAGGAAAGTGGTTGAAAGTAGTAATGTCAAGGTTGATGAAGATATAGTTATACCATCCAAAACCTGTGGATATGATTTAGATGATCAGAATGTTAGTACAGTTCAAACTCAGAATCAAGTGCAAATCATTCTAGTGAATTAGAAAAGTCAAGAGGAAGGAACTAGTGAAAGTGCAGAAGTGAGATCACAAGAACCTGAAGTTCAAGAACATCTGAGGACTCAAGGTATGTTATATTGAATCATTCAAAAGATTAGATTATAGGTGATAAGAAAAAAGGTGTTCAAACTAGGAGAAGAATTGCAAAGGAATATTGTTTGATTTCAAATTCTAACCCTAATAATATCAATGAAGCATGCAAAGATGAACATTAGATGGAAGCAATGAAAGAAGAGCTACAACAAATTGAGAAGAATGATACATAGATTCTTGTTCCTAGACCTAAGGAAAAAAATGTAATTGGAACTAAATGGGTCTTTCAGGATAAACTGAATGAGCAAGTTGAAGTTGTTAGAAAAAAGCAAGACTAGTATGTAAAGGATATTCATAGATGGAAGGGATTGAATTTGAAGAGACTTTTTCCCCTATTGCTAGGATTGAATTTGTGAGATAGTTTCTTGCTTATGTTGCTTACAAAAATTTCAAGGTTTATCAGATGGCTGTCAAGTCAACATTTCTAAATGGAGAATTGGAAGAAAAGTGTATATTGAACAACCTGATGGATTTCAATTGACTGATTCAGAAGATATGGTTTGTCGGTTGAAGAAAGCATTGTATGGACTTAAGCAAGCCCCAAGAGAATGGTATGCTAGATTGGATAAGTATTTGTTGAAGATCACATTTGAGGATAATTTTGAGTATCTTAGAGGGAAGCTAGGGGTGAATATCCCTCCTAATCAAAACTAAGATGCATTGTTTTGCATCAATCTATGCATTTCATAGTCATATCTTGATTTGGATTGATATTGTGGTGGCTGCTACTCAGGGGGAGTAGTCAGATGCTTAGATATGTGTTCAGAGCTTGTAATGTGTATCTTTTCCATTGATGTCAAAGGGGGAGAAGAGTCATGTGAAAAATCTTTGTGGGGAGAAGAGTTGAGGAGAAAAGTCAAAACCTAAGAGGGAGTAAGTGCTAAAAGAGAAAGTTGGGTTGATGGTGTTTTTCACATCATGTGTTCCCATCAATGTCAAAGGGGGATATTGTTGGATGTTGTGGTAGTGTTGTAGATTTGTGGTTGTCATTGATTTCAACACTATTAGCACTGATTTCATTTGAAGTTGTATATGTCGAGGATATTGAGAAAATTATAATAAAGAGAGTTGCAAGTTGTCAATGGTAAAGTCAAGTTCAATTCATTGGCCAACCCATTATGTTTATAATCAGAGGTTCTAGATTAAAGGGTTTCTTGTAGAGTATATAGAGTTTATCCACGTTGATTTTTAGAGATCCACATGAAGATTTGATTGAGTTATGAGTTTCAGTGTTCTGACAATTTTTTTGTTGCTTCAGTTGGTGTTCCTTAATGAAGATGATATGATTCTAGTAATCTGATTTGTTACGGATGTTTCTCTAGTGTTTCATGATGCTTTTGGATGTTTCTAGTTCATGCTCTATCTTTGTTGTTGGTCCACATTGTTCGTTGCACTTGTGATTGATGATTTTCTCTTGCATGTTCATGTTTTTCATGTTCTTATCCGACTGGGTGATTGTAGTGTGTTGTGGATATTCGAGGAATAATTATTGAAGCTGTTTTGAATTTGAGGATGTTTTTTTTGGTCATCACTATGTTGTGGCCAATTTTGGTTGATTCGCATTGTAATTTATTTATGTTTTGGGTCGACAGTTTGTATTCTTTTTATATCTTATTTGGTGTCAACATGGAGATGATGTTATTTCTTCTTGTAGATACATAAGAGTGATTTTTTTATCATTTGGATGTATGAGTGTGTGAAGTGTGTTAATCCTATGTGTGAATAAAGTTCAAATCATTTGAAGGAAGAAGTGAAGTATGAAGAGTGAGCAGATTTTTTGTGCTTAACCGAAACTATAATCAGGCATGAGCAGATGTTATTTTCTCAGTTCAATCTTGTGGATGTAAATCCAAATCTTTCTGTAAGATAGTGTGTCTTCCTTAGGTAGTAAGTCTTGTTGTAATTGAGTAGTGATCTCTAGGAAGTGAGCTTGAATGAATTTGCATTCCCCATTTATCTTTCTTATACTTTTAATAAGGTATAATCTTATGGACTAACATCCACCATGGTTTTATCCCTAACAATCTTTGAGTTATGTGTGTTTTTGATGTGTTGGTGATTTATGCTTTCATAGTTATTAATCAGATCTAAGAATAAGGCTAATAAGTTTCATTTGTTTAATTTTTGTGACAACTGATTCACCCCCTCTCAATTGTCTACCCTTGTGTTGCCAACAACTCTATAGTTTTAACACATGCGCCAAGTTTGGTCCTTTTTACGTACCATCACCACATGTGAGGAGTAAGCACTTTGGCTATGCTTGATAATTCCTTCCTCTAGCATCTCAACATTTTTTTCTATCTCTCTTTTTTATATATGTGGTTACCTATAAGGCTTGATGTTGGGTGTTTGGCTCCCTAGAACTAGTTGTATGGCATGATCATTATCCCTCTTAGGAGGAATTCCTTTAGGCATATCTCCAAAAACCAATGAGTGATGATCAATTATTTCTTGTAAATCTAGATGGGTGGGAGCCTTAGACTAAGAGACTTCTACTTAACATAATTGGGTCACAAATCCATCAACTCCTTTCTTAAGAAAATTTTGCATTTGATGAGAGCCTACCATTTATGGAGACCTTGCCTTCAATCCTCTTAGCTTTATTGTCTTTTCTTCTTATTGAAACCTCATGAATAGTTCTTGGAATTTCATCTCAAATGTTCCCAAAGTAGTAAGCCATTGTACTCCCAACACAATATCTATTGCCCCCAGGGATATTGCATACATTGGGCTATCAAGGTAATAATCTCCCATGGATAATTTAATGCTATTGCACTTCTGAGAACAACTAACTGTACCACCATCTACAATCCAAATGTGAAACTCCAGAGCTAGATATATAAAAAAAATTAGACGTGTAGCCAAATTTTTATTGATGAAATTATGGGTACTGCCTGAGTCAATCAACACTGTTACTTTTTGCTTCTTTAAGAAACCCACTACCTTGAGAGTTTGTGGATCACTAAAACTTGAGAGTGCATGAGAAGAAACAATTGGTTGAGAATCATGTGATTCCTCATTTGACCCCCTTTCATCCTCTAATATGGGTTCCTCTTCTTCCTCACTTGGACCTTCAATATAGAATAATTTATTTTCACTACATTATGCCCTCGATTGTATTTGCTATCACAATTGAAACATAACCCTTTTTCTCTTTTCTCCTCAATTTATTGTGGAGTCAACCTAGTAGGTTGAGGAAGAGAAGGTGTTGAATATCCTTTCTCTCTTATCACATTATCCCTTGCTTCTTAGGAATCAAATACTTCTCAACTACCCTATGTGCTAAGTTAAAAGACTCATTTATAGAGCTAGGACTAAACATGCGTACCTCATGTTCAATGTGATCCTTGGGACCACCCAAAAATAAACCATTGAATTTCTCCTCTGTAATTGTATCCACTCTTACAGATAGATTTTGGAATTGTTGAATATAATCCTTAACTGATCTTGTTTGTTGAAGTTTAGAAAGCTGGCTGAAGAAGTTTTTTGTCACACTATTGCTATATTGTGCTTAGATTTCTTCCATAAAAATTGACCATGAGATAGTGAGAGGCCCTTTTTCCTTCAATGAGTACAAAGCCAATGATACCAAATGAATTGATTTGGTTTTATATATAGGGAAACCATCAGGACCTTTTTTCCATTTGGTCTATGAATGTTAGAGGATCCTTGCCATCGAACTTGTACGTATCCACCTTTGGAAACAAATTCCTAGATCTCATAGGAGTATTAAAATTTGGGTCAAGATTAGCTAACCTAGAAGTTTCACCTTGGTTGCTTGAAAACTCCTTTCTTGGTTCATTCAAATAGGCACTTAAAATTCTTTGTATGTCTGATATATCTTCTCTTAGGTCAGACATATCCATCTTCATTGAGGAAATGTATTCCTTGACCTTATTGATTTCCTCATTGGGATTAATATCCTCTATTGTTACCTCATCCTTATTAGGGTTTTTCCCCAATGTGACAACATTCTTTTTTCCCCTTGTAGGCCCCGTCATGATGGAAAGAAATAATTTTGAAATAAATCACATAAATGAAACTTAAATTCTGTGAATTTTTTAATATAACTTACTAGGGCCAAGATACCCCTTACCTAGAAAAAATTCCAAGAAATTAGCTTTTTTTTTGTGATAACTCACTTATTTCTACTTCAATTTCTCTATTGGAATGTTGGCTCCTCTATTATTTCTTCAAAAACCCAATAAAAATCAAGCTCCAATTCAGTAGTATGTGAAAGATATCCAACTTCCAAATAAATTATGTAGAAACCCTAATTCTAAAATAATTTGCTCAAATCTATTCCAATTCCTCTAAAATTTTGATTGTAGCTTCTTTAATATGGTCTTCAAAAACCCTTAAAAATAAAATAAAATACATTCCAAAATTTGAAAGATATGCTCTCCCCAAAATAACCTCCAATATTGAGAAGAAGCCTTGCCTCTATGGTGCCAAGATCATGCTTTGATACCACTAGTAATGAAATAACTTGCACAATAGAAGAAGATGATATGAAATATATTGCAAATACTTGAGATCATAACTAAGAATACCAAGCTACTTTGTCGGGGAAAACCTCCAATATCTCCAATGAGAACACAATTCACAATATGAAGATGAAATAAGACTCACTACCTCCTATATATACCTATTTATGCCTAGGATATCACCCAGGATGACTTAGATAGCCCTATATAATCCTAAGGCTGACCTAAATAACTAAATAAGAATATAATAATGATAATATGACTTAATTAAGAGTTAAGATAGCCACAAGCTGACTATTCATAAGCTAATATACACCAATATTAAGGGTGTAGCAGCTAAATTGAGGAAAATTATTTTTTATTCTTAGGTCATGAGATTTTTTCTTTAAGCATAGGATGAGGAAACTTGTCATAATCTAATTTAATCCTCACCTAGGGTTTATTTTAATTTTTCTTATCATAAGGATTCATTATAGTACATTGTAATCATCTAATATATTTAAAAACCTTTTTAGATACTTTTTTGGATCAATATGATTCTCAAGGTTGCATAGAAAATTAGTAATTTTTTCTCTCCATGTGATAGGTGTTTTGGTTGCAAGTGATTTCTAGGAGTTGAACCTATCAACAATCAACTCAAACATGATATCATAGCACTAGATCTATGAATTCCTACCCTTTATTTGTGAGATTCATCAATTAAGAAAAAATGACACATATATTGGAGTAAACCAAACATCACCATTGCATCTAGAAATTCCAAAAACCTACATATCACCTATCTAAACACTCAAATACAAGTAGTTGAAAAAAAGGAAAAAAAAATAGGAGTCAAATAATTTAGCATAAAAAATCCATATATTTGTATGAAATCCATACTTATATAGTGTGGTACGTAGGGCATACCATTAAAGTTCAATTTTTTTTGTGTTAAAAAAAATAGAGTGGTAGTTTTTGAATTTTAAGGTGAATTTCACTTAATCCAATGTTGGTTTCAGTTTTCCTAGCTAGGGTCTTTTGCAATGAAATTTTTTTAAAAGAAATGCGGAAACTTTAATTGTTGACAGTAAGTTCATTGGCTTAGATGAAAAACTTACCAACAAACTATTTTTTCTACCACCCAACACTTTGGTAAACCTACCATAGGCGGAGGCTCCCCTAAAACAATTTTTTTTATTGAGAATACTATGTTCTAGCCAACAAAACCATTTTGGAAATCTTGACACCTGGAATTTTTTTTTGCATAAGTTGACCTCATTTGATTTTATTTATATGCATTAAGTTTATTGGTGTCTTATTTTATCATTTGAGGAGGTATCATGGGTTTTTTGTTCATCCTTTTCTAGTAGTCCTAGAAAAGGATAATTATGCATCTTAGCAAAACAACATCCCGACACATCTCAGTGGCTTAATATTTTTTCTTATCTTTATGGACTCATACCTAGACTAAACATAACATGGAATAGATCAAATTGAGTTAATATCATTTATCATGTTGTAGGAATGATTTTTTCTAGTGTTGATCATGACACTATGTGTGTTATATCCTAAATTGATTATCCCTACACATTTTGGACTAGACTGTGGGAGATTTATAGAGACCCTAATATCTCTCCATTACTATAGGATATTGTTTTATGTTTCCTCATTCCTCGTGATGATGTAGACTAAGTACTCTTTGATGATGATAATTTATGGGAGCTTGAGTATATGAAAAGTCTTGCATAATTTGATAGTTTTGAGACTTTCTCCTTTCTCCCATTCTTCCTATTGAGATCATATCTCCATATTTTGTTGTTCTTGATAAGATTAGCATTGCTATATTTGTATCCCTCATTTATTCATTGGAATAGGATATTCATTCTCATCTAGACATAGCTATTTGGTATTCATATCTATTATACATATCATCCATTTTTGTGGAGTCTCGTATTGGAGATTTAGAGTATTCCTTGAGTACATTCATCTCCTATTTCGTGATACCCAAATAATCACTATTAGCCCATAATCATTATTTTTGGAGCTTATTCTACATCAGTATTCATAGGATTTTGGATTCACATCACCTAATTCCATCATGTGGAAAATTTAGTAGTTTTTAAAGACACATATTTTGATTTGGATTCCCTATACATCCCACTTATGGGAATGGATTCACCAATCACCAATGGACATATTTATTCTCAAGGGGAGAAATTTTGTTTTTATTTAGTGCAACACATGCATTCTTCAATATTTCATCATTGACACATGAGTTACTAGAACAAAGAGAAATAGGAACCCTAGGTCTAATGTGTAAACCTGGAATGCAAGCTTTTATTTATTTTTTGTTATTTACTTATGTTTCACTAAGATGAAGATCACAAGGTGTTTAGATTGAATTTCAACCATGAAGGTGATCCAATCAGACCTAGATCTACATATTTTAGGGTCTTAGAGTGGATTGGATTTTATTTTCTATGATTAACCTAATTTGACTATATGACCTAATATATAAAACATAATAATTTGATAATTGATTATAAACTGAAACAATCAATTGTAGGTAGATCTGGGAAGTGCAGAGGACCATGTACCTATCCTAAAAAGTTAGTTTTGATCATTGTAGAGGGAAAAATTCACCCTAGGGTGTATGGGTCCTTGTATGCCACTTTTATTTATTTTTGAGATCCTTTAATGATAGATTTGAGCTTCTAATTCTGAGTTGTAGAGTTGTCATAACATTGTTAGATAATCATGTAAGTGAGATTTCATGAGTTGACAAGGTGTATAGCACCACTTGCAACAATGAACAACTTGTCTTAAAACTTCTTTCAATCCTCTTCAAGCCCAAAACCTACACATTCAAAGAGAAGGAAAGGGTTGTTCCATTTAGGGGTTTTCCTTGGTCAAACCCTTGTGTTAGTGTTCCACTTCCATAATGGAAATGTTAATGATAAAATGATAATTTATAGGAAGGAATAATGTAATCACAAAGTGTTGCAACTCACCACCCTTCAATGACTTCCTTGAAGGATTGAAGTCATGCACATCACTTCAAGGTCTTGGATCTTGCTTGCTTGGTTGCTTGGATTCTTTGGAGACATAAAAAAGTGTTAGCCTTCAAAAAATAATGATAACATGAACACACATAAACTCACATAGGAATTGACATGATATTAGGATCTTGAGATGTTGCAAAAGCTCTGAAATGATGCTCTTGACTTGATTGATAGTTCTCTTGATCATAATTTCACCAATATGACCTAATATATAAAACATAATAATTTGATAATTGATTATAAACTAAAACAATCAATTGTAGGTAGATCTGGGAAGTGCAGAGGACCACGTACCTATCCTAAAAAGTTAGTTTTGATCATTGTAGAGGGAAAAATTCACCCTAGGGTGTATGGGTCCTTGTATGCCACTTTTATTTATTTTTGAGATCCTTTAATGATAGATATGAGCTTCTAATTCTGAGTTGTAGAGTTGTCATAACATTGTTAGATAATCATGTAAGTGAGTTTTCATGAGTTGACAAGGTGTATAGCACCAATTGCAACAATGAACAACTTGTCTTAAAACTTCTTTCAATCCTCTTCAAGCCCAAAACCTACACATTCAAAGAGAAGGAAAGGGTTGTTCCATTTAGGGGTTTTCCTTGGTCAAACCCTTGTGTTAGTGTTCCACTTCCATAATGGAAATGTTAATGATAAAATGATAATTTATAGGAAGGAATAATGTAATCACAAAGTGTTGCAACTCACCACCCTTCAATGACTTCCTTGAAGGATTGAAGTCATGCACATCACTTCAAGGTCTTGGATCTTGCTTGCTTGGTTGCTTGGATTCTTTGGAGACATAAAAAAGTGTTAGCCTTCAAAAAATAATGATAACATGAACACACATAAACTCACATAGGAATTGACATGATGTTAGGATCTTGAGATGTTGCAAAAGCTCTGAAATGATGCTCTTGACTTGATTGATAGTTCTCTTGATCATAATTTCACCAATATGACCTAATATATAAAACATAATAATTTGATAATTGATTATAAACTGAAACAATCAATTGTAGGTAGATCTGGGAAGTGCAGAGGACCACGTACCTATCCTAAAAAGTTAGTTTTGATCATTGTAGAGGGAAAAATTCACCCTAGGGTGTATGGGTCCTTGTATGCCACTTTTATTTATTTTTGAGATCCTTTAATGATAGATTTGAGCTTCTAATTCTGAGTTGTAGAGTTGTCATAACATTGTTAGATAATCATGTAAGTGAGTTTTCATGAGTTGACAAGGTGTATAGCACCAATTGCAACAATGAACAACTTGTCTTAAAACTTCTTTCAATCCTCTTCAAGCCCAAAACCTACACATTCAAAGAGAAGGAAAGGGTTGTTCCATTTAGGGGTTTTCCTTGGTCAAACCCTTGTGTTAGTGTTCCACTTCCATAATGGAAATGTTAATGATAAAATGATAATTTATAGGAAGGAATAATGTAATCACAAAGTGTTGCAACTCACCACCCTTCAATGACTTCCTTGAAGGATTGAAGTCATGCAAATCAATTCAAGGTCTTGGATCTTGCTTGCTTGGTTGCTTGGATTCTTTGGAGACATAAAAAAGTGTTAGCCTTCAAAAAATAATGATAACATGAACACACATAAACTCACATAGGAATTGACATGATGTTAGGATCTTGAAATGTTGCAAAAGCTCTGAAATGATTCTCTTGACTTGATTGATAGTTCTCTTGATCATAATTTCACCAATATTTTCTAGATGATTCTCAAATGATGCAATAACTAGGTATTTATAGGCATTTCTCTAATTTCTTGAAAATTAAATTTTGATAGTCAACATTTGCAACTTGAATTTTAAAATACCAACAACATTGACATATCCAAAATTGGTCTCTGGAAAAATAGGGGGACACATATGCCCTAGGGTGAATGGGTCTTGGCCCTATTTTCCAGGACATTAAGTCTCAGGGGAAAATATATACTGGATGCATTAGTTCAATGCTCACAATTTCATAGGTCATACAAATGGTCTATATAATGCATAATTTAGGAATTTAGGTACACAATTGGGCTCAATAATTTAGGGGGAGCAAACCATAGTGTGAAATTTTCAAGGGTGAAAATTTACGATGCTACATTTAGCCCCCACTTTAGTGAGAGTATGAACTTACACTATGTAGTGTAGAAAAATGTATCCCTTTTACATTTTCACACCTAATTAGAAAAATGTGCCTTAATTTAGTGTTGTAATATGTATTTTACATATTCACATTAAGTTTAGGGACCTATTAATTAAAATGGACTTAATTATACCTTATTTTTGGTGTTGTAAAGTGTACCTCTTTACACTTTCACACTTATTTAGGGCTCCCTTAATTAATTGAGGCTAATTTGACTTAATTGGCCCCTTTAATTCAAATCCAAGCCTAATTAATCATATTTTCCAAAGAGGAAACCCGGCATTCATTAATTCCTAAACATAACACTTCTCATTGAGCAATGTGTGTCCTAGGTGAGTGACCTAGGACCCATTCGCCCATGGGAGAATGGGTCCTCACTTAGACCTAGGACCTAAATTTAAATTATATTTTTAGCAGTATTTCAACATACTCAAATCTATATTCAAATGTCAACTTGTGATATTTTAATTTTGGGAAATTGAGGTTACATATCAAGGCTATTTCACTATGTTTCAACTATCAATTTTGATCTAAGCAATCTAAGACTTTCAAGCAAGCAAGCAATTTCAAGTTATCTTAAGAGCACTTTCACAAGAGAATTTAAAGAGAAATTCAAGGCATTCTAGAGTAGATTTATTGAAGAATTATTGCAACAATCAAGATCCAATTGTCATGTCAAAGTCTTCTTGCATCACGCATGTTATTGGAACTAATATGATGATGTAGAGTTCATGAACCATTCAATAATTCAAGGAATTGTTTCAAATCAAGTTTCAAGATCAAGATCCACATCCATTGAAGCCATTTCATGCAAGTTAAATATTTCCATTCCATGGTTCATTCAAGGGTTTGGTAAGTTGTGACATAGAGTTGTCCATCCATCATTCCTTTCATGCTATTTTGTTTCATTTCAAGGTTTAATTACCAAAATAGGGTTTGAGCAAGGGAAACCCCCATTCACCAAAAACAAAACATTTTTCCCTCTTGGTTTGTGTTTGCAGATTTAGGTGGAATAAATCTTGGAGATCTCTTGAAGATAAAAAATGGAGAACTTGTCAAAGTTGCAAAAGTTGTCATCTCATGGAAACTCAAGTATAGAATTTATTTCCAGCTTGTCAAACCTAAAACTTGGGAAAATTGAAGGATTCAGATCTATAGCAAAAGCTCTCAAAAGTTACAGACAAGCCCTAACTCAGGACACATTCGCCCTTGGGCAAATGAGTAAAAAAATAGCTTTATAATAACACTTTTGGTGATTGGTAAACATCATCTTACCTCTCTTTGATCTACATTTCAATTTATGGTTCCATCAGTATTGAGCTTAATCTATTATATCCAAGTTGTAGATTACATTTTTGGTTTGATTTTCTATTTTTAATCTTTCTCCATAAAGTGTTGCTTAATCAGGACCCCCATCCTTGAAAAAAGAAGAAATCCATAGATTCACACTTTGACTTGATTCACCTAAGGGTTGTAAGTCATTTCATTAAGTGGATCTCATTTCCTAGTGAGATAGAGGAAAATAGGTCACCTAATTGTGTTATCAATCCTATTTTGGTAACCCACCCTATTTTTCTTTTCCTAATAGGTCACCTAATAGGAGAAAAACATAGTGTGAAATTATCAAGGGTGACAATTTACGATGCTATATTTAGCCCCCACTTTAGTGAGAGTATGAAATTACACTTAGACTCACACTAAAGTAAAAAAATATATGTCAATAGGGTTTCAATTGTTCAAATGTTGAAGAGATAGGATGACAATGAATCTAGGGGGTGATCAAGCCCCTAGGATTCACGATCGTATAGCAAGACAACATAAGCACAAAAGAACACACATGTATGAAATGCAACAAGACAACATACAAAAACATTCATGTCAGAAAACATGAAGCATACATGATGAAAACACATGGCATGATGGAACATAAAGATGATGCTGAAATGAAACAAACATGATGTATTTACATGATGTAAACATGAAGATGACACACAAAATATATGCAACAAAATACAAGGTTAGTACTGAAATGATTCAAGTCGATAAGGAAAAGACACCTCAGTGATAATTTATCTCAAATACCAAACATCATCCATCAAATAAATAAATGCTTCCATGAGGATTAACAATTTATTTATGAAACATCACTCATGGGCTACATGGATCTATTGGCTATCAAGCTATGTTATGCTAGGTTTCCATGCAATATGATGGGTTCCACAAGTCTAGCAAGTTGTGTTAAATGCTAAAAACTAATGAAACACATGGCTCCACTAGCAAGAAAGTTTTGTAATGCTAGGTGGCCATGCTAAAAATGGGTGCTCAAGTTTATGACCCAACAAGCTTTGTTATGCTAAATCCATGAACTATCTTGCAAAATATTTCTTTGAGGAGCACAAAAAACTCACCTCAGGGGGTGCATAAAGTTTAACATCATGAGGGATAAACAAAAATCACCTTAGGGGGTGCACAAAGTTTAATGTAACAGGAGATAAAAAACTCACCTCAAGGGGTGCACAAAGTTTAATATCACGGGGAATGAAAAAAACTCACCTCGTGGGGTGCATAAACAATGATAGGATAAGGCTAAAAACTCAAGGGGTGTTATACCACCGCAAAAGGTGATTTAAAAAAACAAGGGGCTTTCCAAGTTGTTTTAGGAGTTCATAACCTCTTCCAAAAATGACTTCCATTTCTTTTGAGAAGGGTGGCTTCCCATAATCACTTTAATCATGAGTAGATGTGTAATTTGTGTTTACTTCTTTGCTAGAGGTTGTGGAATATAGTGTTTTCTATGATTTAGTGATAGATTGTGTATATATCATTGTGACTTCTTTATTTTTCTTTAATTTTGATTATGTAATCTTGTATTCCCCCATGAATGTAGGTGTCAAATCTAATAGTCCCCATTCATCATCTAACAACTTTTTCACCAATGAAAGACACTCATCTTTATCTTCTCTATGCAAAGGTTCCACTTTTGTAGTTGGTTTCAATATTCTAATAGGATTATTCATTCCCATTTTAGTTTGTAAACTATCTTTAGATTTAGGATTAATTTTTATTGTGTAAACCTTATTGTTATAAGTGTATTTCATTAAGCAATGAAGCATTGAAGGCACTCCTTTCATCTCATGGACCCAAGAAAAGATTATATGAAAGATCATGGGGCATGCCATGGATGGGAGTTTACAATGTAACCTTACCAACTTTAACAGGTAATATTATCTCACCAAGCGGTTGTCTTTCGATGTTATCAAAACCTTTGATCGAAAAATCAATAGGTTGTATTAAAGTTTTATTTGATCCAAATTTATCCAAAAGATTAACACTACAAACATTAAGCCCCGAACCATTGTCAATAAGGGTACATCTAATCCCAACCCTATTAATAGTATAAAGCATCATTTTGTTTTTGTGTTTCCAATGGGGTTAATTAATTTTTATGAAAGACAATGTCCAAATTAGTTGAATTCATACTCTCAAGAAAAGATGCCACATCATTTGGTTGAGCACTAAGAGGGACAACAACTTTTTTTAAAGCATTTTGAAGCATACCATGATGAATAGGTGATGCTTGAATCAAATCCCATAAGGATATCTTAGCGGGAGTGTTACAAAGTTTCTCAACAAGATCAAATTCTTTACCACTATGTTTTGAAATGTTAGGTGCGGGTGGGAGATATGGGTGAGGAAATGGGATGGATGCTGGAGTTTTTTTTGGTTGCTTATTGTTTCTAGTATTATATGTGAGCTACAGTATGATAACTTGGTTGTTGTGACACATGATTACTAGTAAGTTGTTTTGTAAAGCTTAGGGTATGGCTATGAGGTTTAGGAGGTCCTATAATGAGAGGTGACTTAGGAGGTCCAATAATTAGAGGACTTTTAGGGGGTCCAAAAGGATTTTTAGGAGGTCCAATAATAAAAGGAAATGTAATAGCCAATTGTGCATTCATAACCTCAATGGATTTGACTTCTTGTTGATGATCTTCAATCGAGGGGGGATCTAAGGTCAACTTAGCATCTTCATCTATGCAATCCCTCTTAATATCTTTTGAAATAAATGTATCAATTATTAATCCTCATGTTCTACAATATCTTCTCAAGTAGGAGAGGTATTGGGAGAGAATCAAACAAGATTGTCATGATGCTCAATGTTTGGATCCTCTAACACTAAGATACCTTCTTCACAAGTAGGAGAGGTATCGAGAGAAGAACAACTATGACTGTCATGATTATCTATGATTGCATCCTCTTCCACCAAAACATTCTCACAAGTGGGAGAGATGTTGGGAGATGAATGAAGATTAGGAAAAGTGATATTAAGAAATGTGTCAATGATTTCATTCTATTGTGCCAAGATACTCTCACAATTACTCTCACAATTAGGAGAGATATTGGGAGAATGACTAGCATGATTTTCAATGAATTTGTTTCATTTCCTTAAATTGTACTCATAAGTAGGGAGATTATAATTATACAAGCCATGCATTGCCATATCAAAACCACATCTTTGAAAATGAAACATCTTGCTATTTGCATTATATATCAAATGATCAAAATCAAATAGCTCTATAAACACAGTTGAAAAATAGACATCAAATTTGGATAGAGGACATTGAGAGAGCTCTATCATAGGAATTTAAGCTAAAAATAGCAGGACAAAAGTGCCCAAGGAAGTTTGTGACTTGGATAGGGTTTTTGAAATTTCAAAGTTTGACTATGTAAGGCACTACTAAAGGATTTTGGATCTACTTACAAGCAAGTTTAATAGTGATAATTTTCTATTTTTTTTTAATTTATGCCAATGTGATGCAAAAAAGCAAGTGTGCAACAATGTGGAAGATGTTTTGACAATTTTGAATGCAATTTCCAAATCTAAAATGCAACAATTGAGCCATTCTAAGATGGGCCACAACCTGAAAATGATGATTTTGATGCAATTTTTGAATAAAAAATATAATGTTTTTTACTTTTTGAACTATATGAAAGATACCTGAATACATGCAATTAAGAACTCCAATTCAGAGATATGCAAGCAGAAATAGAATGAAGACATAGATACAAAGATGTGTGAAATTTTTTAGTGATGCAAGTGTACAAGGATAAAGGCACCCAAGGGTGTCTAAGTCCTTGATAGGGGTTTTGCAAGTTCAAAATTTGAATGCTTATTATACTATCTAAAGGTTACGCTTCTATGTGCAAATAGGTTTGCAAGTGGATATGTTTCTAGAATTTTCACAATTTAAGACAATATGAATCAAATGCAAGTATGCAACAATAAAGAGAAATTTTGAATGTATATTTGACCTAACTAATTGAAATAAACACTAATGCAACCTATGATGTAATATGAGATGCAAAGATTTTAAATTTTTTATGTTTTTTTAATACAAAAATGAAACCCTAAATGAGAAATACAAAACAATACAAAGAAACACCTAAATGTAGGGTTAATTTTCATAAGGTATATGATGTCGAAATGTCAAGTTCACCAAAATTAAACAAAGAAAAATAGGAACCCTAGGTCTAATGTGTAAACCTATGATTCAATATTTTATTTGTTTTGTGTTATTTTCCTATGTTTCATTAAGATGAAGATCACAAAGTGTTTAGATTAACTTTCAACCATGAAGGTAAGCCAATTAGACATGGATCTACATCTTTCAGGGTCTTAGATTGGATTGGAATTTATTTTCTATGATTAACCTAATTAGACTATATGACCTAATATATAAAATGTAATAATCTAACAACTAATAAAATGAAACAATCAAGTGTAGGCAAATCTGGGAAGTGTAGAGGACTATGTACCTATCTTGAAAAGTTGGTTTTGATCACTGTAAAGGGACAAAGTTGCCCTAGGGTGTATGGGTCCTAGTATGCTACTTTTTCTTTGTTTTTGAGATCCTTTGATGACAAATATGAGATTTTGATTCCTGGTTGTAGAGTTTTTGGAACACTGTTGGATAATCTTATAAGTGATTTTCCGTGAGTTGACAAGGTGTAGGGAATCAATTATAAAAATGAACAACTTGTCTTCAAACTTATTTCAATCCTCTTCAAGCTTGAAACTTGAACATGAAAAGAAAGGAAAGGGTTGTGCCATTTAAGGGTTTTCCTTGGTCAAACCCCCATATTAGTGTTTCCACTTGCACAATAGCAATGCCAATGATAAAATGATAATTGATAGGAAGAAATGATGAAATCACAAAGTGTTTCAACTCACCATCCTTCAATGGCTTCCTTCAAGGATCAAAGTCATGCACATCACTTCAAGGTCTTGGATCTTGCTTGCTTGATTTCTTGAATGCTCTGGAGACCTACAAAAGTGTTAGCCTTCACAAAACAATGATAACATGAACACACAAAAAATCACATAGGATTTGACATGATGTTAGGATCTTTAATTGTTGTAATCAAGCTCTGAAATGTTGCTCTTGAATTTATTGATAGTGTTCTTGAGCATAAGTTTTCCAATAGTTTTCTAGATAATTTTCAAATGATGCAATAACTAGGTATTTATAGGAATTTCTCTAATTTTCCAAAAATTAAATCCTGATAGTCAACATTTGCAACTTGAATTTTAAATGTTAAAATGCAGACATCGATATATCCAAAATTGGTCCCCAAAAAAATAGGGGGACCCATACGCCCTAGGGTGAATGTGTCCTGGCCCTATTTTCTAAGACATTAGGTGTCGAGGGAAAAATAATAATTGGATGCATTTGTTCAATGCTCATAGTTTCTCAAAAAGTGATACAAATGGACTATATAATGCATAATTTAAGAAATTCGGGACCCAATTGGGCTCAATAATTCAGGGGGAGCAAAAAATAGTGTGAAATTGTCAAGGGTCACAATTTACAACTCTACAATTACTTCTTTTTGGGGGGATTATATTCTCATCTTCTCTCTCATATTGGGGGGAAATTTTTTGTACTTACATGACATAAGAAATTCTTGGGAAATAATATCAACTCCTCCTACTATCCTTCTTTCACTAATACACATTTATTTCATTTTCTATCTTTTACAAAGGAGTTTTCCACATGCAGGTTTTCTCCATTTCTTCAATTATGGGAGATTTATTTGTTTGTACATGGCTACCTCATCATTCCTTATAGTCAGGACCCATCCATTTATCCATATGTGCATTCATCATTATATTTTTAGCTTCTCCTTAAGTTTTACTTAAGGAGGTGTTAAATTAAAATAGAAAAACAACCTAATTATTTAATTAATCATGAATTAATAATTAGGTCCCCTTTTCAATTTATTATACTTAAAATAACCTTAGGAAAGTTCTTTTTATTCTTAGGTCATGAGATATTTTATCTCAAAGTGTAGGATCAAGATATTTTTTATAATCTAATTTAATCCTCACCTAGGGTTTCATCTAGGGTTTATTTTTTCTTTTTCCTTATCATAAAGATTCATTATTGTGCATTGTAATCATCCAATATCTTCAAAACCCTACTCAGTTTTTTTGGATCAATAAAATTCTCAAGATTACATAGAAATTTAGTCATTTTTTGTTCATGTGATAGGTGTTTTGGTTGCAAGTTATTTCTAAAATTTGTGGGGTTCAATAATCAATTCTAACACTTATTTTCTTTTAGCATGAAGAATGCTTTACCCTTGATCCTTGACTTCTTGACATTGACATTGGTTATGAGGTATCCTCGACCTTGAACTATTAAAACTTCAAAATTCTCCTTTTTTACATTCTTCACTTCTAATAAACTCCCAACTTGACCTAGTATGTCATTAACAAAAAAATACAACACTACAACTAGTTTAGAATGGTTTCTACTGCTTATAAATAACTATTCACTAAAATATCATGAACTTATAGTAGCAAGAAAAGAGGAAGACACCTATAGTTCATTTAATGAAGTGACTAAAGTTTGGCTACCATTTCAATAGGTTTCATAAGCTCCTTCTTAGTATACACATCAAACCCCAACAACATCATTAATGAAGAGAATATTTGTAGATCATAGAAAAATATTCCTCCATGCCTTGATGATACCTACCTCTAGACATATTTGAACACATTTTCAAGCATGATTCATAGAGAAACAACCCATGATAGATATAATCACTCTCGGTCATGTAACAATTGATGGATTCTCAAATTTAATGATGCTTTCACATCTTCTACTATTGGTTGTAATTTTTTGGGGGTTATTTGAGCTTGAAATTTATTCTAAGAGAGGAGGATGGAAAAGGGAGAAAACTAGGAAGCATAGTAGAGGAAGAAATTGGCTCAACAAAAACCCTAGGTTTTCATTTTACAACTCTACGTAAATAGTTCTAATATTGTAATCTTATTGGTTTATCCCAAATTTGTAATAACAATTTGTAATTTTTGAAGAGTGAGTGATAAACCAATTCAACCTTGACTAAGTGTCACCTAGCACATAGTATACATTTTTGGATGTGTTGTTGATTAGTTAGCTAGCTAAAGAACTATAAAATATTCATAAATGTTTATGGAGTATCTTTTCAGAGCAATATAAGATATGTAAGGGTATGTTCAAGGATTACTAAATAGACATCAAATATTCTACAACCATGTTATTTCCCTAAAGATAAGTGTAGAACCTAGTTTGCATTTTTATTTTGAAAAATATAGTCTTTTGTGACACCTTTATTAAGCTGTCACCATTAGTTGCTATTAATGCATCTTTTGTATGAACTCAACGACTTTGTAGCCCAATTGTATATAAGCACCAATATATTATTGGCTGCATCTCTCTATCATCTCACAACACCAAAATAATCAAATCATAAATACCATTTAGTTTGTGTCGAAGGTGGTGTTAGTCATTGCCACTTCAATGTATGAAACAATACTAAGGGCTATCTTGAAAGACATTTCAAATAGTTGGTGTGATAATTTGTTTGCTTAATCCAATGTTGAACTTTAAATCCCTCAAACCAACATATTGATACAAAGTGACAACTAAAATAGGGGTGCAATATTCAATGGGTATGATTTATGTTAGAGTCGTTTACTCATTATAATGATATCTATTAGAATACCTTAGAAAATCCCCCTTTGTTTAGGAGAGACAAAAGTAAATGAGGCTTTACCCACCTCAATAATTCATTTTAAGATGCTCTACTTGATTCCAAAGCTTTAGATTTTGACACCTTGACATTCAAGAAAACCCTTACTTTTAAAGATTTGAGACTTACAATTCTGATCACCAACACAAAATATCTTGAGAACAATTTTTAATAAAGATTTGAGACTTACAATTTTGGTCACCAACACAAATTATCATAAAAAAATTTAACAAGTGATGTAGTGCATTGTGTTCCTTTCGCCTAGCAAAAAGCTTTTAGGTTGGTAGGGGAAGGGTTAATATGTTTGAAGATTTGTAAAGGGAATTGTTAGAGTTTTGTATTGAGTGCAGGAATCGAGAACCAATGGAATTGAAGAGTATATGATTTGAGAAGCAAAATGTAGAGGGTAGAGTTTGGTATTGATTACTAGAACTTGTTGGAACAGTTGTATATTAAAATTCATATTTTTTGTTTTCTTGTTAAATAATATAAATAAATGTGTGTATAAAAGTAATTTAGGAATTTAAATTGATTGTGTGAAGGTGGAGAGTTTATTTGTGATCCAGGTGGATCTTCTGAACTTGAAAATTGAAGTGTTCCAGTTTCTCTTGAAAGTAGTCCCATGGTGTAGAGCTCAAAATACTAAATCCGATGCAACTTGAATGGGTGAAAAAGGAGTTTGTTTGCTCAAGTTATGTGCAGTCAAACTTTGGTCAAAGGGTGGTCAACTCAGCTCCCAAGGACGAGAAAAAGGATGAAATTTTAGCATCATAAAAAATGATCAAAATCAGTTTCATCGCGAAGGTCTCATCATCACGATTCCAACGATGTTTGTTTCACACAAATCGGAGTCCGTATGAGGAAAATAGAGCCAGTCAAAGTTTTAGTCAAAATGATGATGTCAGCATGTGACATGGCAATTGACTAGATGGTGACGTGAAAATTGCAGGTGATGTGAAAAAAAAATCTCACAAAATTCATGTACCATACTTTATTTATGAAAATAAAGTGTGGAGGCACATTTAATCTCACAAAAATCAATCGGATTTTGTGGGATCCCAATTGGATTTGGTGGGATCCAAATCTCCTAAAAATCAATGAAATTAACTCATGTGAAAAAAAACAAAACCTCCTAAAATAACACTAAATTGTTATTTTATTTTTAAACTCAACCCCATAAACTCAAATAGCCCGTGAATATAATAAGACAAGGGATTAAAAAAAAATTCCAAATGTTTTATTAAGGGGTTTAATGTTTTTATTTTTACATGGGGGAGTGATTGTTTTTATATAAACGGTTTAGTGTTTTTTTGTAAGGCTTATAATTATAAAAGCCAAAGGAGGGGGGTTAATTTGTTATTTTATTTATTATGGTGGTTTTTAACCCCGTATTTAAAATTCAAGTATAAAAGGAGGAGATAGGAGGCTTCCCAAATCATCCATTAGTTGATCATTCTCCATTGTATCCCTTTCTCTTGGTCTTTGAGAGGCTTTTGTGAGAGAATTCTTAGAGCGAATTAGTAGAATATTTGAGTTGGGAAGTAATGTTGTTCTAATCTTGTAGCAGATCTTTTAGGTAGAGTCAGTTTCCTTACTCTTTGTTAATCATCCCTAGCTTTGAGGGCTTTTGAGAGGGGTGTGAGTGAGAGACTTTTTGTATGACTTTGTGGATGAGCTACAAGATATTGTAAGCAGTGTTGCAAGAGGCTCCAGTGGAGATTGTACTTCCATTTTTGAACATTTCAATAGATTGGTCACTCGATTGAGCTCGACCCGAAGACATAGTCCACTCGGACGAACTTCGTAATCAAATCGGTGTCTTCTTTACTCTCTCTTAGTTCTATGTTTTGAATTCTCTCTTAATGTTCCTGCTACTCCATTGTTGATGTCTTTATTCCTTTGTTCACAATCACTTAAGCAATGTTTGTCATAGATCCCTTCCGCTTTATGGATCAAGTGGTATTAGAGCTTTGTTTGGCTGGTTTGCAGGAGTGATTGTGATTCATTTTGCTACTGGTGGACTTTTGGAGTTTGGAGCAAAGATGGCATCAGAAAAGGGTGAATCTTCAAGGCTGCCATTGACCACATCCATGGTGGATGATTTCATGTCAACGAAAGGCATGGTTGAAGAACTCTATCGAGACCATCGAGAGAAGAATGATAGGATGCAAGAGTTGGAAGAATCCAATCGACACCTGCAGACAAAGAATGCATAACTTCAATGGTTTTTGGAGGAATCCAACATGGAGAAGGAAAGAATGCAAGTGTTGTTGTAGGACATCTTGGAGGAGCAGAACAAGAGAAGTCCTCCTATATCAGGGAGTGCCCATATATGTGGTTTCTGTCCACATTCTGAGGATGCATCATCCTCATACTCCCCACTTACCTCGTCTGATAGTATGGAAGCTTCTTCAACGAAGTGGCACGTGACTAGTTTTGCTTGTGGCCATGATTGGGCTACCATTTCTGAGGCAGACCCAGGAGAAATTCATCCACATCTTGAGCAACTTGTGACAGAGAGTTCCTTTGAACAACTTCGTAGGAGTTGGGAACAACGCTCAACAAACTAGTATATCAATTTGTGTGTTTATTACATCTTTTGTAGTGTGATGAGTATGTTGATAAGCTAGTATTGTTTTGTGAGTATTAAAACTCTGAATCAAATTGTTTGTAAAATTTTTTATGAAGTTGTAATTCTCTAGAGATTGAGATTTTGGAAGGCTCTTGAAGCCATATCTCTTGTAATCTAGAAAGGAGAATACTTTGTAACTTCTTATTGCAGGATTTTTAAGAACTTGTACCTACAGATTTCAAGTGCGAAGCTTCAGATGAAGAGCACTTTTCAACTTAAGAGTTGCCGAGAATGGTCAACAATGACCTTGCATGTTCTAAACTTGAAGACTCAGTTGAGGCCATTTTGAGGATACATCTGAACTCAGTTGAAGTTCTTGAAGGATGTTACTAATGACCTCATTGTTTCAAATGAACGTGACCCGAGCTATATGGTGGAGCCTTGAATCAGCTATTCCGAAGTACAAAGGTGAAGGAATATTTCAGGCTGAGGCAGAGATACCATGCTCGAGCAGTTAGAGGAGCAACAAAAGTATGCCAGAAAGAATGGCAAGAGATGCAGAATGTGAACTACCCCGTGAGAAGCACTAAGAGATAGGTTTACCATACTCATTTTTTCTTCTTGCTTTAGGTATGTTAAGTTCCATTTTAAACTGCATTGTGATGAGCTGTGAATCTTGCATTGCTGAAATGTAAGACCCCTGTAGAGGGCAGATGTGGCAATAGGGACAAATCTTGTTGACAGTACATTGCCGAAGTGTAAGACCTCAGCAGGCATATGTGGCAGTATGTACGTTCTAGTGATTCAGATCGTGGCAAGTGGCAAGATGTAGAACGGGAGATGTTTTTGAAGGAACTATAAACTTTTGGAGGACCAAAAGTTCTTCAGTGGGGAGATTTGATCCAGGTGGATCTTCTAAACTTGAAAATTGAAGTGTTCCAGTTTCTCCCGAAAGTAGTGCCATGGCGTAGAGCTCAGAATACTGAATCTGATGCAACTTGAACGGGTGAAAAAGGAGTTTGTTTGCTCAAGTTATGTGCAGTCAAACTTTGGTCAAAGGGTGGTCAACTTAGCTCCTAGGGATGAGAAAAAGGATGAAATTTTGGCATCATAAAAAATGATCAAAGTCAGTTTCATCACGAAGGTCTCATCATCACGATTCCAACGATGTTCGTTTCACGCAAATCAGAGTCTGTATGAGGAAAATAGAGCCAGTCAAAGTTTTAGTCAAAATGATGATGTCAGCATGTGACATGGCAATTGACTAGATGGTGACGTGGAAATTGCAGGTGATGTGAAAAGAAAATCTCACAAAATTCAGGTACCATACTTTATTTATGAAAAAAAAGTGTGGAAGCTTATTTAATCTCACAAAAATCAATCGAATTTGGTGGGATCCCAATTGGATTTGGTGGGATCCAAATCTCCTAAAAATCAACGAAATTAACTCATGTGAAAAAAAAAAAAAAACCTCCTAAAATAACACTAAATTGTTATTTTATTTTTAAACTCAAATAGCTTGTGAATATAATAAGACAAGGGATTAAAAAACAAATTCCAAATGTTTTATTAAGGGGTTGTTTAATGTTTTTATTTTTAAATGGGGGAGTGATTGTTTTTATATAAACGGGTTAGTGTTTTTTTGTAAGGCTTATAATTATAAAAGCCAAAGGAGGGGGGTTAATTTGTTATTTTATTTATTATGGTGGTTTTTAACCCCATATGCAAAATTCAATTATAAAAGGAGGAGATAGGAGGCATCCCAAATCGTCCATTAGTTGATCATTCTCCATTGTATCCCTTTCTCTTGGTCTTTGAGAGGATTTTGTGAGAGAATTCTTAGAGGGAATTAGGAGAATGTTTGAGTTGGGAAGTAATGTTGTTCTAATCTTGTAGTAGATCTTTTAGGCAGAGTCAGTTTCCTTACTCTTTGTTAATCATCCCTAGCTTTGAGGGCTTTTGAGAGGGGTGTGAGTGAGACTTTTTGTATGACTTTGTGGATGAGCTACAAGATATTGTAAGCAGTGTTGCAAGAGGCTATAGTGGAGATTGTACTGCCATTTTTGAACATTTCAATAGATTGGTCACTTGATTGAGCTCGACTCAGAGACGTAGTCCACTCAGACGAACTCCATAATCAAATTGGTGTCTTCTTTACTCTCTCTTGGTTCTATGTTTTGAATTCTCTCTTAATGTTCCTGCTACTCCATTGTTGATGTCTTTACGCCTTTGTTCATAATCACTTAAGCAATGTTTGTCATAGATCCCTTCCGCTTTATGGATCAATTTGTAAGGTAGTAATAGGGAATTGGGAAAAGTGATTGTCATATTGTAAGGAACAAAGAAGGCCGTATTTAGAAAACTATTTAGTAAACATATTTATTTGTTAGCATAATAATTGTTTTGAGTAGATATGCAAGACATAGAAGATGAAAATATTAGTGATAAGTATAAAATTTAAAAGCGTTTTAGAAAATGGAGATATTAAAAATTTATGAAAGTATTTTAAATTATTTTATATGCAAGACATTTAAAATAAATATATTCGTAATAGACTGGAAATTTAAAAGCATTGCAGGACATGAAGATATTAAAAATATAAAAGTATTTTATTTTATTTTATAAAAAAGACATAAAATATAAATATTAGCAATAAGTTAAAATTTGAAAAGTATTTTATCTTTTTTAATACCATATTATTATGTTCAATTAATAGTAATATTTTTGAATATTTTAACCATGTCTATTTTTTTATATATGTAAATTAAATTCATTTAGTTAAATAAACTAATTATAAATAATTGTATTTACCATGAATTTAGAAAAGAACATATGCCATTGGAAAAAAGTCCATAAAAAGTAAAGTTCATAGGAATAACAACTTTGTAGCTAAACTGGAGGTTTAAATATTAATTAATTTTTTTGCAAATATTAATCCACTTTCATCATTGAAAAGTCTTGCCAAAAAAAATACGTTGAGGCTAGTGGTTTGGAGCAATCCCAATACCTCATAATTTGTAAATGGTGAACAGGTGTAAACGAGAATGCTTGTCTATGCCTCACTACACTGCATAGCTTCCAAATGTTGACCAAGTGCATAGATAGTGAGAATGGAAAGTGTGTTACATGTAAACATGTGAGAATATAGACTGGAAACAAATTTGTCCTTTGATTAATCCGTAAGAATATGGTCTGCAAATTCTATGAGGAACGTTGAGGTAGAGAGAAGTGTTTTATTATTTAGAAGGCAGAGAATATTTGCAAAAGAACTAAATTTTGGAGAATGTCGTGGAGGTAAAACCTAATTTACAAATCCTACCAAAGTAACTACAATAACAACTCACATGCATATGGTATGTATGCCATAAACATAAAACAATAAAAGCCAAGAAACAAGCGACATATGGAAAAGTAAATGGTCTTGATTGTGGTTGTTTCTTCAAATTTTCCTTGTAATAGGAACCATTTTTTGGAATTGGAGTGGAGAGAAAGACCTATACAGGTGCAAATATACTTGATTCTTGAAGAGGAGCTTGTGAGGTCAGAGTTTCAGATGTTTTTCCTCTTTTGTTTGTAATGAAGTTTGATTCTTTGAATTTATGTAAAAAATTCTGCCAATTATTTGAATATGTCTAATTTATGGCCATAAGCAAGCTGCAATGATGGTGTGGTGAGAGACGTGCACAATTGCAATCATGTGATATGCAATTCATATGTAATGTGTTTTCCTAGTGCATTGATCATACTGTACATTAGATATTCCCTGGAGTGGCTATAATTATGAATTTGTTTGAAGCAAATGTACAGTAAGCAATACTTGTAGTTGACATCTAGAAGGGGTGCAACACAACAAAGCATAGAAAGGCATTCTTGTTTACACTTGTTTTCCATTGACACACTACAAGGTATTGGGATTGCTCCATACCACTAGCCTCACCATATTGTGTTTCTCAAGGCACTTATTGATGTTGTTTTCCTTCCTTAATGTGTCACTTTAATAGTTTGATACCAATTGTTTTTGGTGGGACTTTTCAATGATGTAAGTGAATAAATACTTGAGAAATATGTCCATAAATCCCCAAGTATATAATGTTCCCATATTTTCCTAATTTACTGAAACTAAAATGAATAGTAGATAGGTACTGCAAGAAAATTAAACTTAATTGGCCAAGCAAGTATTACAAATGAAAATGATAAAATTAATAATTGAATGCAAATTGTGTCAGCTTTACTTCCATCATGCATTTCATGTGCATGACATTTTTCTTAGAAGCAAGTTACTGTTGCAATCAGAGGAGGCCACTATTACAATTGTATGATGTGCATTGGATATGGCACGCTTGTCAAACAATCTATAGCTTTTGTATTAAATGCCAGTAGGTCTACTATTCATTTTTTGTTTAAGTAAATTAGCAAAATAGGGCATTGTATATTTTGACAAATATTTAATCACTGAATGCAAATTGCACAACCTTTGACAGAGTGTTGGTTGGTACAAAAGTAATGAACCGTTTAGTTTTCCCTATAACAATGAGCAATACTTGTAGTTATCGAGTATCACAAACAAAAAATATACAATGTTGAAAAATCAAAATATAAAATGAACCATTATTTTTTCTTCGATGTGTTTGTTATAAAGTGGATGTTGGTGCTTATGAAAAATACGTGCTTGAATTTAGAACTATAGGAAGGTAGAAAAATATTATAAACTTTTGAATTTGATTTGCTAATCAAGTATCTGAAATTGAAATGCAATAATTGCAATAGTAAGTATAGCATACTTAAAAGTTGCAATATTATATTTTAAGCTATTTTAAGGGAAAAATGAGAAAATTAAGCATTTTCTAACATATAAAGGAAAAAAATGTTGACTGTAAAATGAGAACGACAAGAAGTTTTAATCCATAAAACATGAAATGTAGTCATATAGGCCAAATAGCCAGGAACATAAGCATAAGATAAAAGAGAACTGCAGGTTGATGCAATAGCAGGTAGCTTTGCAGCTGCTTGTGTTCCTTTGTCATCTACAATGGCATTGATATGATTAGTACGAAAACCTTATTTTTATGTAATTTTAAACATACTTTGAAAATTGAAGACAAACAAAAGTATTTGTATGAGAATTGTTTTGTACCTTGTTGTAGCATATGACGTTCATTTTGTTAGGAAAATAGCTTTTATAATCACATTGTTTGTATTAAGCTTGAAATGGCCTTTGGTGATGAAGTCCCATACAACAAATACAACTGCTGATTTTTCCTTGATGTAGTCTTCGTATTTCATGTTTTGAAGAGCGGGCAAGAGTTGTTGGATGACATGGTTTTGAACTGAACAATGGATTCTTTGCTTGTCATTTATTATGATGATAGTTTGAGGATGAAGTGATTATATCTAACTCACTTCCTTTTCACATTGATTGCAATGAGCACTCCAACACACTTCCTTTTCACATTGAGTACAATGAGTGCTCTCCTATTGGAGCATGTCGTAAGTGTTGAATCTATAATTGCAAATTAGACAAAAGGCCTCAAATGGATTTGAAAGTGTTTTTTCTACTCTTAATATGCCTGAAACCTAAAACATATAAACACAAATTGTTAGAAGCATCAGTTTGAAGGATCTTGTTTGACAAAGTGATAAGATATTTAAAAAGTTACCATAAATGTTGATTGTATCAAAGCAGTTAGCTTGTCCATTGTTCTTTTGTTATTCAATTGGGTATGTGCAGGATCATGGTGCGCCAAAAAGTGGCAATATTATGGGGGTATGTGGCTGACGACTTTTTTTTCACCCAAAATTAATGAAACGAAAAGGGTTTTTAGAGGAGATTCTTAGCTTTCCAAAAATATAAATTATGATTTAATTTGAATTTAATAAATAATTATTATTCATTTTCTATTAGAATTATGACTAAAGTCCTCATCGATAGGCTGATTGAAAAACATCTATAACTTTCAAACGGTATCATATTTTTTGAATCCGAAACATGCGTCACATTATATGCTTCACATATTATAGGATTTAAAAAATAAAAAATAAATTTCATGAAGTTTTGACCAAGTTAAGGTGGTCAGACATACGAGTTTTTATATTTTCTAAAAGTTGTAATAAAAAATTCATAATTAATTATTTACTTGGAAAAAAATTACAAAAAATATGCATCACATCCAGACATGAGTCCTCTACTTATATATAAAATCTTAAAAAATATTATTAATTTATTATGGTTAGGGTGGTCGGACACCTACTTCTTATTTTTTCCCTGAAATTTAAGTACTTGCATTGAAATTTCAAATTTTCACCAAATAGATTTTATTTATTTTTAAATAAACCTAGTATTTTAGAAACTACATTCAATTTTCTACAAATTCTATTCTTACATATTTTTGAAATAATATAGATAACTTATTCAAATATTTACGTCAAGTTGCCTAACACTAATTTTTCTGAATTTTTTGCCACTTAAGGGCCTGTTTTTTGCATGATGATCCTGCACATACCCAATTTGCAAATAAATGTTTTTGATTAGAGGTAAAAAAGGGTTTTGAAGGGGCCCATAATCCTTTACAAAAGAAAGTAGCTGAATCAACAACAAAATATCAGCTAGAAAGGAGGACCCCAATAAGCAACACTACATGTTCTTTAGGAAATCAGTAGCCTCCACATCACTTGCCACAACCTTTTGACCATCATCCAAGACATCAAACAATTCTTTGCCAGGAGCCCCATCCTGAGCCTTAGTCTTGTTTCTAGTTCTAGCCCCAGGCCTATCCATATTCACCTCATTAATCAAAAAATTATTCTTATCCCCACCCTTATCAACAGAAACCTCTTCCTCCATTAGCTTGCCACCAACACCAATCTCATCAGCATGAACAATCTCCTTACGATTCTTGGAAAAAGGAGAGGTAATACCAAAAATTCAAAATTAACCACAAACTTAGTCCCATCCCCACCCTTGACCATGCTAGCACAAATTCTCTCCAGTTGATCCTCCAGAGTGAGAAATCTACCTTCCAAATTCTATTTAATCTTAATAGTTTCCTCTGCCACAATATTCAAGGAATTAAACAGTTCATCAATCTAGTTCTAAATTGAGGACTCTTCATCTTTTCTCATCGCACCCCTAACCTTGACATTTTACATATTAAGTTCATGGATAACCCATTTGAACAATTTGAATGAAACAATGGAACCCTCTCTAGTAGTTCTCAGAACATCAAAGATATCTTCCGTATCAAAATTAAAAACCCCCTTACCCACAACAACATCCTCCTGAGAGGAGCTAACCTTGTTATGACTGGCAGAGACATCCTTACCTTTCTCACCCCCTTACCAAATTTTTTTTGAACAATTCACAAATAAATGTTGATTGGCTTGTGTGGAACATTTTATTTTTGATCTCTAGTTTTTAGGATATTCTTGAAAATAAATGCTAGGGTTTTGTTCTTGAATAGTTTTTGCGTTATTTGCAAGTATTGATGTTCATGAGATGAATGGAATTGCAGCTTCATGGCAATGAGAAAGTTAGTTATCATTACAAAAAAATTAGTAGAGGCCAAAATAGTATAGAAAAGGGTTAAAATGGATTAGTGGTGTATGTTATGGAGAAATTTGTACCTGCGCTCTGTCAGATTCTGCTTTGCCATCTTTGATATCAATAGCATATTGGCTACCAAATCTGTTAGCACCAACAACCAAAGCACCCATTGTTCCAATTGGATACTAATTTGTGACTGCTAGTAACTGGATTATAGTTGTATCTGGAATGAAATAATAGTCTTTAGAAAACTGAGGCATGCTTTCAACTATGCTAGTGCCTATCAATATCAATATGCCACCATAGTCCCCTCTATCATCATCTATTCTACGTGCACTTTGGAAACCTGATATTGAAACTCCTATTCCTGAAATTATTTTGTGCTGATGTTGTTGCACAAGGTTTCCACTAATATTCAATGTAATTTTCATTTTTTCTTTGAGTTATGTGAGATATGCATGCAGTACCTTATTTGTTTCATTGTCTTTTTCCAATGTTGCTTTGTAGACTTGTAACAAGAATGTCACCTTCGAATGTGTCACCAAATTTGTTTGCATTTAAGTTTTCAATTGATATGGTATTTTTCACTTTTGTTCTGGATGAATGGAGGAAAATGTAAATCTTATATCTAGATGATGGAGAAATGCATATGATAGGTTAATAGAATAAGTTGTTTACCATTTTCTTATGTCTTTTTCCATGTGTTTCATTTTTTGCGCTGGTCTTTTTGTTTGTTCCATCATTTGTTTGCAAAGTAATGATATAGCATTAGAGACTACATTGGAGCATGTATGGGAGGTTGAAAATCCCTTTCCCTAGGGTTTGCATCATGGAACAGTATAAAGTATGATAGGAAATTGGCTAGTTTGTTAAAGTGCAACTACTTTCTTTCTAATGTCATTGTCCAAATACATGTTCATATGTTGAAGGAGTTGGATATCCATTGAGTACAAAACATGTTTCCCCAAAAGTCAAATACACCAGATTGAATGAGAGGAACCCAAACAAGAAGAACAAATACAATCAAGGGTTTTAATCTTAATGTAAAACCCAATATGAATTCTTGGTTTTTGTTTGGTTCGGCTCATTTAGGCTCAGTGCATTACTTTTCTACAACAGTGTTTTATGTGCTTTGCTACAACATACCTCTTTTTCTCCACACTTGTCTCCAATAGTTGCAGGCAACACTTCCCTAAAATAATAATGTTATTATATAGACATAATAGAGATTCATATATATATATATATATACATATATACACACATACACATTACATATATATATATATAGTTGTAGACAATTACATATATAAGAACCTATAACTAATTGCTTAGAAGTACTTGTAACGAATCAAAGAAACAGTCTTGAACATTCTATTTTAATGTGCATGTTCTAGAAAGCTCGTTATTTTTAAGGACATTTTCTATGTTGCATACTAGTGAGCAACTTGCATATTCATACTTATTAAAGTCTATTATTTCTATATTATCATATCTTGTCTTCATTCTGAATGCACAAAAACTTAGATTGTTCAAAATGCTAATTGGCCTTAATATGGATACATGTGAAATATTTAGTACTTCGCACATATGTATAGTACAACATAGTTGATATTTTGCATAGACATTAAATTGTTTCATTGCAAAGAGAAGATAATGATCCAAGAATCTGCTTTGTAGTTTTCTTGTTCAACAGTTGACTATACTTGCACCAATTTAGATGTTTTTCTCCCACTGAAATTGTAAAAAATGATTCTTGTTATAGGGACATTTAAGACAAATGAGTATAGTGGATGTAATGCGAAAATACCAGTATTGGCCGAATTACAATTGATCCATGAAGAATTGAAGCATAACTGAGCCACCAATACTTGAATCTCAACAAGATCAATCAAATAAAATTGAAACTAAACATTTCATCAAAACCTAACATACTAAATTATGAAAGCTTTCAAAACATCTACTCTAATCCATCTGAAACTTATCTTGTTGTGGAATTGGTGTCGTGTTGATGTGGAATGATGACCCTTTCCCAATCCCATGATTAGTGAGCTTGTTTCAGTTGATTCTATGGAAGAGAATCGATGAAACCATAGTGATTGATGTATGAAAACCTATATTATGCTAAAAATGAACATGATGCAAGCTAAGTTACCATGATTTTATGCTACAAATGATCTAATTATGCTATTGCTAAGCTAATCTAACCTAAAATTATGCTAAAAGATGAAAACCCTAATTCCTATACAAGCTAAGATGGATGCATGGAAACCATTAATGGATGCTATAAGCTATTACATGCAATGAAAATGAACTAAAACAATCTAACAAGTAAGTAAAATATGAGTGTGTATGTGAGTGAATTCAACATCATAAGTTTGGAATTGAAAGATGGATCCATTTATCTCTAAGTAGTGACCTATTTATAGGAGAGCAAATGAGGAATGAATGGTTGAGATCAAAAAGTTTAATCAATGGTTCAAGATGAGGGGGATGAGAGGCATGGATCATGGATTCTCATCAATGGATGAGAATGCATGATGAAAGTTAATCAAGGGCTCACACTTGCCTCAAACAAACACACTTTTGACCTTCTCAAGAGGTTGAAGGTTTAGCCTGTTCGAGAAGCCAAATGAGTTGATTAGAGGAGATAGAATATTCCTTTGGGTGAGGAAAAAGGTAATTTACAAATTAAAACAATGTTTTAATTGTGCAAAAAGGATAAAGAATATTCCATGGGAATATTCCCTTTTCTTAGAATAAAATTAGTTTAATTGCTAATTAAACAAGGTTTAATTTATGCAATTAGGGAATTAGAAGAATTAAGAGATATTTATTAAATTAAATGATTTAATAAATAGGGGAGGGATGAAATGATATTGAATTAAATAACTTAGGGTTATTCAATTAAGTAAGATGACTTAAGGAATTAAATTAAAGATTTTGATGTATTTAATTTAATAAGATGAAATGTTAGTGCAAAAAGAGATGAATTAACCCGATTTAATTAATTAGGCTAAATAGATGAAAATGGTGCAATTAATTAATTAGCTAGGATAATCAAATTAATTAAGGTAAAAGAGGATGGATTAAAGAGGAAATGATGTTATTAAATCTAATTTAAATATATGACATTGATTAGGAAATTTTTTAGTGTCTACATTTTGCCCCTCTTTGAAGCAAGGTACCTGTTGCTTCGGTTCAAAGAATAATGCTTTTTCAGATTAAAAATGTTGCCTAAATCAAAAAATAAAAAAAATTCTAATTTTTTAGATGCCCCAACAAAAGGATAAAACTGACTCCCTGTCCCCTCGAGAAATTGGGCGAAAACTTTGAATTTTGGGTTGATTTCTCGGCAAAAGTTCAAAAGCTGCCCCAAGGGTTCAGAAAGGTTCAAGGATGCAAGAATAATGCCAAAAATGCAAAAAATGATGCAAAATTAGGTCTAGATTGGAAAAATTGGTAAAAATGATAATAAACCCCATCTTTAACATTAAATTAGGGAAAAATCCATAATTTTCTAGCTTAAATAGGCCAAGAGGGGTCATTTTCAATTCATTTGTGCATTCACACTTAAGGAATTCTTGCGATTCAAACTCTGAACCTTCAACGAAATGGTGTGCTGAGAGCTTCCCACACACATCTCTAATCGAGTTCGAGAGTTCCAACAACTTCTAGGCACAAAATCACTGGTATGTGATTCAAAACTTGATTTGAAATTTGAAATTTTGATGCATTTATTAGGCGTTAGAATTTAGATTATGGTGACATCGCTATGTAGCAACGCCCAAACTTAAATCGACGATGCCCAAATCATTTTTAGTGACACATATGTATATGGCGATGCTTCTCTCAATTTAAAATTAGGGTTTCTAATTTTAAATGGCAATGCAGGCTTATTTGGCGATGCACTTGCCAATTTAGAAATTAGGGTTAGGTCAGTCCATAAGCTGAATCATGATGCTAGCTTATCTGGAAACACATTTTCTAATTTTAAATTTTAAATGCATCGGGCATCACCATTTGAATTTTGAATATAGCGACACTATTGTAAATAGTGACACTATTGTGATTTCTGAGTTGGAAATTCCAAATAACTTCAAATTTTGATGATTTCCTGATGTCATGCACTTCATGGGTGTAGGAGGTCTTCCCACCATCGATGTCGAGGGAGCACAAGATGACAGTTCTAGAGAGATTAGGTGATCTTTTAGAGTTGCACCAGGAGCACTTGGGAGAGATTTCCCTATGGTACATTGCATATGCACCCATTATTAGGACTCATTTGGCAATGATGACAACTCTATGCGAGAGATGGCATAGTGAGACCTTGTCCTTCCACCTTCTAATGGGGGAGGTGAAAGTTACTTTGGAGGACATGTGACAGATATGTTTTTTGATCCATGAAGACTATGTGATTTACGACACCAATTCCAGATTCGATGCCTACCTCGAGGTGATGAAGATTGACTAGATTGCTTGGTCACATTACAGATTGATTTGGAGACATATAGAGGTCACATGTCAACCTTTAGATTGATCATCACAACCATCATTTTGGGTTTGGTGGCTCCAAACATATGTGGAAAATTCTTCAGTCCAGGATGGGGCTTGGCGTGACACCAGATGCTACACAGAGGATGCTTTTTGTTTGGGGCCCCGTGATGCTAGCCTCCTTATACCATAATTTATATGATTTTTTTTATTGCAATGGGAGATCCCTCAGTGTAGGGGTTACTCTACTTCATATTTGGGCATGGGAGCACATTGTTGTGCTTCGGTTGATTGTATAGATGGTAGACGTGGAGCTAGATGATCCTGTCATTTGGAGATATCGAGGTGCCATTACTCTGAGGCACACTAGACATATTAGGTTCCTGTACTAGAGATGGGTTATAGATGATATGATAGTGTTCTGTTGGTGCCCATGGCTTTAGATGCCGCCATGGTTTGATGATATACAATAGTTATACTTTTCTAGAAAGACCCATTACATGCAAGGTCAAGAGCATACTATGATCGAGAGATATCTCCCTAACAAGGTGGCCAGACAGTTCAGGGATGTACAAGATAGACCTGATGATGCATACAGGGCCATTTTTGCTAGATCGACTAGAGAGGTTCCCATATTAAGACCTACTATTCTAGCTCCGGAGGCCGTTGAGAGCTTCTGACAGTTGGTTGCACAACCTTGGGAATATGATTAGGGTCAGCTCGTAGTGTAGACCACTCTAGCATATGATGCATGGTTTGTCCCACTGAGGTGACTTACAAATCTGGCAGGTGCTCCTCCCTGAGGGAGAACGTGAGGTAGAGGTTCCAGGGGCAGGGGACAAGGAGGCCAAGATGGCCATGATAGACAAGTTTTGGGGGCTCCTCTGGTTGTGTAGCCATAGGTTCAACCATAGGTGCAGCCATAGATGTAGCCATAGGTACAACTATAGCCAGGACCACCACCACCACTAGATGCATGAGACATATAGATTTAGCAGCTGCAACTGCAGGTGCAGACATTGGCTGGTAAGTGGAACTAGGATCGCTAGTAGGTTTTGGCTCTTATTGTTGAGCGATACCAGGCTCAACAATAGGTGATCATTGTGACAACAAAGAGAGATGCAATGTTGTAGAGGGTACAGGTTGTCACAGGAGAAAGGGATCAGGAGGTGGCTAGGAAGAAGAAAATTGAGGTTATGGTGGCAGAGACACATGGTTAGACCATGCCAACATAATTATATAGACAGGCTTTCACATAGGTTGCATACTACAAGCAACATTATCATTGGGATGTTCCAATGGCTATTCATTAGCCAGATTTTTCTTAGCACAGCGATGCATGTCCCTGAGCAAAGGATCATCCTAAGATGCAGGCTGGAGAGGGTAGTAGCCATAAGGGCTAGCTTTCTCCAGTATAGACACTTTTTGATTTTTCCCCATTCTTTATCATTGATATACATTCATGGGCTCCTTTTTGATAGCCTCGTGGATATTGTACTTATCATTGATGTACATACACTGATCTAGATTTTGTACCATCACACATTTTTTGATATATATTTGATACAAATATAGATGATTCATCCTATCATGTGTTGACTTTATTTCATGTATGGATGCATTTTATTTTATTCCTATGTGATATGCATTGATCATGATATGGATGGATGTAATGTTATATTCATTTTCATTATATTTTCATGATTTGATATGGATGCAAATGCTTAGAATAAAAAATCTATATTATTCATCACAACTCAAATGATAATGCAAAATGTATGATGTGATATGATCATGAGATGTGTGATTATGTTGATGGATTCCTATGTTTATGATATGATTACATGAGATACATGTATGTTGATGGTTTGTGGATGCAGGGTGGATGCATTAATGATGTTTTTGTTGACTGTCATGATAGTAGGTTGGCACAAAGAGAAGATAGAAGAATAAAGAATGAAAGACTGATGTTGATGATGATTGCTTCAAAAGATCCAACAAGTCCCTAATCAATTGAGACTTTATTAGAGATGGTGGTGAGATGATGCAAAATGCAAGATGAAATGCAAGATGGGATGCTCACACTTCGGGATTGGGATTTTTTGTCATTCCTTATTGTTTGATATAACACATAGATACGATGCATCAAGGCATTGATAACCAGGATGATTTTGAATCTAGTGTAATGGACTTTGACTTGACAAAAAAATAGGATAGTTCTTGTTCACACCTTGACATATGGAAACATTGTTGGAATGCAAGTTAGAAGCTTAGAACATTTTGGACCAAACCATATGCAATAGTCAACAACATACCCGAAACAACCTTCCTACACACAACTAAGCAAGTATGTGCCAAGATTATTTTACACGAGTATCCACAAGCACATTAAATGAAAGATAATGATCAATGCCCCATTTCTTTCTCTCTAAATTTTTTTGCTAGACATCATTGAGAGGTCCTCAGAATGGGTCATTAAGATAAATCATAAGAAAAGATCAAAGGAAATAGTCAGTGTTATCTATAGCTCTTTCCTAGTTTAAGTTTAGCTAAAGTGATATCTGATATTGATGTCCATCACAGAAAGGATACATCCTAGGACATGTTGATCAGAGAATTGTTTGATGTTAGGATGATGATGATAAAATGAGTCATTGCTATAAACTTTTACTGACGTATTTACCTATGATTTAGACTTTAGATTTTGACTTTTAGGTTCACACTTTATGACTTGTTATACTTGCTTTCTACTTGTTTCACCAAGGGTTGAAGGTGACGATCAATTATTATGGGTGAAAGTGAGATGGGATAGATGGGATTTTGTATTTTTTGGAATATTTCAATGTTTTTGAGGTTGTTTTTGGTCTTTTGGAAGTTTATATGAATTTTTAGGATTTTTGAATTTTTGAGGTTGTTTAGGGTTTTCTGAATGTTTTTGAGGCTTTTTAGGTCTTTTGAATGTTTTCTATTATTTTTGTGTTTTCCATTTTCTGATTTTTTTTTGGATTTCTAAATATTTGGATGTTTTGGGATTTTTGAGATGTTTTGATGTTTTTGGATTTTTTGAATATTTAGATGCTTAGGGTTTTCTGAGTTTCTGAGTTTTGACCAAGAACCTATCCTAGGGGCCTTGGGGTTGATCAAATATTAGCCTTTCCTACATTATACATGTAGAGACCAGGTAGTTCGACTAACTCGACTTATTTACAAGAAAAAGATAATAACATATGAGAGACGATAGTTTATTATGATGGACTGCTAAAGGACTGACCTAGGGTGTCTCAGGGGCACATCAATGATGGCCTTGCCAATGTTCAAGCTCAGAGAGACACAGTTCAACAAAGAGACATTTTTTTTTTGGATTTTCTATGTTCAATCTTTTTAGGGTTTTGATGTTTTCTGGATGTTTTGGATTTTTTCTTTACAATTTTTTGATTTTTTTGGATTTTAGCTATATAGGATTTTGCAAATGTTTTTGGATTTTTTGGATAAGATTTTGTGAATGTTTTTGGTGTTTTCTGATAAGATGTCCCATGACCTCAAGATATACAAGAACCTGATTGTGATGCATAACGAAATGTCCCCAGTGTGATATGTTAGCCTCCTTTGATAAAGGTAGGACAAACTGAACTTGGGAATATGCCAAGTAGTGCTAAAGAGTTCATGATACCTTATAGTGACAAGCCATGATAAGGATGTGGATGAGGGATGAATGGTGATGCAAAGAATTATAGGCCAAAAGAGCCAAAGACTAGATGGAGATGGTTTATTCACACAAGGCACCTGGTTTCTAGGTTTTCACCAAGGTACTTTGCCAAAGCACCACATAAGTGGTTTTCACTAGAGGATGAATATTTTTCTTTACTTTTTTCAATCCTTTTTCTCATTTTTTTGGATTTTGTTCATTTTTATTTTTTTTGTATTTTCTAATTTACACCCTTCATGATTAGGCATAAATTTTTTTGAGATGCAAGTTATTGATTGGATCTGACAAGGGTTCACCTTTAGGGGTTTATAGTTGGTATGCTTCTAATCCATAGCTTGTTGTGATGACAAAGGGAGCCAACCAGTTAGACTCAAATTCTCCTTTGTTATCTTGATCATGAAGGTTCTTCTGATTTTTCTTTAAGACAAGATCACCTACCTGCAATGACCAACATTTGATTCTCTTGTTATAGCACTATTTTAGTTGGTTTTGATATACTTGCAAGTGATTAAGGGCATCAAGATGATGTTTATCTAGGAAGTCTAGCTCATTTAGTCAAGACACTCTGTATTCTTCCTCAGTTGTCAGATTCTTCAGTGACACTTGCAATGATGGAATCTCAACCTCAATAGGAAAGATAGATTTTGATCCATAGACCAGGGAGAAAGGGGTTGCACTTGTAGGTGTGTGGATACTAGTTCAATAAGCCCAAAGAGTGAGATTTAGCTATAGATTCTAGTCACGACCAACTTCATTAACTATTTTCTTTAGGGTTTTTAGGATATTTTTATTCGTTGCTTCTACTTGGCCATTTCCTTGCTGATAGTATGGGGTAGAGAATTGGTGTTCGATATTGAATATTTGGCACAACTCTTTCACATCCTAATTATTGAATGGTGTTTTGTTGTCTGAGATGAGGGTTTGTGGTACACCATAACAAAGAATTAAGCAATTCAAGATAAACTTGGCTATCTGCTTCCCTATTATGAAGGTCATCAAAATGGCTTCAACCCACTTAGTAAAGTACTCAGTGGCAGTTATGATAAACTTATGGCCTTTGGATGAGGTTGGAGTGATTTTTCCTATGAGGTCGAGTCCCCACTATGAAAAAGGCCATGGTGTGATCATTGGTTGCAACTCTTGAGCTAGAGCATGAATTAGATCCCCATGCTATTGACACTGGATGCATTTCCTCACATACCGATGAGCTTCTTTTTCCATGGTTGGCCAATAGTACCCCATCCTCAACAGTTTCTTAGCTAATGTCATACCTCTAGAATGGGATCCACATATGCCATCGTGTACTTCTGTCAAGGTGGTTAAGGCTTCCTCTTGGTTATGACATTGTAGTAATGTCCCTTCGATGCTTCGACAATAAAGGGTCTCACCTAGGATCACAAATCGGGATGCCTTTTCGACAAAGGTCTTTTTAAGGTTTGGGGTGATATCCAATAGAAGGGTTCCTCTGTTAAGATAAGTAAAGATGTCATGGTTCCATGGGGATCCAGGACCAATAATGACACATGTGAATTCAGATTCAGGGATTTTGAAAGTTGGTACAAGAAGTTGTTCTACCAAGAATTCGCATTAGAGAATGTTGCTCAGCATGTCTAGTAATGATTTGATTGTTTCCATGGCATCTTCTACTCTATTGTTCATGTAAGGAATCTATTCAAAACTTATGTCCATAAAAAGATCTTTGAGATTCTCCACCATATTCTTGTAAGGAGTGAGCTTTTCATCTTTAGTTTGATAGTCATCATTGACTTGGTTGATAACCATCTGTGAGTCTCCATAGACTTTCATCTCTTGTATCTGCCATTGAATTGCTATCCTGAGACCCATGTTCAAGGATTCATATTCAACAATGTTATTGGTACATGGAAATGATAGCTTGTATTACTTTGGGATGTAATCACCTTGGGGGGTGATAAAAAGAATGTCTGCTCCTAATCCATGTTGGGTGAACGATCCATCAAAGAACATCTTCCATTGAGCTGTGAGATTAATAAGGAACACTGATTCATTAAGGAACTCAAATATTAAAGGGTTGTCATCATATATGGATGCTTCTTCTAGCTGGTTTGTGATCACTTGTCCTTTGATTGCCTTCCACTCCACATAATTTATGTCAAACTCTATCAAGATCATTACCCATTTAGCCATTCATCCCACGAGGGTTACTTTGGATAAAAAAATATTTTAATGGATCAATCTTTATGATGAGCTTGATTTGGTATGACAACATCTAGTGCTTCAAATTTTGTGAAGAAAAAACTACCACTAGGCATGCTTTCTCAATGGGTGAATAGTTCATCTCATAGCCTACCAAGGTTCTGCTAATGTAGTATATGGCTCTTCCCTTTTTGTTCTCATCATGTTGTCCTAAAAGAGCTCCTAGTGCTGCTAGTGTTATTGAGATGTATAGGATTAGTGGCTTGTTTTGTATCGGTGACATGAGAACTGGAGGTGTTAGTAGATGATCCTTGATCTTTTGGAATGCTTTATCACATTTTTAATCCCATTTTTAAGTTATCCCTTTATGGAGAAGATGCAAAAAGGGATGAATCTTAACTAATAGTTGGGCTATGAACCTTCTAATGGACTGTAACCTTCCTTGTAATCCTCTCATCTATTTCAATGTAGGGTGGTTCCATGTCTAGAATGGATTTTACCTTTGTTGGATCAATTTCTATCCCTCTTTGTGAAAAGATAAAGCCAAGAAGTTTCCTTGATGTGACCCCAAACACACACTTTTTTGGATTTAGTTGTACCTTGTATTCTTCAAGCCTATCAAAGATAGGTCCTAGTACTTGTATGTGCTCACTTCTCTTTTTTGATTTTTCCAAAATATCGCCCACATAATCTTCAACTATTGTGTGGATCATGTCGTAAAAGATGAGGGTCATTTCTCTTTGATAACTAGCTCCTACATTCTTCAACCCAAATGGCATCACATTCTAGTAGTATGTTCCCCATGGAAAAATAAAGGTAGTTTTATGTTGATCCTCTTTGGAGATTATGATTTGATTGTAGCCTAAAAAGCCATCCATGAGTGACAATATTTCATGCCTAGCTATTAAATCCATAATGAGATCAATGTTGGGAAGAGGGAAATCATCCTTCAGACATGCCTTGTTCAAATCTCTGAAATTAGTGCATATTTTGATGCACCCAGTGGGTTTTGAGACTGATACCATGATTGAAACCCACTCAAGATAATCTATCAGTCAGATGAATCCAATGTAAAGAAGCTTTTGTAGTTCTAGTTTAACCAAGAGTGCTATATAAGGGTGCATCTTCCTTAATTTCTTCTTGACTGGTTTGGCATCAAGATAAACTGATAAGTGATGTAAAACCACTTCTGGATCGAGGCCTAGCATATCTATATATGACCATGCAAAGTTGGCTCTTCTCTCTTTAAGGAACGTTGCTAGGTTCTTTTATTCTTCATCTAACAAGGATTCAACATAAAAAATTAATCTTAGGTGCTTCTTCTATTCCCACATTGACTAGAGTATCCTTTTCTACTAGTACCACTGACTTTTCTAGATGCATTGCACTAAGGGGTAGATTGAATCCTTCATCCTTGGGAACCTCGGAGAGGTTTTCACCATCAGATGTCTCCTTTTTTTTTAATATTTTGGGACCAAATAGTTCCACTAAGTGTTTTTCACTCAAGGATTTGCATGTTAATTGCATTTCATTTATTTTGCGACTAAAGGATTCAATCGTCTCCCCATAGTATGCCCCTATATCAATCTCTATGTTGAACCCTGATTTACGGTCTGCCCATGATAATTTGTATCAGAGTCCCATGAATTTTGAGATCGCTTCATTATTTTCAAATAAATCTAGAACCGACGGTCCTTGTTGGTCCATGTTAATGAGTTGTGGGTATACTAGGCATATTTCAGTTGGTTGGTCATTTGAGACAAAGGATGTTATGGATATCATAAAGAGGGTGTTATTGTAAAATAGGTTAGCAACATCAAGGGGAAAGTCATCTAAGGTTGTATCATGCAATGTAGGTGACCAAGAGGAAGCCTCAACTCATTTAGCAACAATACCTTTTCCAATAAGTGTGACCTTGCTAGTAGTACAACGTAAGCCAATATTTTTTAGTTGTTTCTTAGGCACGATGGGTTCTAGTAAACCATTTTCATTCTATCCTAGCTTCTCATTCTTGTTATACCCCATACTCTACATTAGCTGTAGACTTTTTTTTTTTATCTTCCATGGGAAGAATAGGAACAGTCGTTCATATTGATAGAGGAGTTTAGAGACATCTTGCTCATTGAAATCTTCTTGATTTAGGTCTCCCCATTTGGTGAAGGTAGTGGCTGCCATCTTGATTATTTCTAGTTCTTTGGTGCTAGATGTAGTCTTCCCATGAGATTGAGGAGAAATAGGTAACTCTCCTAAGACAAAGGTGTCTTTTAATAGTTTGTAGCTTCCACAATCATCATCTTGGATCACTACTTTGACGTCTGGTAAGCTTTTCACAATAGGCACTTTTTATGTTGAGGTAGAGGCTAGAGATGATGAGTCAATAAATGAGCTTGATGGTGTATGTCCATCATTTTTGGGTATTTGTGGGATCTTATAGAACTTGGCCTCAAGGATTTTATAGTAGTAGAAAGGCTCAGGATCTCCATGGATAGTGATTTTTCTGCCTTCAAAAGGAAACTTCACACACTAATGATAGGTTGAGGCTACATCTTTCAAAACATGGATCCAAGGTCGGCCAAGTAGTATGTTTTAGGGAAGATCAAGATAAAGTAATTGGAATGTAGTTTTTGCAACAAGAGGTCCCACTTGGATTTGAAGTGCAATAATTCCTTGTGATACCCATTCTTGGTCATCATATGCTCTGATGGTGGTACTCTTTGTCTTCTCAATAGTATCTTCTAAATAGCCTAGATTCTTGATCCACTGCAGGGTAAAAATGTTTAGACTAGCACCTCCATCTACCAAGACTCTTTTGACCTTATTTTTATGAATGATAACCTCAAGGTGTAAAGAACGATTATTAAATGGTCGCGACAGTAAATATTACTTGGAGAAGGTGAGAAGATGGTTGGCGATATTCCCTACCATAGCTTGAAACTGATTGGTATCAATTTTCTTGGGAATAGATGACTCAGACAAGGATTTTTCTAGTATTTCCCTGTGTGCAAGAGATAACCTTAAGAGTTATAAGATTGATATCTGAGTGGGGGTCTATTTAAGATGATCTACAAGATTATACTTGCTAGGATTGGATACGGGAAAAGTAGGTTGTGTCCTAGATTGAGCTAGGACAACTCCTTGAACGGTTATTTTTCCATGTTGTGTGGTGACTCCACATTCCATACTAGCTCCTTTGATGGTGATAGTAGTGATAATGCTATCATAGGAGGAAACTACATTGGAATAATTATGTTTAACATTGGTGTAATCCTTAGCTTTGTCATTTTTGTTTTCTTTGTTATGATTGGGCATAGGGGTCTTGTATATCTTGAGATCATGGTTCCCAACTGGTACGCCAACACGTATGGTATCATTCTCTATGAGATCTTGGATGATATTCTTGAGTTTCATGCAGTTTGTTGTTTTATGTCCTTTGATTTTATGAAAGTCACAAAGATCACACTCGTTGTACCAAGATGGCTTCTCTTGTGCTTCTTAGTAGTTTTCAAAGTTAGGAAGTGTTATCAAATTTGACTCTACTAGTTTCTTCATGATCGTCTTGATGGGTTCTGATAACTATGTGTACTTTCATTTGGGATAGTTGTTCCTATTACCAGTTTTCCTTTGTTGCATGTTGGTGTTATTGATCTGAATGTTTTGTGGTGGTACCATTTGTTGCACAGTTGGTTGGATGTTAGCAACTTGATTGTTATTTGGTCTAGGAGCACTTAGTATGACCTTAGCATCTACCACACCATCGTTTGTTACATTTTTTCTTTATCCCATAAATGAGGTTTCTCATTCAAAGTGGTTGAAGGACGGTTGTCTTTGTAAGCCTGAATATGTCCTTGTGAGATTAGAGCTCTTTCAATGTTAAGGGATCTTGAAACAAGCTCGTCATATGATGTGATACATTGCATTTTCAGGTGGAATGATAGATTTGGATGAAGGTTGGCTATAATGATTCCCACTTGTTGTTCATCAGGAAGAGGTCACTTGCTTTTACTAGCTCTTTGTCTCCATCATTGTAAAAACTTAGCGGAAGTTTCTCCTAGATTTATTTAAGAGTGTACAACTCTTCTAGACTAACATCCATGTCAATATTGAAGGAGAAATGATCGATGAATTTTTTAGTGATTTCTTGAAAAGTTTTGATACCAAGAGGAAAATGAGAAAACCAATCCATAACAGTACTTGTTAAACTTCAAGGGAAGAGGTGCATTAGATATGAATCATTGTAAGCCACTTCCATGTAGATGACATTAAATTCTTTGATATGGTCAATAGGACTTCCTCTCCCTCTGTATTTTTCAAACTTGTGGATTTCAAAACTAGGAGGGAACAGTATCATTGCTATGTTTCGATAAAATGGGTAAGGACACAAGTTCTGTGTATGAGTTTTCTTTGTATTTCCCATGCAAAGGTCATGCATTTCTTGTGAGAGTGCTTTCAATTGTGATGCTAGATTGTCTTGTGGATTGGGTGGAGGAAAATATGCTAGGATGACAAATGAGTTATATGGGGTGTATGAAGGTTTGAGATTTTGTGAAAGTGATGAATATGTTCTTGATGCGTTTGGATTTACGATGTTCATATGAGGATAATAGGAACCTTGTTGCTATTGTTGGTTGTATTGTTGAGCTAGTAAGGATTCTTGTTGTTGTTTCTATGATAATAAAGCTACTTGTTGTGCTTATTGCTATTGTGTTGCTTGTCGTGTTGCTAAAGCCGCTTTATTTGCAATGGTCATTTGTTGTTGCTATTGTTGTTGTACTAAGGCTTCTTGTTGAGCTTGATGTTGTTTTTTTGCTAGGGCTGCTTGTTGATCTTGATGTTGTTGTTGTGTTAGGGCTGCTTGTTGAGCTTGATGTTGTTGTTGTGCTAGGGTTTCTTGTTGAGATACTAAGGCTACTTGTTGTGTTTGTTGTTGTTGTGCTAAAATTTGTTGTTGTTGTTGTTGTTGTATGACTTTTTTATAAGTTTGTTGTCCTTGTTGTAGAGCTAAGGCATGTGCTTGCAAGGTGGGATCAGGTGGTTGTTGAGACATCTATGAAGGATTAGGGATATTGATGTTTTGAGTGGGTAGCAAATTGCTGGTGAAAGGTGGAGGGTTCCCTTGGTTTAAAATTCCTTGCAATATGCTAGAATGAGGTGGAGGAATGTATGTTTGAGGTCCTGATTGATTTGGCATAGAAAAGGGAACTTTTGGAAACGAGATGTTAAATTTTACAATGGAAATGACACACTAGGACCTTGATTCCATTGATTGAAAAGATTCCCTTGTCCTATTTTTTTAGGATTTCCTTATGCAAAAGATATAAACAAAGGATTCATGATCAATGTACTCCTAGGATTGATAGAACTTGTAACCAAGGGATTTTTTTGAGGTGGATTGATAGTGGATGATGTGGTAATGGTATATGGGATGGATGGACCCACTCGAGGGTTGGTCAAGGATGTCCCTATTTGTGTTGAGGGTTAATTTTGTGATATGGTATTGACATTTCCTTGTGTGCTATTTTGAGATACTTGGTCTATATTGCTTTGTGTGATGGTAGGCATACTTTTGGTACTCATGGGCGTGGATGAAGAAGGGTGTTCTCGAAATGTCAAACTGGTGGTGGAATAGTGAAGTTCAAGCAGAGTGTGTAGCTATTTTAGATCTTTGGGAATGGGAGGAGCACCAAAGGTAGGTGTCCAAGTAATGGTGGGAGGTGGAGGATTAGTTTCAAGATTACCCACAAGTGTACTACTTTCAAATGGTGAGGTGTGACCAAAATCTTTAGCAAGGTTGGTTGCAAGAGTAGGTATATAAGTTTGACTTAGCCCTTGTGATGGAGTTGTGAAATCCTATGTTAAACTTTGCACTACAAACATTGGGGAGATAGGAGCTACTCTTTCAAAGGATCGATGTTCCAAAATTTCTTCTCTGGTGAGCTTAAATGGATTATTGGTGATGTCTTCAATTTCATATGGTCCTAAAGGAGATGATGGTTGTTGTGATGGTTTAACATGGCTCCTAGGATCAAATTCTAAAGGATTTTGATCACTTGAGGTAAATGTAACTTTATCTTTCTCCATGATTCTCTTGTGTTGTGATCTCATCTTTACCATTAATTTTTTGTCAGCTATGGGAGAGTTGTGTTGAGTTTTGTAATGTTTGAACTCTCTAGTTGACTCAAATATAGGTAAAAGGGATGCTCTAAGTCTTTTGGGAGAAATGATGATAAGGTGGAATGAAAAGATGGGTGATGCGGGAAGTGATCTTTACAAGTGTTTTGGGACAATACTTTTGACTTGAGTTTGATGTTTTGATGTTGGGATAAAGGATGCTAATGAAATTAGAAATATTTAAGGTAGACTTGTGACCTTCAAGATTTCAAAGATGATAACTATCTTAACTAAGTGCATGGAAATGGATACATTCCACATACAACATAGCTAACGTAGCAGTTGGTTTGATGTTTAACTCCCAAAGTGTTGGTGTATTTGAAATTTTGCAAAGATAGATGAGGTTAAGGATGAAATTTGATGAAGGGGTGAGTGAAATGTTTGACCCAATGTTGACCTAAAGTGAACCTTTTTTTGACAAGACCAAGGTAGTGAGAATGATGCTAGACCTCTAAAATGTTCAAATTATAAAGACTCAATGATTTTAGAAAAGTTATTGATCTTCAAAAAGGAGAGGGTTTTGGCTCATAAAGAACATGTACATGTCAGGATATTTTCTTAGTGTTCATTCATAAAAGTCTATCAACAACTTGTTTCTATTTTTGTAGAGTGCCTCAATACAGTTGATTGATTGATTTTGGACTACAATGTCTAAGTTTAAAGTGATGACCAGTTGATCTTTGTTTAGGGATCCTTACTTTGCATGAGACCATATAGTAAAGTGAACCCTTGTTTCAACAAGATCAAGATAGTGAGGATGATGCTAGACCTCTAAAATGTTCAAGTTCTAGAAAATGAGAGGATGGATGGGAATGTTCAAACCTATTCGGGCTCTCCTAGCTTGGGCATAAAATTTTCTTAGCAAAGTGTACTGGTTACGATAAAATATTGAAGCCCACTTTGGACTATGCCTTGTTCTATGATTCCTATGTCTGAAATGGAGTGCTAGAGATTTTCCCCTATGGATTTTGACTATTTGATGAATCATTTATGGGAGTTTGGTATCATGTGAAAAGATTAGGATGTTGACTCCAAAAGAATGCATATAATTCTAGACTATACCATGAAGTGTGTCTATAAAAGTTTGCTACCAATTTGTTTCTATTCTTGTGAGCTGCTTGAAGGTGTTTCTTAAGAGCTTTTGGAGTGAGACATGCTTAAGTCTAAAATGAGGACCTATAGACTTTGGTTTAGGAATCCTAATTTTTCATGAGATCATGTGAAAACAATTTAAGTCTATGGAAGAAAGGATGATATTTATTTCCATGCGGGTTGTGGTAATAGGGGCCTTCCAGCCTCAATATCGATGTGTTCCTCTTCTTCGTCTAGAATGGTTGCTACATTTCTCCACTGTGTGTTTGTTTCCTTGTTTTCAAAAGTGAAGGTTCTCAAACTACTAATAAGATTTGTTTGTTCACCATTTATAATTTCAAATTTTGGCTAAATTATAGTACCTGGAAGATTAGGTTGTTCAACAGGAGCAATCGGTCTCCAAATAGTCATGTGGGGTTCATTTGTCAATTTATCTTTGCTTAAGTGAATTGATTTTACCACAAACAGTTGTCTTCGATTATGTTTCCAAACTAGATGTTTATGTAGAAAACATCATAACTTTCACAATATCCATTTCATGAAAATCATGAGGTTAAAGCCATAATTGCCTATGTTGTCTTTGGAAGAAATATGGGTTTGAGATTAATGTCAAGATATTTAGAAATCACTAAGGATACATCCTTAGGACAAGCAGTAATATCAAGGCTAACTCAAGAAGTCCATATTTGAGCCAAAGTGTTTGAAATTTGGATAGTGAATGTTTTTGGATCATTTTGAAGCCAAGCAAAGTGTTAAACTGACTCACAATCATTTACAACCCTAGGATATAAATGGCTATATTTGTTGAGTCCCCACTAGGATTTCTCCATTTACACTAGATAATGCGAATAGTTAGAGATTTGGCGACACTAGCTCCCCTCCATGCCACATACTTCTCAGGACCACCAAATCTCAAAATCCTTAAAATCCAGAGATTAAAAGGAATTTTCCTGTTTCTACAATTTAATAGTATAGATGTGGGGTAGCTTTAGAACGACCGTTCTTGCACCAACAAATATTTTTAGGATTTTGGCATGCTAAAAAAATGGGTTGTAGTAAGGGTAATCAAGGACATGGCACCTTGCAAGTGTCCAGCAAACCACTAAAGGTTTTGATCAATCTTAGTGGGGGATCTTATACTTTTATGGTAGTACCCCATTCTAAAAGAAACTGTACGAATAAGGCCTACATACCATGAGGACTTGACAGTTTAGTCTTATCAATTTATATACTGTCCTAAGTGAAAAATTGGTTGGAGTCACCTTCAAATTGGTCTTAGGCAAGTCCCTCTAAAGATAAAAAAAGCAAGAGAGTACACTTGTAGTTCGACCGCCCAGTTCACGTAAAGCACAAGGAGGGAGCACACATAATGTACTTTTCTCACACTAGCATGATTGTTCAATTTTAAACCCAATTGAAAGATATGGGTGATTTTGCAAAGTGTTAGAGAATGTTTCTATTTCTCAAGATTGCCAAATGGCATGAGAGAATTGCATACGCATTCACCAACAATGTTAAAAATCACAAAACATAGCAAAGAGTTGTCAATTTTAACCTTTCAAAGCAATGATGAATTCATTTTAAGCACCGGTTGAAAGATGAAATTTTCCTTGTTCAATTTTAAGCCCAATTGAAAGATGTGATGTGAGGGTTCAATTTTATCCAACTTTGAGCATTCATTTTAAACCAAATTGAACTCTAGTGTGTTTCCTAAAGCAGAAAGTAGAAAGCATGAAAACGGGTTATAATTGCCCCAAATCATTAAACACTTGTTCCAATCATAGAATTTGAGCAAGAAGAGAATTTATTTCACTTTTTCTCCATGTCCTTAAAACCTGCAAAACCCTATTATTCTAACAACCAAAACATAGTCAGGCATGCATTAGTGATTAGATAAGCTAAAGAAATTAAGTCACATATCGAAAAAACAAACATAAAATTTCTTACCCTAGTTGGGCATCGTTGATCATGATAGCATCGTAGTTTGAGATTTGGGTGCCACTTTGGTGAAAATGGGCATCACTCTATAGAAAAACTAGTGAGCATGATCATGTCGCTATTTTGATGGGTGTCCCTTCCAACTATGTCATCACCGTTTGGAATTTAAAAGCATTGGACTAGTGATTTTGAGTGTCACCATTTACATTTATCGATATGTTCAAATTAAATACGTGCATCGCCATACTTAAATCAACGTTAGTAGATTAAATACATGTCATTGTTTCAAATTGCCTGAGCATTGCTATATGGCGATGCTATTGAAATAGTGACATTGTTTGTGATTTGAGCGTCACTGAAACTTGCAAAACAACATGAACATGGAATTCGACCTAAAAAACAACTAGATGATTAGTTTCCCCTCCTTCTAGCACTAGAATGTGATGCAAAAATATCAGTATTGGCTGAATTACACTTGATCCATGAAGAATCAAAGCATAACTGAGCCACCAATACTCGAATCTCAACAAGATCAATCAAATAAAATTGAAACTAAACATTTCATCAAAACCCAACATACTAAATTATGAAAGCTTTCAAAACATCTACTCTGATCCATCTGAAACTTATCTTGTCATGGAATTGGTGTCGTGTTAATGTGGAACGATGACCCTTTCCCAATCTCGTGATTAGTGAGCCTTTTTTAGTTAATTCTATGGAATAAAATTGATGAAACCATAATGATTGATGTATGAAAACCTAGATTATGCTAAAAATGAACATGATGCAAGCTAAGTTACCATGATTTTATGCTACAAATGATCTAATTATGCTATTGCTAAGCTAATCTAAGCTAAAATTATGCTAAAAGATGAAAATCTGAATTCCTATACAAGCTAAGATGTTGACATGGAAGGAACTAATGCATGATCTAAGCTATTATGCAATGAAAATGAACTAAAAAAAGCTAATAAGTAAGTAAAAGATGAGTGTGTATGTGAGTGAATTCAACATAAGTTTGCAATTGAAAGATGCATCCATTTGTCTCCAAATAGTGACCTATTTATAAGAGAGAAAATCAGGAATGAATGGTTGAGATCAAAAAGCTTAATCAATGGTTCAAGATGAAGGGGATGAGAGGCATGGATCATGGATTCTCATCAACATATGAAAATGCATAATTAAAGTTAATCAAGGGCTCACACTTACCTCAAACAAACACACTTTGGACTTGCTCACACAGGTCAAAGGTAACTTGCTCAAGAGGTTGAAGGTTTAGCTTGTTCAAGAAGCCAAGTGAGTTGATTGGAGGAGAGAGAATATTCCTTTGGGTGAGGAAAAAGGTAATTTACAAATTAAAACAATGTTTTAATTGTGCAAAAAGGATAAATAATATTCCATGGGAATATTCCCTTTGCTTAGAAGAAAATTAGTTTAATTGCTAATTAAACAAGGTTTAATTTTTGCAATTAGGGAATTAGAAGAATTACGAGATATTTATTAAATTAAATGATTTAATGAATAGGAAAGAGATGAAATGACATTTAATTAAAAACTTAGGGTTATTTAATTAAATAAGATGACTTAGGGAATTAAATTAAATATTTTGATGTATTTAATTTAATGAGATGAAATGTTAGTGCAAAAAGAGATGAATTAACCCGATTTAATTTATTAGGCTAAATAGATGAAAATGATGCAATTAATTAATTATCTAGGCTAATTAAATTAATTAAGTGAAAAGAGGATGGATTAAAGAGGAAATGATGTTAGTAAATCTGATTTAAATATATGACATCGATTAGGACATTTTTCAGTGTCTACAGTGGATGACATGTTATATGCAATTCACAAAAAAAGCAATCAATGCTCAATGAGTGCAGTAAATGCTAAACCAATACTATTGCAATCATTTGCTTTGAATTACATAGACGTAGCTAGCCGATCAAATTCAATAATTTAAATGAAAAGGAATATATATTGTTTTATTACTATAGTTTGAATTGAAGAGTATATAGAATAAAAGTAGAACAATAGAAAGAGATAATAAAGTTTGACAAATATTTAAGCATAAAATGTAAACTATGGAAAGAATCAATTGATACTTAACTGATTTTTGTTTGAGCAATTTTTATAGTAACTTAGTTTTTGTTTGTAAATTAGTAATCACCAGTATCTACTTTACAACAAAACTTGTGCGATGCAGTGAACAGTTTTAGCAAAGCAATGCTTTGTTTGTTATGTTTCAATTACAAATAAGAAGATTGTAACAGTAACCTACTATCATAGGATTTAAAAGTTAGGTTTATTATTTAGGACATTTTCTCATTGAATAGGCATGTGCATAGATTGTGTACAATGTTAACTCAACATCTTAAACTACAATGAGAAAGAAAAACTCTTTTGAAATAAGGTTAGAATGATAAGAAAGCTTGTCATTGCTTTCACGTCCTACATAACTTGTATAGATGGACAAGTTATGTGTGAACGTATATAAATATTAACTTGAAACAAATATGTCCATTGATTGATGCATTTGAGTATGCTCTGCAAATATTGGGAAAAACAATTTTGTAAATCAATTGTTATAGTTCAATAAACTTTGTAGTATGTTATCAGTTGTAACAAGTTACCATTGCAAAGTTAATGCATTCAATGCCCTCATGGTCCACAAGAGCTTGGTCAAACTATTTATCTTTCCCTATAATAGTGAACAATACTTGTAGCTATCAAGTATCACAAACAAACATCAGAGTCAATGACATATAATACATTTTTCATAAAAATGAACCACAAAAACAATGATAAAATTTGCAAAAAAATAGACCAACGTCATAAATTTCTGAAACGTTTAGACATTAAATAAAAAATTTGTGAGCTTTGTTGATAGGTTACTAGCCACTAGGCAATAAACACATGGTTAATGCATTTAATTCCTCCACGGTCTACAAGACCTTGCTCAAATCATATGTCATCTACTGTACCCACTTGCCCTGTTAGCTCTTGTAACAACTTATATTTATCAAGTATCATAAAAACATAGCCAAGCCACTCACCAACAGTGCACTTGTACATAATAACGAACATGGAAAAGCAATTACAAATATCCAACATTGTAACCTTTGTAAAAAAAAAAAGAATTGCTACACATGTGAAATTGGTCAATATGTTTATAGCTGCATGAGCACAATAGGATGGGGACATTTTTCCTCTGTTTGTAAGAAAGAGCAACGAAACCAATGAAAAAGGCACAATAATTAATAAAAAATTAATTGTAAGTTATAAGAATTGATTTGCAAAATCTTGTTCACAGGATTTGCAGATTCAACTAATATTGTTACACGTTTACATGTAATAGTCGTACTATTCTCAACATCAATGTAGTTGGTTCGTTTGTATGATGTGTGCAAAACGTAAATACAGTAAATATATATAATTTTATTAACCATGAATTTAGAAAAGAAAATATGCTAATGAAAAATAGGCCATAAAAAGTAAAGTTCTTAGGAATAACAACTTTATAGCTAAACTGGAGGTTTAAATATTAATTAATTGTTTTGCAAATATTAATCCACTTTCATTATTGAGAAGTCGTGCCAAAAATAATATGCTAAGGCTAAGTGGTATGGAGCAATCCAAATACCTCGTAATGTGTAAATGGTTAACAGTTGTAAATGAGAATGCTTGTGTATGCCTCGTTGTGCTGCTTAGCTTCTAGACATCAACTAAGTACATAGATAGTGAGAATGGAAAAGGTGTTACATGTAAACGTGTGAGAATATAGACTAGAAACAAATTTTCCCTTTGATTAATGCATAAGAATATGGTCTACAAAATCTGTGAGGAATGTTGAGGCAGAGATAAGTGTTTTATTGTTTAGAAGGAAGAGGACATTTGCAGAAGAACAACTGAATTTTGGAGAATTCCAATAAGGTGAGTTGTTATTGCTTTGTAAAGTATCAAAGATTGAATGTAGAAGAACTTTGACTATTCAGTAAAACCTAAATTACAAATCCTATCAAAGTAAATGCAATAACAAATCACATGCATATGGTATGTATGTCATAAAAATGAAACAATAAAAGCGAAGAAACATGCAACATATGGAAAACTAAATCGTCCAAGGAAGGTCTTGTTAACTGTGAATGCATCAAATGCATTGACTATGGATTGATTGCAACAGTTTTGCATTTTACTTGTTAATTTTGTCTCGTGCTTTTATGTTTTATGTTTAAGAATAACACAAGCATACCAATGAAGTTTGATCTTCAAATTTCTCGAATAATTATGCGAATGATTTGAATTTGTCTATTTTTTTCCCATAAGCAAGTGACCTTTGCAATCATTTGATTGTAATAATGTTGTAGTCAGAGATGTGCATAATTGTAGTTGGCACAATTTGCATGCAGTGATTGAATATTTGCAAAATATATAATGTCCTAATTTCCTAATTTACTTTAACAAAAATGAATAATAGGTCTACTCCAACGAATAGTAAAAAAGATAAATTGTTTATTATCTCTTAATTGCAAATGAAACCATTGCAATAGTGACCTATTCCTTGGTTTCAATTGCTCCATGTCATATGCCATCCACTGTACCCTGTTGTACAATTAGGCTTTATAATTGTACCCTATTGTACAATTAGGCTTTTTAACTGTACCCTGCTGTACAATTAGGCTTTTTTAATTGCTATTTTTAATTTTTCTTTTGAAATTGAAATTGTTTAAGTAAATATGGAGAGTAGAAAGACCATTTTGTTGAGGGACTAGGCACTGTTGTAATTGGGGCAGGTCACTATTGGAATTGTATGATGTACATTAGATATGGGACACCTATTGATCATCTATAGCTATTGCATTAAATGACTCCATAGTCGAAAATACCTTGTTCGAAGCATTCTGTTTTCCATTTTGTAATTCTCATTTGCTTACTGTGTATGAATTATTTTTCTTGTAAGCTTTGTTATTTTTTTTGCAGGTATGTCAGAAAATTGTTCCCAGTTTTCTAATAAAACCTTGTAGAAGTTGTAAATGCTTTATGCCCTTGTCTTGATATCAGTGCCTCTATGCCACTACAACTAGAAGTATAGCTTGGAAAAAGCAAGTTACTATTGGAATGTTGAATTTTCTTTTCAAATAGTTGCTTGGCCAATGAAATTGTATTGTTTAAAATATGTCCTTTGTCTTTTTCCTATAGTTAGCATTAAAGCATATATTTTTGTGCTTGAAAATTGTGGTTTATCTCTTTTTCTATTGCTTCCAAAGTAGGTCCATTTTTCATTTTCATTTAAGCAAATTAGGAAAATATGGCAACATTATATATTGTGAAAAATATTTAAGTAGTGAATGCAAATTGTGTGAGGTTTGGCAGTGGACTCGTGGGTAGTGAAACAATGAATGCATGTATAATGCATTAAATGTAAATTTTGTGAGATGTGTTGGACAACTCGTAGGTACATATACAATATATGAATAGTTAATTCATGAAATTTCAGGCATGTGCTGGGTTTTATTTGTGCTTATTCTTGTTTGTTTATTGTTTCTTGAAAAGATTGTGTGTTTTTAGCTCAGGGTTCCCCTCTTCCATGTTCTTTATTCTAGGAATAGTGCATTATTGGTGAGCAACTCATTTGCTTGTTTATGATACTTGATAAGTAGAAGTATTTCTTGCTATTACAAGGGCCAAGGGGACAAATGGGTACAATAGATGACATATGGTATGCACTCCATAAACATGGAAGAATGGAAGCAAAAGAGTAGATGAGTATTGCAACAAAAGAATTATCACAGGGAAAAGTAAATGCATTGAGCAATGTGTTGTCAATTGTGGAGGCATTCAATGCATTAACTATGTATTCATTGCTTGAGTTATAGGTGCGATCCTATTAACAAAGCTCAAAAAATTTGTATTTAATGCTTGAATGTTTGGAAAAAAATATTACTTTGGTCTATTTTTTTGAAAATTTTATCATGTGTTTTTGTGTTTCATGTTTATGAATAACATGTTATCTTGCACAATCTTCATTTAATAAATTGTTGTTCCTGGTCCACCAGATATATCATTTAATGCAATAAACATGCATTGATTGTGTCAATGATAGTAGCCTCCTATTCTCCTAATTTACTTTAACACAAATGAATAAAAGGCCTACTCCAACTAATAGAAAAAGAGATAAATTGTTTATTATCTCTCAATTGTGAATGAAACCATTGCAATAGGAATCTACTCCTTGGCTTCAACTATTCCATGTATCTTGGTTACATAGCATATGCCATCTACTACACCAATTTGTACAGTTAAGTGATACAATAGCAAAGAATACTTCTAGTAGCAAGATGAGAGAAGTTCTCATACATATGCAATTATTTTGTTTGAGTATCAAGCATAGTAGACAAATGAAATTTATGAAAGTGTAAACTCAATACCTTGGTTGGAGCAGATCCACTATTCATTTTTGTTCAAGAAAATTAGGTAAAGAGGAAATTATATATTTTGGAAAATATTTAATCACTGGATGCAAATTTCCAAAGCTTTGGTAGTGGGCTAGTTGACATTACAACAATTTATGCATGATTAATGCACTAAGTTCATTATTGATTTTTATTTTAGAAAATTATTCATATTCCATGATTGCAATTATGCATGTCTCTAATTGCAAAAGTAAGATTCTTTTGAGCAAAGAATAGTTTCATGTTTATGAATCATATGGCATGTCATTGACTATGCTCATTTGTCTATTTGGAAAGTCAGATTCTTCAACCAATATACTTCTTTATTGTTCACAATTCTTCCAATACATAATTCTTAGACACATTGGAAGAATTAAAATTTATTTGAAACAAAGGAGGAGAATGGTAGAGGAATCTGACCTTGTAGCTTTTTTTTCAAGTACTAAGTCTATGTGCAACAATATAGATCTTTGTCCCTTAGTTCAATTGCAAGCAATGTTCCTGTTACAGGCACAATCTAGCCAAATAAGCATAGTCTATGGCATATAACATTTTATTCATAAACATGAGACAGATAAGAACATAATAAAATCTGCTAGATATTTAAGAATTAAGTGCAAGTTGTGTGAGTGTTCTCACTAACATGCGGTCAATGTACTTGATACACATGGCTTGCTAGCAAGACAATTTCTATAATCTATATATAATGTCATACTATTTTCCTAATTTACTTGAATGAAAATGCATAATAGACATACTCCAACAAATAGGAAAAGAAATAAAACATAATTTTCAAATACCAAAAATATTTCCTTAAATTGCAAGTATAGGAAAAAGACAGACATTACTATTGTGTTAGCTACATTTGCTTTTTAAATAGTCACTTGGCCAATTTCATTGTATTGTTTAAATTTTTTTTTTCTTTTTCCTATAGTTGGGATTTAAGCACATATTTTTTGTGCTTGAAAATTACAATTTATCTCTTTTTCTATTGGTTTAAGTAGGTCAATTTTTAATTTTCCTTTAAGTAAATTGGGAAAATAGAGGGAAATTATATATTGTGGAAAATATTTAGTCGAAGGATGCATATTGTGCGAGTTTTGGTAGCGGGTTGGTGGGTAATGGAGAACTGAATGCATGTTTAATGCATTAAATGCAAACTTCATGATATGTGTTGGACAACTGACAGGAACACAAGTAGAGAATGCATAGTTAATTCATGAAATATGAGGCAAGTGTTGGTTTTTTCTTATCTTGGTTTGTTTATTGTTTGTTGAGAAGCTTAAGTGTTTTTGGTTGTGGGTTTCCATCTTTGATGTTTGTGATTCTATGTAGTACTTGAATGAGGGAGGAGCCATAAGAACGGTGTGCAAGTGGTGAGTGTCTTGTCTATTTGTTTTTGATACTTGATAACTAGAAGCGTTATAGGGGAAACTGAATGGTTTGAGCAAGGTCTTGTCGACTGTGGGTGCATTGAAATCATTAACTATGTGTCCATTGCTTGAGTGGCCATTAGTCTATCAACAAAGCTCACAAAGAAAATTGTGCAAGATATGTTGGAGGGTTGGTGGGTACACATGTAGTGGATGCATAGTTAATTCATGAAATTTTAAGTGAGTGTTGTGTTTTATTTGTGCTTATTCTTGTTTTTTTATTGTTTGTTGAAAAGCTTATGTTTTATTAGCTCATGGTTTGGTCTTCCATGTTCGTTATTATGTAAAAGTGCACTATTGGTGAGTGGCTTCATTGTCTATTTATGATACTTTATAACTATAATTATTGGTTTTTGTTACAAGGGTTGACGAGCCAAGTGGGTACACTAGATGGCATATGCTTTGAGGACGGTCTTGTCGACTGTGGTGGCATTGAATGCATTAACCATGTGTTTATTGATTGAGTGACCAGTGGCCTATCAACAACTATTTGAAAAAGAGAATTCAACAATTGTAATAGTAACTTTCTTCTAGGAAAAAAATAGTTCCATGTTTATGGATTACATGACATGCCATTCATTCACTTTTCTCACCTTTCTATTTGGTGACTTAAATTATTGAACCATGCTTCTGCTTTGTTCTTCACAACTCTACCAAGAAATGATTTTTAGGCACATCAGAATGCTTAAAATTCATTGCAAACAAAGGGGGACAATGATACAAGAATCTGACCTTTTAGTTGTTTGATGAACAACTAAGTATATTTGCAACCATATAGATGGTTGCTTCTGACACCAATTGTAGACAATGGTTCTTGTTAGAGAGAGAAACTAGAAAAATGAGCACAGTCCATGACATAAGCAATGAACACATAGTTGATGCATTGAGTACCTCCGCAGTCATTTTCCTCTAAGCAAATAAGCCAAATAGACCAATGCGATAAATTTTTTCAAACATTTTGACATAAAATCCAAATTTCACAGGTTTTGTTGGCATGCTAGTGCCTATCCAAACAATGAATCCAGAGTTGATGCATTGTATGCCCGTACAATGAAGAAGTCCTTGGTCAATGATGTAAAAGAGTTTTTCTTTATGTAGCAACAATAGTCTACCAGATATTGGGATTGGTCCCTATCACTAACACCAGTATATCATGTTCCTTAAAAGCAACTTTCTATAGAGAAAAAAATAGTTTCATGTTTATGAATTACATGGCATATCATACACTATGCCCATATGTCTCTTTGGGAAGTCGGATTCTTGAACAATCATTCTCCTTTATTGTTCACAACTCTTCCAATACATAATTCTCAGACACATTGGAAGAATTAAATTTCATTGCAAAAAATGTGGGATAATGATACAAGAATTTGACCTTACAACTTGTTGTTAAAGAACCAAGTCTATTTGTAGTGAGAAAGATCTTTTTCCTACACTTCAATTGCAAGAAATGGTTCCTGTTATAGGTACAATTTAGACAAATCAGCACAGTCCATGACATAGAACATGCTATTCATAAACATGAAACATAGGAGAGCACTATAAATTTTTCCAAATATTCAAGAATTAAATCCAAACTATCAAAGTGGAAAATACAACAAGTATGCTTGTATTGGAATAGTATTTAATGCATTAACTATGCATTTTATACTTTGCGATGTATTATAGATGTCTTCCAAACTTTATTATGTGCTTCAATTTTGCTAATTTTCTTATGAGCAAACAAATATTAAAGCCACTATAATGAATAGAAAAATAGATACCAGAAAATATACTCAAATTATACAGTCTAATCAATGTTCATAGCAAAACATTGCATATGGATCAATTGCATATCACATGTTTGCTATTATGTGTAATTCTGATTGCAAAAGCAACTTTTTTTTGGCCAAAAAATAGTTTTGTGTTTATGAATTACATGGTATGCCATTCACTATACTCATTCACATCTATTTAGTAAGTCACATTCTTCAACTAGGCATCTCCTTTATTCTTCACAACTCTTCCAAGGCATAATTTGTAGACACATTGGAAGGCTTAAAATTCATTGGAAAGAAAGCAAAAGAATGAAACAAGAATATGACCTTCTAGTCTCATGTTCAAGTGCCAAAAATATTCACAGGACCAGATAGATCTTTGCATCTGACTTTAGTTGGAAGCAATGGTGCCTATGATAGGGAAAAATTAGACAAATGAGCATAGTCCATGACATATAATATGTTATTCATAAACATTAAAACATAAAAGCACGTTATAAAATTTGCAAAGGAAAAAAGACCTTGATGCAACATATTTTTGCAAACATTCAAACATCAAATACAAATTTTCCAAGCTTTGCTAATAGACTGATGGCTGACCAAGCAATGAATACATAGTTAATGCATTATAGGCCCCTACAATTGACAAAAGTAACATATAATACGTTATTCATAAAAATGAAACACATAAACATATGATAAAATTTGCAAAAAAATAGACAAACGTGATAATTTTTTGTAAACATTCAGACATTAAAAATTTGTTGATAGATTGGTCACTACCCAAGAAATGAATACATAGTTAATGCATTGAATTCCTCCACAGTTGATAAGACCTTGCTCAAAGCATTGATTTTAGTATTGCTTGTTGTTATAATGGCTAATTGTACATATGGGTGTAGTCAATGACATATGACACATGGAGCAGTTGAAGGCAAGGAGTAGGTTACTATTGCAACGGTTTCATTTACAATTGATAGATAATAAATAATTTACCTATTTTTCTATTGGTTGGAGTAGGCCTATTATTCATTTTTGTTAAAGTAAATTAGGAAAATATGAGGAAATTATATATTTTGCAAACATTTAATCACTAGATTAATAAACTGTTCACATTTGTGCTAAACCAATATTTCTTTTACAAATTCCCTCTGCCTCCAAAACAATAAAAACCTTCTCTCTTCGTCAACGTTCTTCACAAAATTTGCAGATCATATTCTTATGCATCAATCAAAGGACAAATTTGTTTCCATTCTATATTCTCACACATTTACATATAACATCCTTTCCATTCTCACTATCTATGCACTTAGTCGATGTCTAGAAGGTATGCAATGTAGCAAAGCATGGAGAAGAATTCCCATTTACACCTATTCACCATTAACATATTACAAGGTATTGTGATTATTCCATACCATTAGCCTCAACTTATTATTTTTGGTGGGACTTATCAATGATGTAAGTAGATTAATATTTGCAAAAAAATTGATTGTGTAATCAAATTTATTTGAAAATTTTTATAATGTGCTTCTATTTTGCTTATTTGTGATGAGCCTAGTTTTTGGTCCAATTTTGGGTAGAATCTATAGTTTATTTGTTGGCAGTTGTCATGGAATTTGATGCTAAATGTTGATATTTTCATAATGTTTCCCCAAAACCATAGACATTGGGCTTAATTCTATTTCTACAAGTTTTAATGACATTAGCATATTATGTTGATTATCTATATTGATTTTTCATGTGGTTAATAAATGTTCCTTAAGGTTGTTATAGATATGCAGTTATTGTGCATACTGACATTACCATGCAGATTTAATTTGAGGATGCTAAGTTGAGGAAGACACCACCAGCAAAGGAATCGCTCAAAGGTCAAAGGAGGTCGATGAAAAAAGATTCCTCATGCAACCAAATGTAATCACCTTGTAGTGTACTTTAATGATGTTGAGCAGACACGGGCGTTATTGTTGTGCTAAATCTGCGTCTAGACTTGCATGTCTGACTGGATTCCATGCATGCATAACTGTCATTGCTCCACTTTCTTTTTTTTCCCTAAATGGCATCATCCCAGTCGTGGAGTTGACCACCTTGTTTAGTTGATTGTATAAATAAGGGTTTGATGCTCCTTCTTAGGAGGTTGCACGATTTGATATTGTACTTGCACTCTCAAGTTTTTAGTAATACAAATACATTACTCTTTTGTACTCATGATTTACAATGAATAAAATAAAGTTTTGAGTTTGAGCATCTGAGTTCTCATTAGTTTTAGAGGATACTTATCCAAGGGGGCCCACTTGGTGAGTAGTTCATCCTTTAGTTTAGTACTATTTTTTGTTTAGTAATTAGTTAGAAATTTGGCATCGACTGTTCCTACAGCCAAAGTAGACAGAGTAGTGCCCTATTTTTTGCTCAGATTTTCATTTATGTTATGCATTTTAGTTTGATGTAGTTGTTTATTGATGATTGGCATTTATGGTATTCCCTTCTAAGCAATTTACTTTTAGTATTGTATGTTCCTTAGTTGTAGAATGAAAATGGCTACTTTGAGTTCCTAGTGCACATACTATGCTAGCCCATTTCAAGTTCACGTCCCTGGGTTGACAAGTTAAATGCACCTTCATGATGATTGAAATAGCTATTTAGGTTAGATGTCCAATCTTTGAATCATGGCTGTAAGGGCTTAGTTATTAAATCATTGTAGGAGGCCAACATTTTTGGCACCGTTGTCGGGGATGGTGTCAAACTAGGAAGTTCTTTGGAGTCATTGGTATTTTTTCTTGCTGTAGTTTTTCTAGAAGTGTTCTTAGTATACCCTCATTTAGGAAGTAATTACCCCCCTGATTCTTTACCAATTCTTTATGTGAGGTTGTTGATAGTGAGTGATACTACATGCATAGAGGTAGGAGAAGAGATGCTTATGGGAGATTCCTTCCTAACAATCCTAGTCCATTATAGGTAGTTGAATATCAGAACCTGCCAAGAGAAGAAGAAGAAGATCTACACCCCTTTGCTGATGCATTTCTTGATCTGATTAGCTCTAAAGTCCCCTCTGAGGACCGAAATCAGCTTGAGAACCCCTTTGCTTTGGAACTACATCAAGCAAGCATGGGTGATGCAAATGGAAATAGACCTAACCAACCGGCTTTTCCTTTCCCCATTGCCCATCAGAATGAAGTTGACAACATCAAAAATATCCCTACTTCACCACTCCCCAAGTTTTATGGACTTGTCACAGAAGATCCTAATACCTTTATGTTTGAGTTTGACAGACTTTGCAGGAGTTATGATTATACCATCGATTCCCATAGGCTTAAGCTATTTCCTATTACTTTGAAAGAAGTTGCATTAAGATGGTTCATGAGCCTAGGTAGAGATACTGTGGAAACTTGGAAAGACATGAAGACTAAATTCCTTGAGAAATACAAGGAATATTGCAGGGGAGGCAACATGAGAGGAGGTGACATTTTCAAGATGTAGCAAAATGAATATGAGAGCCTGGAAGATTATATTGCAAGCTTTCTATTTTTCCTACAAAAATCTCCACACCATACACTCAATGAAGACTCACAAAAGTTGTTTTTCCTAAGAGGAATCAATGATAGTTGCATTAATGCCTTGGACCTCATGGGAGGAGGAGATATCACCCAAGTTCCTTGGGAGGATATCAAAAAAATATGCCAGAACTACTCTAGGGCAGCTTCAAAGAAAGGGAGAGCTTACCAATCTTCCATGGGTAAGTCATCTACCGATGGAGTTTCAAGAATGGAGATTACTCATTTGCTGGAAAACTTCAAGAAAGACATTATAAATAATCTAGCTACTCAGCTAGATACACTTCAGGCTAAGAAGAAACAAGAGGAGGCAGAGGCAATGTTGATAGAGTACTTCCCCCACTGCAGACAAAAGAAGAGGGATTGCAGATGCAAGATGGTAGCTAATATTGAAAGCAAGTAGATTGCACCCAAGTTCAAACCAATCTATATTGAGGAAGAACAAGTCTACTATGTTGCACAAAGGAAGCCTTGGGCTCCAGGACAAGGTATGCCACCAGATCCACTATCTTATGTTGGGCCATATTTTAATTCCTATTCATTTGGTAACCAATGGAAGCCCCCATATCCATCCAGCTATGGAGGATATCCACCACAACCCTTGAGTAAACCTTAAAATTCTTGGACCAATCATCAAAAATCTCCACCCCAGTGGTAGCAACCTTAGGGGAATTGTCAGCAATAACAAGGGCATTGGCAACCACCTCTAGGAAATTGGCAGCAAACAAATTGATGGAGGGGAGGACAATAATGGCCTACCCAGACAACTAGTTACTATAATTCATCCACCCACTAATCCAAGCTTAGATGCACATAAACCTACTCATCTACCAGCTCAACCCACACCCAATCCAAATAACAAACCACAACAGCAGCCCGTATACTCTGCCGATTCAACTCAATTCCTCGCATATGCTATGAGTGTAAGTGACATCCATTTGCATTCAAGAACTACTCTACCAGCCCCTTCCAAGACCATTATGACTGAGCTTCCTATGGAAGAGGAGGAAGAACCTCTGAATGATCCCATTCAGCCAAGTGTGTCTAAAAATCTTGAACTAGCTCTAGCCAAGAAAACTGAACAAGAACCACCATTTCCTCAGAGATTGGAAGTTGCCAAGAAGAAGGAAGAAAAGGAGGATGCAAATTTTGACATCTTGGATCAGCTGAAGCATATATGTGTCCAGATCCCTCTATTTCAGGCCATAAAGGACATCCCAATCTATGTCAAGGCAATCAAAGAAGCATGCCTCAAGAAGCCAGGTAGGAAAAAAAGAGACCCAACTATAGTCCATGTGGTGGGATAGCTAGCTGACATCATGCTTGGAAAAGTAACTATCCCCAAGTATAATGACCCCGGTAGTCCTATGGTAGCAGTTGTTATAAACAAATCCAAATTAAGAATGCTTTGACTGATTTAGGGGCAACAATAAATGTGATGACCAAAGACATCCTGCAACAACTAAACATTGCAAGCATGAGATCTACTCTTACTATCTTGTAGCTTGCTGATACCTTTAATGTTAATCTTGACCATGTAGTGGAGGATCTTGTGGTAGTTTTAGACTTTTGGGAGTACTTGACAGACTTTATGATTCTTTCTCCTAAAGCTACACTAGGCAGGTATCCCATTATTCTTGGAAGTCCATGGTTGACAACTACAGATGCATACATTGGATGCCATTCTAGAGACATGACCATTTTTTATGGAAGGAGCACCAAAATTTATGTTCTTTATCCTCCTGCTCAGCCATCCCATGATGAAGATAATCCCGTATGGCCACATGTTGGTGAAGAGGCTGAGGAAGTTAATTCTATGGCACAACTTATGATGCTAGGAAGAAGCTCTTTCATGCAGCTTCAAGATGAAGATGAAGTATTGGTTAACATTATTCAGAACCATTGTGAAGTGGAGGAAGCATCATCTTCTCATTCTGCTACTCTAGTTAAAAAACTTATGCATGTTCTTCCTACAATAATTTCTCCTACAGATGTTCTTCCTACAACCACTCTTCTTGCAACCACTATTCTTGTAGATGGACTTCCTACAGCAATAGGTATGTCCCATACATTTTTTCCATATGAACTCATATGAACTCAAGGTACCATGTGTTAATGAAGAAGCCATGATAGAGTTAACTACACAAGCACAGGTGTCAGAAGGAAAATATCTAAATGTTAACAGTAAATTAAGTGAAGAACAACAATTAACATTAGAAAACTTATTAAGGACCCATCAACATGCATTTGTGTGGGATTATCATGATATGAAGCCTGGATTGGACCCTAAACTTTGTACACACCGAATTTACATCAAAGATGATTGCACCCCAATAAGACAACCACAAAGAAGAGTTAACCTTGCACTAAGAGAAATTGTAAAAGGGGAATTGTAGAAATTACTAGATGCGGGATTTATCTACCCCATTTAAGATAGTCAGTGGGTGTCTCCATTGGTGATTGTGCCTAAAAAATGAGGGAAATGGTGAGTTCATGTTGATTTTTTGGAACTTAATGTTGCCACCAAGAAGGACCACTTTCCCTTACCCTTCGTTGATTAAGTTTTGGACACACTTGCAAGAAAGTGATACTTTTCTTTTCTAGATGGATTCAACAGCTAAAACTAGATCCAAATTGCACCTAAGGACAAGGAGAATACCAAATTTACTTGTCCATGGGGAACCTATGCCTACTTGGTACTCCCCTTTGGCTTATGCAATGCACCTACAACCTTTCAGAGGGCAGTCATTAGCATATTTTCAGACATTTCTCATGATTGCATGGAAATCTATATGGATGAATTTACCACTTATGGTGCTGATTTTAATCAAGCGTTGGAAAATCTAAGGAGAGTCCTATAGACATGTGAAGACCAAAACTTGTCCTTAAATAGTGAAAAGTGCTTCATGATGATGCAAGAAGGTGTAGTTCTTGGCCATTACATCTCCCACAAGGGAATTCAAGAAGATCATGCATAGATTGAGGTAACCAAAAATCTACCCACACCTGCAAAATAGAAGGATGTTAGGAGTTTCTTGGGTCATGCAGGATATTATAGGAATTTCATCAAGAATTTCGGTAAGGTAGCAACACCATTGTATATTCTTCTCACTAAAGATGTTGAATTCCAATGGATTGAAGCTTGTGATAAGGAATTTTTTGACTTTAAGGCAACTTTGACTCATGCTCCTATACTTAAAGGACCTAATTGAGAACTTCCTTTCCACATCCATACTGATGCATCGGATTATGCCATAGGAGCGGTCTTAGGACAGAAAGAAGGAGCTGTTGAAAATTCCATTTACTTTGTCAGCAAAAAATTACAAGGAGCCGAATTCCATTATACAGTGATAGAGAAAGAAATGCTAGCAGTAATCTATGCACTAAACAAATTCAGACATTACATAATAGGTTACCAAATCTTTGTGCACACTGATCATGCAACCATTAGATATCTTGTGAATAAACCTTTGATCACAGGTAGACTAGCAAGATGGTTATTGTTGATGCAGGAGTTGGATATAACCATTGCGGATAAGCCAGGGAAGGCCAATGTTGTTGTAGATTTTCTTTTAAGGCCGACTACATCAAAAGACAATCAGCTCATATGAATCTTTTCCTAATGAAAATCTATTCTCCCTTAGTATACAAACACCCTTGTATGCTGACATAGCTAATTATCTAGTCACAGATAGAGTTCCTTCTCACTTCTCTCCAAAAGAGAGAAGGGCACTCATTGAAAAATCTTTTCCTTTCTCATGGATTGTTGGATGTTTGTTTTATACTAGACCATACCATGTCATGAGGAGATGTGTGAGAGAATATGAGACATATGACATTTTTCATGCATGCCACAATGAACCATGTGGAGAGAATTTTGCAGCCAAGAGGACAACAATGAATATTTTGAACACAGGATATTACTAGCCAATGCTACACAAGGATGTGGGAAGATATACAAGGAAATGTGGTAGACGCCAAAGAATGGGTAGACCAACCAAATCTGATGAGATGCCACTTTAGCCTCAAGTAGTAATCACTCCCTTTGATAAGTGGGGATTGGATTTTGTAGGACCCATTGACCATCCATAAAATTTTAAGTTTTATATCTTGGTATGCACTGATTATGTAACTAAATTGGTAGAAGTTAAGGCCATGAAGCATGCAAGAGATAACAAGGTTGCAAAATTTATTTATGAGGAGATTTTCACAGGATATGGAGTTCCAAGAGAAATAGTGACTGATCAAGGAGCTCAATTCACATCAACCCTTGTTGCAACACTAGTCAATGAGTACAACATAAGGCATAGGGAGTCTACTCCTTATCACCCCTAGGCTAATGGCCAAGTTGAGGTGACCAACAGAGAAATTGAAGCCATTCTGACCAAAATGGTAGCTATTCATAGAAAGGATTGGGAAAATAGATTACCAGAAGTTTTTTGGGCCTATAGGACAACCTAGAAAACAACTACAAGCTTCACTCCATTTGAGTTGTTGTATGGAAAGACAACCATGATTCTCATTGAATTTGAACATACGACTCTTAGGACTACAACAGATTTGGGGATGGATATTTCTAAGGCGCAAAGAGAAAGAATCATGTAGCTAAATGCTTTGGATGAGATAAGAAGAGAAACCCTGCATCATACAGAGGTAGTGCAGAATCAGATAATCAAGTGGCATGAAAAATTTATCAAGGATAAGAAATTCCAACTAGGAGATTGGGGCCCTACTCTATGACTCCATATATCAAGACAATGCAAGAAAATTATAGACAAGGTGACTAGGACCATATGAAGTTGTTGAGGTCTTTCCTAATGGAGTTGTTCAACTTACTACCATTGACCCTGTCAGATTCAAGTTACTTGTAAATGGTCATCGCCTCAGATTATATGACAAGATAGCTTCCAAAGAGGAGTTCCTATAGAAATTCACCCAACGTTCAGCACCTGAGCTTCTTGCAGCCGAAGGAAGTGGACCTAGTGTCCCTTCTTCTTGCTATTTAAGGTATGCACTTGTCATAATAAAGACTTCTACTCTTGTGGGAGTCCGTTTCTTCACCCATCCGCCCATTCACCCATCCATCACCACATTTCTCTCTCTTCCATCACTACATTCCACCTCACCTCATCCCACCCCATCTTCATTAATTGTTCAATCTATTTCCTAAAAAGGTGAATAGTACTTTCTCCATGATCTTTGCAACAAATCCTCCACACATTCAGGTATGTGTGCATTAATTGCTATCTTTTAATCATCTTTTAAGTGTATTCATTTAATCACTGTATGTTAGTATAGATGTTCGCATAACATTTTATTCTTTCCTGTCAAATCACCACTCCCATCTCACATGGGCAGACACACCCAAATCTAGGTTGGGGGGAAAGAAAAGATACAAATATAATTCCCATGTGTCAATTTATGCTAGGCTACATTAGAAGATTTAAATTAGTCAATTTGCAATCTGAGTGAGAGGACGGATTGCATGTGTGAAGTGACACTAACTGCAACCACCATTTCTTCCCACCATCACTCCTTTTCTTGTAATTATTGACTCTGTTGTAATCTTGAAGTTGCAAGCAAAATGGTAAAACAAAAGAAAGGGAAAATTCAGTCGATATTGGCACTGAAAATTTAGCAAGTATTGTAGGAAGGTGTTTGGATTTTAGACAGGAATTACAAGAAGGAAATTTTGTAGAGTGATAGTTGATTGCAGACAATGGGAGGAGGGATAATTCAAAATGAGCCCTCGGTTCCTGATGTTTTATTGCAGGATGCACAATGCCTGGCTGAATTTAGAAACTATGGATGCTTAGATTACTTTTTGAAGCTAGATGATTTTGATGAAGACATTGCACTAGAATTCACCCAAACATTTTTTGAAGGAAAAGCCATAGTAAAAGGGTTGGAAGTTGGGGCAATTGAGGAAAGAATTGTAGAGGTTATAGGGATACTTGTTGATGGCAAACATTACCCTTCCTCTAGAGAGGCCAAGTCAGCTAGAGTAGAATTTACAGTACATGGTGACCCTCCAATCAACATGGATAAACATGGTGTAAAAAGAACCTCTCTACCCAAACCATGGAAGTAGGCAATCATCTACATTATAAGGTATCTCACCTATGAAGTTCATATGTCGAACTTGCATTCAGTACATTTAAAACTCTTGAGTCACATGAGGCACGGGAGAAGGATGAATGTGCCTAACATGCTACATAATCTTCTCTCAATCATGGCAGACGAGACCCAAAAAGGTACGGAAAATTCTATTTCCCACCATTGTCTGATTAAATTGCTAGTTGAGAAGTCTCTACATGATATGTCTGGAATGACCTGGGAAGAATTTATAAATGTTGATAAAATTAGACCTAAGCACTTGCAACCTAGGGTTTTTCCTCAACCTCATAGGTCTAGTAGAAGATTGAGCATGGCTGAAGCCACTCTTGGTGATACAACCTCTGGTGCAAGCCCTAGTGTAAACCCTCATGTAGCAAAAGAAACCATAGAAATTAGCTCTTTTGGGATAGAGCACTCAGAAAAAGAAAGCTCTTCCTCATATTTTGATGATGGTGTTCCACTTGGCACCCTGATGAAAACTAGGGCACAAAAGAGAGAAGTAGAAACAAGGAAAGGAAAGGCCAAAAGGCAGCCAACAGAAAGAAGGTGTTGAGTTCTAAGAGGAGGAAGACTGACAGTGTTCATCCTACAGCCAAAGAAAATGTGAGATACCTCCCAGGAAATCAAGACCAACTAGGCTAGCCTTTGTTACATCTCCACAGGAAAGCCCTAAGTCGAAAGAAATACCACAGGGAGACATAGAAGCTCCAATGGAGCAGGAGAATGTTGAAGAAGATGACATATTTAAGACAACAACAAACATAACACTCGTCGATCTTACTAACATTGCAAAAGAGTTTGAGGAAAATTAGGATTTCCTCTAACATGAGCAAGAAGTCCTATAGCAAGAGGTCCTACAGCAACAACTAGAACTAGAGCAAGAGTTCATGTAGCCACAACAAGAACAAGAACAAGATCCCCTATAGCAAGAAGTGGGAGGAGAAACAATACCCCTACAACCAGAATTGATAGGATAACCTAAATCCTTACAATTAGCATTAGCGCTAGAGGAGATATTGGTTGAAATTCATAATCCTCCTGATTTTATAGTACATACAAAAATTTTGAATTTATGGAAAGAGATACAAAGAAGAGAGGAAGAATGGAAAAAGGAAAAACAAAAATTGAAGAAGGAAATTAAAAAGAGAGATGAGGAGATTGAAGATAAGGATGCAAAAATTGCCACCTTGAAGGAGACGGTGGATGATATGGTAGCCTTGGTACCACATATTTTGGAATGTAGGACCCCTCCAAGGGTCTATGCTCTACATTTGAAGGAGAAATATCTCTCTTTTAGACTGGCAAGAATTGTCTCAGGTTTGAATCCTTCTATTGACACCCCTGTTGAATTTTTCAATGCTTATCGAATTGCTTCCCCTGAAATGAAGAATTTGTTGTGTGAGTTTTATTTGCATAATTATGTTGTAACTCAAGACCATGATTGGAATCTATTTTTGTATGTTGGGGATGTCCAATTAAGGGAATTTATTTCTTGGGTGCAAAATAAGATTAGTTACGGACATCAATATGGGGCTTATAAGCAATTGGAGTCTAACATCCCTCTGCCCATGAGGGCTGAATCAAGGAATCCAAGGAACATTTTCAAGGAATGGCACAAAATGCTTTTCAGACCTAACTATGGTAATAGGATTATGCCTTGGATAGAAGCAATTTATAGTGAGTATGAGGAAAAGACAACAAAGGAGGAAACCGTGAAAATATATCTCTCACAAATATTGAACAACCTAAGAGATGATCTCAAACAAGCTGAGCCTCATTCCATCTAGAACTATGTGGCAGCTCTTAAAAGAATTAATAGATATATTCACAGTGGAAGGAAAAAAGGGAAATTTTGGCTTCCCCTAGCTTTTCAACCACCCATTCTCATGTGGCCTGTGCCAAACTTCAGGGTTTACCAATATGATATTGCTATAGAGAGACAGAGATGGAGCATATTGGATAGATTGAGAGGATTCTATTGGGATCCTGATTCACACACAACACACTCTGATGTGAGACAACTATCAGTTGAAAATTTTAGAGCTTTAACTAAATAGAAGAATAACCCTTCCCCTACTAGAGGACCAAAAAAACGTTAGGTTGGGGGAGTGAAGAGCTTAGTTTTTGGTCCAATTTTGTGTAAAATCTATAGTTTATTTGTTGGCAATTGTCATGCACTTTGATGCTAAATGTTGATATTTTCATAATGTTTTCCCCAAACCATAGACATTGGGCTTAATCCTATTTTTTCAAGTTATAATGACATTGGCATATTATGTGATTATCTATATTGATATTGCATGTGGTTAATAAATATTCCTTAAGGTGGTTATAGATATGCAGTTATTGTGTGTACTGACATTACCATGTAGATTTAATTTGAGGATGCTAAGTTGAGGAAGACATCGCCAGCAAAGGAATTGCTCAAAGGTAAAAGGAGGTCAACAACAAAAGATTCCTCATGCAAGTGAATGTAACCACCTTGTAGTGGACTTTAATGATGTTGAGCAGATGTGGGCATTACTACTGTGCTAAATTTGTTTCTGAACCTGCATGTCTGACCGAATTCCATGCATGCATAATCATTGCTACTCCACTTTTATTGTTTTCCCTAAATGGCATCCTCTCAGTCATGGAGTTGACCACCTTGTTTAGTTGATAGTAAAAATAAGGGTCTAATGCTCCTTCTTAGGAGGTTGCACAATTTGATATTGTACTTGCACTCTCAAGTTTTCAGTAATACAGATACATTACTCTTTTGTACTCATGATTTACAGTGAATAAAATAAAGTTATGAGTTTGAGCATCTGAGTTCTCATTAGTTTTAGAGGATACTTATCAAAGGGGGCCCACTTGGTGAGTAATCCATCCTTTAGTTTAGTACTATTTTAGTATTACTTTTTGTTTATTAATTAGTAAGAAAAATGACATCGACTATTCCTGCAACCACTAGAATTATATTTTGTGACTATTCCTATAGCCAAAGCAGATAGAGTGGTGCCCTATTTGTTGCACAGATATTCATTTTTGTTATGCATTTTAGTTTTATGTAGTTGTTGATTGATGATTGGAATTTATGGTATTCCATTCTAAGCAATTTACTTTCAGTATTGTGTGTTCCTTAGTTGTAGAATGAAAATGGCTACTTTGAGTTCCTAGTGCACATACTATGTTGTCTCATTTCAAGTTCACGTCCCTGGATTGACAAGTTAAATGTACCTTCATGATGATTGAAATAACTATTCAGGTTAGATGTCCAATCTCATAATCATGGCTGTAAGGGCTTAGTTATTAAATCATTGTAGGAGGCCAACAATTTTCTTACACAAAGAAGAGTAGCATACCTTCTCCATGCAATAGAAAAAGAGGGGAATGATAGATTTTAGACATGAAAGATTCAGTTGATACTTGATTGAGTTCTCTTTGAGCTACTTTCCCAGTTACTTAGTATCTATGGATAAATCAATAAGCAATGACATCCACTTTATAACAAAACATAGCAAATGCAGTAGACATGTTTACTATTGCATCCGTTGCATTTTCTTTTCAAATAGTCACTTGGCCAATGAAATTGTATTGTTTAATTTTTTATTTTTTTTCCTATAGTCGGGATTTAAGCACATATTTTTTGTGCTTGAAAATTATGGTTTATCTCTTTTTCTATTGGTTGTGGTAGGTTGAATTTTCATTTTCCTTTAAGTAAATTAGGAAAATAGGGGGACATTATATATTGTGGCAAATATTTTATCAATGCATGCAATATGGATGAGGCAACATGACCATAAAATTTGTTGAAAAACATGGTATGTTTCTCTTAATCAAAGGAAACATTCCTAAAGGGAAATGCTTGTGTATGCTTTCACGTCCTACACACATCATACAAATGAAACAACTGCCTTGATACTGAAAATCGTATGACTGTTACATGTGAACATGTGACAATATTCAGTTGAATCTACAAATCTTGTGAACAAGATTTTGCAAATCAATTCTTAAAACTTACCAAGACTTTGTTATCTGTTATTAAATACACTATCATCTGTTGCAATAAATTTTTTATTAATTAATCTTCCTTTTTTCATTGGTTTTGTTGCTCTTTATTACAAATAGAGGGAAAATGTGCCCATCTTACTATGGTTTTATAGCAGTAAACATGTTGACCAATTTCATGCATGCAATAATGCTTTTTTTGACAAAGGGTATAGTGTTGGATATGTGTAATTGCTTCCTTTGGAATTTATACGTAGTAACCAAATGAAAATTTTGAAATGGAAAACTGAATACTTTTGACAAGGTCTTATATACTGTGAAATCATTTAATGCAATAGCTATATTGGTCAACATGCGTCCCATATCCAATGCACATCATATAGTCACCTACTCCTTAGCCTCAATTATTCCACATTTATTAGTTACATAGCATGTCATTTACTACACCCATTTGTCCCCTTAGCCCTTGTAATAGCAAGCAAAACTTCTAGTTACAAAGTATCACAAAAATAGGAAAACCACTCACTAGTAGTGCATTATTCCTAGAATGAAGAACATGGAGAGCTAAAAACAGACAAGATTTTCAACAAACAATAAGAAAAAAAGAATTATCACAAATAAAACCCAACATGTCCCTAAGATTTCTTGAATTAATTATGCATTTACTGCTTCCATACATACCAGTTGTCCAACACATCTCGTACAATTTGCATTTAATGGATTAAACATTTATTGACCGCTTCAAGATTAAATATTTTCCAGTATATATAATGTCCCCCTATTTCACTAATTTACTTTTAAAAAATGAATAGTAGTCCTATTCCAACTGATAGAAAAAGAGAGAAAACATAAGTTTTGAACATGAAAATTTTGTCCTTAAATCACAATTATAGAAAAAAGACAAAAAAAATATAAACAATAAATTTGATTCGTTGAGCAACAATTTCAAAACTGAATTGAACAGTTTCAATTGTAACTTGCTTTTGTACAAAAAATAGTTTCATATTTATGAATTACATGGCACACCATTCACTATGCTCATATGTCTATTTGGCAAGTCAGATTCTTGATGTAATGCCATGTCATGTAAACCCCAAAGAACAACTAAAAATGCAATAATTTTTTTTTTTTTGAAATCATTAAGAATAACACTAAGTTTACTTATGAAACTAACATAGCTAATGATTACATGTTAAACATCTAAGTCCCTTGGGGTACACGAGGTGACATTACATAATCTATCCCATAACAAAGTTGATAAAAGTAATTACGTATTCTACTAATGTAACTCATTCATTCACGTGTCTTCATTTAAACATTTATTAAAGATATGCAATGAGACAAGAATAAACCATATAGAAAACATACATGCATTCATAATAGATTTTACTTGGAAATATAAAGAACATATTTACTCAAATATAACACAAACTTAATGATATTAACAATTATGATTCAAGAAAGAATTACATAATGTATTTATACATTAAATCAATCTACAAGTACATCTCATTGAGGAATTACTCAAGATTACATCATAAGTCTACCCAATACATGGGAGAGTAACATATCAATACACAAAGTATAATAGAAGTACAAGTATACATCTAGAAACATATAAACTCAGGATCAAGTTGTCTCTACAAACTCTGCACTGAAATGTACAACTGCAAGATAGGGAACCCAACGAGGTGCGTAGCACATTCCACTTGACCACCCCTGTGCTAGGAGTAAATAAGAAAGGTCCCCGACCAAGAACAACCAAACAAATACACAAGACTAAAATCCAAGCATGGAAAGCTAAAACACACATAAAGAGAAACACAACATCAAAAGACCACTTCCAGAGGTTAGCAACAAAACAACTCAAGGGAAAGCTAGAGGAGAGTGTCATCACACAGTCCTACATGGGTTATCCTGAATGTCTATCTCTAGGCACCGACCCCCATCTATGGTTATCCTGATAGCCTCTCTAGGTGTTGGCCCCATAGGGTGACTCGTGTGGAACCGTTAACCTCTCGTGGAGACGAGGCAACAATCTTTCCAACCACCACCTTCTTAGCCCACCTTTAGTCTGTGAAAGCACTAATAAGTGGACGAGGTATCCACAATTATCTTGTTAATGTTTAACTACCCACCCCCTAATTAATTAATTAGGTTATCACTTATTAAGTTCAAACTCTAATGTGGGTTATCCTAACAACCCCTTTGTGCGTTGATGCCCACATAGAGCCATTCTCCCTAGAACCCAAAACATAACAAAAAATTCCAAGGGATTGTACCCACAAGTACTCTAAAACACAAAATAGAACAACTGTGAGGCAAAACCATCTCGCCAAAAGTCATATGAATCAACTCCCATAAAAACAGGTACAACCCAAGTGTAAACTTAAAATCACAACTATAGTCAAAATTGAGACAAGTATCAAATAAAAAGGTCACATAATAAACCACCATTTTCCCATGCCTCTAGAAGTTTAAACAATAACCTTAACTCCTATAGAAAGGTCGACTAACTTAAGGGTCCCCACATGCTTATAACCCAGCTCATGGAAACTAATAAAGAACTCAAAGAAAATCAAAGAATTAAATAATTATTCAACATCAAGATTTTGTTTAAGAATGCAAATTTACTATACTTAACAATCACATTTTAAAATAACTCTTTGCACGATATTCACTATGGAAAATTAAACTATCAGTTTACTCAAACTATTTCATTTATTAAAATCACTCGATTTGATTTGATAAAATATTTTCTTTCAATTTGTCCAATAACAACATGAAATCATTGCAATTAACCTTCATTATATTTTATAATTTTGGACAAATATATGTATATATATATATACATACATATGTACATACACATATATATACATATAATATATATATATATATTATATTCATATTAAACCTATATATATATATATATACATTTATATATATACCTATACACACACACACACACACACACATATATATATGCATATATATATATATATATATAAATTCATTTAAATAAATAAATATTCAATTAAAAAAAAAAATTAAAAATTCATATGCACTGTGGGGAGGCTGTAAACCTCCCCACAGGAGAGGTTGCAACCCACACACAGGGCTGCGTACAACAATCCTTGGGATTGTTGTGCAACAATCCTTGGACTGTTGTCCGCAACACTATAGACTACACCATGCACAACTTTGTAGCCTGCGCCAATGGGGGGTACAACAGATGTCGACCCCCTCCCCAATAATAATTTTTTTTTTAATATATATATTTTTTATAAAAAATTCCGTATGGAAAAACTATTACAGGTATATTTTAAATAACCAATTTCATCAGAAAATTTCTCAAACATATATTTATATATATATAAAAATATATATACACTTATTTCAAATATTTCATTCAAGCATATTAGCAAGATTTTACAGTAGAAAATAAATTATTTACACAAAAGTTTTCTACAAAAATATTAAAGAAAATTTCCACAGGGGTTTTCAATTTCACAATTTTGACAGAGGATTCCATTTGCAACCTACAGAGGTTTTCTATTATTTTCTTTTGTAGTTTTCCTATTGTTTAACAATATTTTTTTTTTATGAGGCTCTCTGATTTTACTGTAAATTTTTCTACAAAGGCAACAAAATAATGATGACAAAAGCCGTCAACAAAATTTTTCTACAGAGGAACTTTTAACAAAATTTTCTACATAATGAAATTTGTACATACAATCTTTTCAAAGTAAAAAAATAATTAAACAAACAGTAAAGGAACCTGTTTTCCTAAAGCTTGAAAGTATGAGGGTTGGAGCAAAGCTTCACCTTTAGAGTTCAACTTCTAAAATCTTTCCAGAATCTTCACTTCCAGCAAGATGAAAAATGTAAGCCCAAAATAAATTCCAGAAAACCTCCTCAAATTTTAACCAGAACCCCAAAAACCCAAAAACCATTCTATAGCCAATTATCTTTCTATGAAGTAACTTCTCACCATTCATAGCATGCCAATATTTTCTCCGAGAATATTAAAAATAAAATTAAAAAATTATTCAATTCCCCACTCACTCCCGCAACTATTCCAATTATTATCTAACTAATTTTTTCTTTTTTTTTTCTTTTGATAATAATAAAGCATTATATGCTATTTAATTAATTTAAAAATTCAAGAACTAATATCATTTACCTTATACAAATTTAAAATTATAATTCACATTATAGCATCTAATATTTTTATTTAAACTATTCACTCAATCTAGAAAATTTAATTAATTAACTTTAACTACAATTTCCTACAAATAATTATATCAACTAAATAACATTAATTAATCACACATAAAATAAAGATTAATTAAATAACAAACATTTACATACTAAAATAAATAATCAACACTAACCCAAACTTAAACAATGATAAGGTTGATACAAAGACACCATTGGATCCACAACAAGGTGACGAGCTTTGGATGGGGACACTTCCTTATCAACTCCCTTTTCAACATCATACCCGTTTGGTTTATGGGACACGCTCAAACCTGACAAGAAGGTGGAATCAGTGTCCAGTACCTGTATCCTACATAGAAACAAATGTCAAATATCATGTAAATCTCCATTGTAGACACACCATGAAAGGTAATCATGGGGTAGTAGGGCACTTGCGAGCAAGTGATGCCACTTCGTCCTTTCACCAAGACTCACTAGCAAACACATCAGAAACCATAGCAGCATAGAATCACAACACCACCACATATATTATTAAAGAAAACCATAACATAACCAAATAACATAATCATCACGTAATGTATCATCAAGCATCATAAGTAATGTCAAGTGCAACAAACCAACCAAACTATGAATCCAAATACAACCAAAATGGTGAACTAATCACCATCACAAATCAAGTACAATATCAACACAAAAGAATAACAACAACACAAGGCGTATCACACTTAAACCAAGTTTCTCCCTTATTGTTTACAATTCGTCCAAGGCATAATTTTTAGGCACATTGGAAGACTTAAAATTCATTGCAAACAAAAGGGAAGAATGATACAAGAATCTAACCTTTTAGTTCCTTGTTCAACAACCAAGTATATTTGCAGAAATATAGATGTTTACATCTATCTCCAACCGTAAGTAGTGGTCCTGTTACAAAGAAAAAATTGATAGATGAGCACAACTCATGACATGTAATATGTTATTCATAAACTTGAAACATAGAAGAATATGAGAAAATTTTCCAAAAAATAGTTAAACATGATAATTTTTTGCAAACATTCAAACATTAAATTAAAATTTTGTGAGCTTTGCTGATAAGAAAATGGCCACTCAAGCAATCATAGACAATTGAAGTTGAGAAGTAGGTTACTATTGCAATTATTTCATTTGTAATTTAGAAATATTAAACAATTTATCTCTTCTTCTATTGGTTGGAGCAGGTCTATTATTCAACTTTGTTAAAGTAAATTAGGAAAATAGGATAACATTATATATATCTTGCAAATATTTAATCACTAGATACAAATTGTGTTAGCTTTGGCAGTAGGGTGGTAGATACTAAATTAGTGAATACATGTTTAATGTATTAAATGGTAGGACTGGTGGATCAAAAACAATAGACTATTAAATTCAAATCGTGTGAGATTTGTATGTGGGTTTATGGGTATGTAAGTTGTGAATGCATAGGTGATGCATGGAATTCCAAAGAAGCAATCGGTTTTATTTATACCAATTTTCATTTGTTTATTGTCTGTTGACAAACTTGTCTACTTTTAGCTCTAGATTTACCTCTTCCATGTTTCATAAGTCTCTGAGGCCCTTGAATACTAGAGGAGCTATAGAGTTTTGTTTCAGAAATTATCTCAATAGCTTAGTTTTTTGTGATTAAATCACTAAGAATTAGCATTCACTTTTAACAAAACATAGGAAATGCAGTAAATGTTTTTAGTAGAGAAACAACATTGAAAAGTGTGTTAAGAAACATGACTTTCCAGTGTGTCCAAGAACCATCTACTGAAAGAGTTGTGAACAATAAAGGATAATGTTGGTTTGAACAAGAATCTAACTTTCCAAATAGACAAATGGGCATAGTGAATGACATGCCATGTAATTCATAAACATGAAACTACTTTTTGCACAAAGTAGTGAATGCATGTTCAATGCATTAAATGCAAGCTTTGTGAAATGTGTTGGACAACTAGTGGGTACACAAGCAATGAATGCATAGTTAATTCATGAAATATTAGGTGAGTGTTGGGTTTTATTTTTGTTTATTCTCGTTTGTTTATTGTTTGTTGAGAAGCTTGTGTGTTTTTAGCTCTTTTTTTATTGTCTTTGATATTTGTTATTCTTGATAGCTTTGAGCAACTGAATGCTTTGTGTCTTTCCCAAAAATTTACACTTGAAAAACCCAACATTTTTTTTTGTAAATAGGTTTGCATCCTATTATGTACACCACCAACCATCTTTGCATAAAGCAACTTCTAAAGCCTAATACTATTTGATAATATTATAATGAATGAGGAACCTACCAGGTTAATTAGCCATAAGGTCACATTGACCAACATCTATAGTCAAGAGCTATAGATTGAAAGCTTTCATCTTTTACCATTGAAGTTTTGATGGGATGATATTATCCATAATGTCACCACTAAAGATCGTTCAGATTAATCTTAAAATTTAACCTTCACATTTCCTTAAGTGTCATAGAGTTTTGAATGGGTCTATGTTTAATTGTTGAGTTAATGATGCAAAACAGTTATTTAAAAATTTATGCTAATCATGAACTTATTTTTCCAAAACAAGAATACTTCAATATAGTTCCCTAACCTTATCATTCACACCAAAGATCATTAATGTACTTAATTTTGAGTCACATATTTCTCTAGTTAGCACTTTTTCCACTACTCTTAGTGTTATTAACCATACCAATATTAATGTAGTTAAATATGTTTATCACTATTGCTTGTAACAATATAAATATTATTATTGAATCTTGATGATATTTTTTCCCTTGATTGTAGTATTGACATATTTGATGATACTCATATCCTTTCAAATATAAGTACTAACAAGTTTAATCTCCCTTAAGAGCCAACCTTGATTTGAATATATCTATTATCCTATTATATCTCCCATGCTAACGTAATACTCTATATATCAACAATATTTCATTATTTATTACTTTTTTTAACTGCCACGTGTCATGCTGAAATTTACATCAATATTTAGCTCATATATTTTTTTACCCTTAATTAAGCTATTTAACACTCTAGGTTGATGTGATTAGACATACCAATTATTTAATTTATAAACCCACAATAAGGAGGCACTAGATCACACATGATTAGTATCAAGGATTAACCATCTCTCCTGGTTAAGTATTAATAAGTCTAAGATTTCAATTTGTTAGGTTGCAATAATAGATAATCAGTACCTATTTTAATTTGTACATAGCCAAGTCCTAAGCTCGACCTTGTCTTTAATCAATTTACCTCATATTATTTAAATAGCTTAGTCATCTTGAAATTTGAGGAGGTATGATATACCATTGACCCCTGATCCTTTTCGATGTAATAATATTAATAGCTATGATTTTCACTTCTATTACTTGGTTAACACTATTAATAATGTGAGTCTGAATATTAATATTAACATTTTACTTATTAATATCAACAATAATATTAATTCTTACTATTGACACTAATATTTCATTTAGTATTTTTATTTAATATTTAAAGCACTATCTATATATTTTTTTTTCATTATTAATATTAACTTTAGAATTATTTTATTTTCTAAATAATAAAAACAATCTAAATTTTTTATATACATATATAATAATAAATAATGTGTAATTTAATTATTAGAAACATGATAATGATAAGTGAAGTATTTATATTTTTTCAATATATATTTATTCACTAAAAAGAATCCATATTTAAATATTGTATTTTATCTTATATATATAATATATATAAAGAATCTTAATCTATATTCCTTAAATTTTAAAAAGGTACATTCATAGGAACTAAAAGAAAGCATGCATATATAAAAAGAAAAGATCTTAATATATATGTGTGATTTGAATAAAGATAAAGGGAGCTAAGTTCTACTATGATATATAATTGTTTTTCCCTCTTTTAAGCTATCTACTTATCACATAAACTTGTTATGCAGAGAGGCGTTATATAGTGAAAGCAATGAAGGAATATTCTGTGTAAAGTTTTTGAAGCTCCATTAAAAATGATAGGCAGGTGGAAATCATGTGTTGCTTTTGCTCCCAAAAATCATAGCACGCCGAATTCCTCAGATGCTAGAAAATCAGACGCGTTCTTGTTAGGTTTTTCGTTTTTGCATAATTGTTTTTGTAGGGTTTCTTTGGTTTCGTTCGGTTTTCTTTTAGGGCTTTCTTTATTTGAAAAATTTATGATTCATATTGGTTGGGAGCTCACAGAGTAGGGGGCTCAGGCGGATCATTCTCTAGTGGAGGGTTGAAATTCAGTTCAGTGGGCTCAAGAGAAGCGTTCTCTAGTGAAAATTTGACATTCAGTTTAGTGGGCTTAGGTAGAGCTTTCTCAACCTTTAGGAGGAGGTACGATAATTGCTCGAGGTATAGCAGGGCTCTGCTTCTTGAGTCGTACGAGCCCTGTACTCCTAGAGGTGTCTAGAATTTCATTGCTACTATCCTCTTAACAATATTCGGTAAGTGGGGATATTAGCAATTTGATACCAGGCTTTATTTAAAATCTTTTTTAGTGTCTGAAATTCAAAAGATTTTGGACATCACAGTCATACAAACATACATTATAATCAACAGTGCCCAGGTTGTTTTTCTTAACAAGAGACCTCAACTCAAACTGGGGAAAGGTGTGACTAATACCTATGATATATGTGAAAGAATCCTTTTGGATTCGTTTCAGTTTTTCTCTCTTGGTTGTAAGGTATAAGTAAGCAAACAAGCAATCCCTCTTTAACATTTCAGCCAATTTGATATAAGTTATCAATTAGGGATAATGGTGTATGAGGAGGCCCTAAGAATAAGATTACTTCGGTGATAATTTTTTGGTGATAAATCCAAAAGATGATAGGAAATATTTAGAAATCTGTGAGGGGAGTGTGATTTTGTACTTTTTTTAACCATACCAATTGGACTACAAAATTAGGTCTATTGTTTGTGTTTGTTTAGGCAACAGGTATAAGACGTAATCTTTGCAACATGACATTTCTATTACAGCCAAAACAACAACACCAATAGCCAAGAGGGGCTAAATCTGATCAGGATTCAACTTCCTACAAGAGAGAGAAGATTCAAAAGAGTTTCAAGAATAATTTCAATGTCAAGGATTTAATCAATGCACCTTATCAAGATTAAGACATTGATTCTTTTTATGTTTTTGTGGGATAACATTGGTCTTGGCAAAAAAATACTATATTTGACCAACAGAAGCAATATAACTCTTGGAAAATCAAAATTGTATGATAGATCTTATCAATGTCTTTTCAACACTTCTCTGTGTACTCATTACACTTTGAATGCTTGCTATAGTGACAATCTTTAACATGACAAATCATCTTATTAACAACTATTCTATTTTTTTATAGTTCTACACTCAAAAGCCCTCGAAGTGGCCCTAAACTTAGCAATACACACAAATACCCTATAGAAAGGGTGCCTTTTTCTAACAACGGAAATGGTTGCTATTTTAAGTGAAAGCAACATTTTTGAAACTGATTATTTCTTCACCTCCTACACTTCATAATGTGTGACGTGCCTACTTTACTTATATTTTCAATAGTGGATAAATAATCTCCAAGGATTTCTTTTGTAGAAAATAATAATCATATTGGAATCATTCTACTTGTATTTCTTTCATTTATAAGAAAATTGCAAATGCAGAGTAGGGAATGCTTTATTTTTATTAGCATAGGTGACTGACGTGGAGCATCTTGTTCCCACTTCAATCAATTTGTAATGCTATTGTACACAGTCACCTTAATTCTTATTGCTGGGATTTGATAAGAAAATTCTCTGCTAAACAAAACATATCATAAATTTTCTTGCAAAAATGGGAAAATAACTACCTTCTAGCATTTTTCATTAGTTGTTTTTCCTCTCTTCAACAAGTTAGTAGTACAAGAGAAAAAAATCATTGTAATATATGTTACATTTAATAATCTTCTATGGAAGTCTCTTTGTTTTCAAAGGATGTTTTTGGGAAGTGTATGGAGATGCTCGGATATACCAGCTGAAGTCCCATAATGTCTGCATGCATCCCCATAGATGTCTCCAAGGCAGGGTTGCTTTTGTGGGACAACAAACAATTACCAAGGGTCAAGGTACAAGTTTTTGGGTAACTATAAATTTTTTCAATTGTTAAAGCTGCCCTGATCTAAAAATGGAAACACCTGATAGCCTCTCCTAATAACCATTTTAGTTTCTTTTACCAAGCAAATTTGGATATTTCAAGTTTTTGATTTTTCTTAATGGCAATGTGAAGATATTTTTAAGCTAATCTTGCGTACTGAAACAAATCAATTTAACCTCTGCTCTGAACCTCACCTCACATGTAATGATGTTGGATCTAAATTTGCTTAATTTTGGCACAAAAATTAGGTTATTGGTCATCACTATGGGGGTGATCCCACTATAATGGGTTATAGTTTTTGGCTAAACGTGACATTAAAATCAAGATTTTTCACAAGATATTCACTTTCTTACACCTATAGCAGCTAAACCATTAAGAATTTGAAGATGAATCAAACTAGTTATTTGTTAGATCTTTTGTTTAGATTCTAATTATAATTTAAAAAAATAAATTAAATATTAAATTGTGAATCATTTTATGTAATTTTTAATAACTTATTTTTTCTACTAATTAGCATTTTTAAAAAGTGATGTTTACTTTAGACTGCATAACTTTTTTTATAGACATGATACAATTCTAATTTTTAAAATAATTTTTTTTACACCAATATCTAGTGCATGAAATTTTTTTCATAATTTTTGGTTACATATATATTTTTTAATTAATTTTCCAAGTCTAAGTAATTATAATTTGGAGTGAGGTGTACTTCAACTCGCATAACTTTTTTTATATTCATTTGAATTAACTTATTCTTTTTTTGTTGGAATAATAACATCAATACCTAGTGCCAATGTATTTTTTAGAATTTTTTTTCTCTATTTTTTTATTTTTCCGTATGTGAGAAACAAAGAACTTGATGTTCATTGAAAATCCTACATTCACAAGAAATAAAAAAGTAAATATGATAATCAAATTAAACATATTTAAAATTATAATTTTTGGGAAGCTTATAATAAAGGCTACATGCTTACAAAACATAAATTTTAAATGAATTCATTTGATCACCCAAAAGGAAAATCAAAAGTGGTTTTTTATCATCATTTTGATAGGTGTAGAGGAGACTCGATTATAGGCATGGTTTAAATCTAACAAGGTTCTATCCAAGGAGGTTTGATCTAAGGGGGTTTGATCAATTTTTCTTTAATTAAAACCATTTAAATGGAACCTTTAAAGTCTTAAATCATTGTATTTTCTAAAAATATGTGATTTCAGGCAAAAATCAAGATGTCCCAAAAATTGTAACCCATTATTGTGGCAGCACCCATGGAACTTTTGATCTCACAAAAGAGGATTGTTAGCTCCATTTGATGTAGATTCATCTCCAAAGTATTCCCTTGAGCCAGATAGTTTCATAAGATGCAGTGACTAGTGATTTTCTCATGCTTTTGTCAGGGATAATCTATAATAGTTAATTGTTTCTTGATATCTCATGAAGTTACTACTGAACCTGTGTTGAATAATATGCTGCTAAATCCAAGTTGATTGCATAACCCATGGTAGATTTGAACTTACATGTATGGTGTGCTTAATTTGAATTGTATGTAGTTGGTCAAGAAAAGGATGGTATGCCATGTCTTACTTCATTAATTCACAACAAGACTAATAATATAATGAGTCTCACAAATTGTCCCTTGATAAATTTGAACTTTGGATTATTTTGAATCTTGGTTGCATCCAAGGATAATGATGTTTCATCATCTATTGCAATAAAGGAGAATTCACGATCTCAAATTCAAGGATCTCAAAAGGTCCAATAAATGGAGGTGCCAACTTTAAGGACTTGTAGAACTTGATCAAGTTTTTTGAGGTCAAACTTTGAAAAACAACTTCATGCTCACTATAAACTACCTAAGGTCCTCCTAACAACACAACTCTTTTAAACGACCAACCTTTATCATTCATTTCCTAATCATTCTAACTTTGTTTAATTTTATTTCCAAGGTGAACTGAGGGATGATCCTATTGATTAGCTAGTAATGCAACAAGAGCTGTAGTGTAGCAAGAGTCCCTGCCAAATGCTAAAAGGACAAGGAGAAAACATAGAAGAAGGAATATCCCTTTGTTGTCGTGAAGTTATTCAAATAACTAAATTTAACTCTAGATTTTCACCTCTGTTCATTTTAACATTATCAATTCTTTAAATGCAAGAGGGCAATAACAATTACTCATCATGTTCAATTGAATAAAATTTGCATTCAACAAAAAATAGGAATTTTTAGTCAACCACTCATGTGGTACAGTTGCAAAAGAGCTATCTTGTACAACATCTTCTAGCTCTTTAAACTCATTCACTTAATACAAAGTGGAAATAAGTACAGGTAAGAGGATAAAAATTCTTATAAGTGGAGGAAAGCATCACGAATATTCCATTTATTTCACAGAAATAATGGAAGAAAGCATCTATTTTGGTATCAGAGAAAAAATACCAAGAATAGGAACTAATGTCAACTGTTCCTAGACCTCATTAGTTTCTTGATTAGCCTAATAACATGAAAAAAATCCCATCACAGTGATGCAAATGCTAGAGTTTAAATTTCCTAACTTAGAAATGAAAGATCAAATCTCAAAAAATCAAAGACCTCCAACCCAATTCTCAAGCATGCGGAATGAGAACTCAATTGTTTCTTCAAACTAGAATTACAAGCAACAAGAAATCTATGGTTTATGACATTCTTCTCACAACATTCAAAACCCTGTAAGTTGCATGATGTTCTCACTTCAATCTATCTATTTGTTTTGAAGTGCAGTTTTGTGATTTCAAACATTTGACTACATCCTATCAGGATTATAATGCTATTGTAGATTTTTTTGGGCTCCTTTTTTGGTTGAGCTAGAGACTAATAGAGAGGGGAAAATGATTTTCCAAGTAGATTCTATAAAAGACAATGGAATGTATTGGAAGGGGGCTGATATCATGCAACCTTGATTCTATAAAATAAATTGTCTCGCCATCAATTCATCATTTGTAACCTTTGCTAAATAAGGTGTCTAAATTTTTTTACAATTTCTATGCAACAATAATTTTTTAGTAGCATATATTTTTGGTTATATCCCCAGTGTTGAACAAAAGGTTGTATTAAATTACGTAAATAGAGGTGAGGATGATACTATGAATGAGGACTCGACAGAGAAATGAAATTTATTTTCGCTTTGCTTCTCTTTAATCTTGTTTTCTTTGAGTCATGATGCAAGATTTATAAAAATACATATATGATAATTTGAGGTAGGATTAATTAAAATCATAAAATTATCTTAAAATCATAAAAAAATTATAATGACATCAATTTAGAATTTATTTTGTTTTCTTAAATGTTCATAAATTAGCATATCTATATTTAAAATATATATATAATGTACGCAGAGAGATATCTTTTTGGGAGCACCTATAATATAAATATATGTAATATATGCAGGAGATATCTTTTTGGAAACAATGGGAGCCCTTCTCCTCCAATAGATACATTTAGTATATGGAAAGCAACAATGTTAGATGTTGTTGGGACTGATTAATGTTTCCTTGATATTATGCATATCAAGGAAATAAATTTGACTCATCTAGTCAGACATTGCTATTTTTGCATTGTGTATTGGTTGGATTGTGGACATTTTTCAGTTCTTCATGACAGTTTTATACTGTTGGAAATTAAAATTGAGTTCAAATTTTATGAAAAATCTTATGAATGCGAGAAATAAGTAGTATTTTTTAAAAGAAAGTAATGTAATTACATATCTTTATTTGCAAATGTTTATAATACTTTTTTTTTAATTTAGAATAATATTTCATTAAAATTCTCTATGATTTTAAATTCTATGCTTTAATTGTTTTCATTATAATTGAGTACAACATTGTACATTCTTATAGAATATTTTTTTGGTATTTGAGATATATGAGCAAACAATATACATAGTATATTTGATCTAACTTATTCATATTTGCATTCCTTTAAAATTTAATCAACTAATATTATTGATCAATATAAATTTTAATTTAAAAATATAGAAAGTACATCAAATTATAATTTACATTTAATTGTAAATATATTATTTTGAAAGAGAAGTAAGGTTAAGGAAGATTTATATCATACCTTTTTTGTATGTTTAGATCAAACCATCTATCCTTTTGCATTATAAGCTACCAATAATATGAAGCCTTCTCTCTATAGAAGTTATTATGATGTATATACATTAGATTCTATATTATGATAATAGATCTCCTTCCTTCTTTTGCATTGTAAGCTACCATAATATATGGCCTTAAAATGAGCTTTTCTAAACTATACAACATAGCAAGTATTATGATGTCAGGTCTCCCTTCAATAAAATAGGACTTCAAAACCCTATTTATCTTAGATCTATTATCATACCTTTTTTGTATGTTTAGATCAAACCATCTATCCTTTTGCATTATAAGCTACCAATAATATGCTCCCTTCTCTCTCTAGAAGTTATTGTGATGTATATACATTGGATTCTATATTATGATAATAGATATCCTTCCTTCTTTTGCATTGTAAGCTACCATAATAGATGGCCTTAAAATGAGCTTTAATCTAATTAGGGTTACATTTAATGTTAAAATATATTATGGGCTGCCCCAAAATATAGATTAATGGTTAAATAGAGAAATGAAAAAATAAAGTGTAGGCTTAAACTTAATTGAAGAAAAATGGTACACTACCCTTTATAATTTAATGATATATTTTAATTAAACTAATATGTTTCCATTTATAACATGATATACTAATACATTATATTAGTGTGATTAAAAATTGATGTAAAAACACACACAGTGAAATCCGAAGCACTTTTACACTTGAGTTCAATGTTAAAAATAAAATATTATTAAATTTTAACAGTTTTGATTAATTAGATCAATTAAAGAAAATTTATAAATTTATTAAACATATTTTTGAATACATATTTTTTTAGAATATTTAATAATCCATTTAAACAAAAAATATATAATTATGTCAAGATAGTTACCAACTTACTATTAAAAAATAATTAATGTTAATGTTAACTATTTCAAAACATGGTGATTACATAAATTTTGGGTGGGTTAACAAGTATTCTCTTTCAAAGAGTAAATAAAATTCAAAAAAATGGAAAATGTTGTAAATAAAATTCAATTAATATTATAATTAGGCTATTTTATCACTCTTAGGTTATTTTATTTACTTAAGAGTTATTTTACTTTTTATTTTAGAACTATTTAAGAATTATTTTATTTTATTTATATTATAGGTGTCTCAAAAAGATATCTCTCAACGTACATTACATATATTTTTTAAATATAGGTATGCTAGTAGTTAAACATCCTCAAACACTATTTAGGAGGGGCGTGAGGATAAAATAAAAATATAATAAGAGGCGTCAGCCCTAATGTTCTTTTTGTTGTGGTGTCCAACCCTAATTTCCACATTTTTCCTCTTTAATTTTTTTATTTGCTTCACCCTTCTTTTCTTCTTCAATAGCAGTGATGGTTAGAGAGAGTTGTGAGTAGCCTCTAGAGAAACATGTTGCAACATTTGTAGGTTGAGACATTTTCATGGCATGACTATCGACATTTATTTTCCATTATTATTAGTTTATTTATTATTATATTTCATTTTATTTATTTATTGATGTAGTTTTGAACACTCCATAGAGGGGACATTGAGAGGTAGAATGGAGTATTGACAGAGACCCACCTTAGTTTCTATCTCTGTCTCATACCCTTCCTTCCTAGGTCCTCCTCCCACCCCCCCACTTTTTTATTAATCTTGTGTTCATCTATTTTCTTCTTTCATTTAGATAAAAAACCCCTGTGACCTACTAATATGTTGCTTTGTTGCCGATCTAAAATTCTTATGATTATCACTATTTTTTTTTGCATAATGTTGTTGGGTTGCTATGACAGAGTTCTAACCATTTGAATGTTCAAAGATTTTAAGTGATACCCAAGTTTAGGATAAGGGATGTCTAAACCCAGATGGACAAATCCTTGACTGCAAGGTGTGTATGTGTAGGATCATCATGGAAAAAACAAGCCCTTAAGTGGAAATTTTTTTAGAAAAATCAGATTAGGAAACTTGATGTAAAAATTTGAATAAGTTATCTATATTATTTTAAAAATATGTAAGAATAGAATCTGTAGAAAATTGAATGTAGTTTCTAAACTACTAGGTTTATTTTAAAAAACAATCTATTTGGTGATAATTTGAAATTTCAATGTAGTAGTACTTAAATTTTAGGGAAAAAAATAAGAGGTAGGTGTCTGTCTGACCACCCTAACCACAAAAAAATGATAATATTTTTTTATAATTTTTTAGATATAAGTAGAGGACTCATGTCCAGATGTGATGCATATTTTTTGTAATTTTTTTCCAAGTAAATAATTAATTATGTTTTTTTATTACAACTTTTAAAAATATAAAAACTTGTATGTCTAACCACCTTAACTTGGTCAAAACTTCATGAAATTCATTTTTTAATCCTATAGTATGTGAAACATAGAATGTGACACATGTTTCAGATTCAAAAAATGTGATACCATTTGAAAGCTATAGATTTTTTTTAATTAGCCTATCAATCAGACTTTAGTCATAATTCAAATATAAAATGAATAATAATTATTTAATAAATTCAAAGTAAAGCATAATTTATATTGATGGAAAGCTAAGAATATCCTTTAAAAACCCTTTTCATTTCATCAATTTTGGGTAAAGAAAAAGTTGTCAGCCACATACCCTACACATACCCATCATATCACCACTTTTTGGCCCATCATGATCCTTGTAATGCCCCGTCGCACAAACCCCAAAGGAAAACTAAAAATGCAACAATTTATTTTTTGAAAACATTAAGAATAAGCACTAAGTTTACTAATGCAACTGATATAGCTAATGATTACAAGTTAAACACCTAAGTCCCTTGGGGTACACGAGGTGACATTACGTAATCTATCCAATAACAAAGTTGATAAAAGTAATTACCAATTCTGCTAATGTAACCCAATGATTCACATATCTTCTTTAAAAATTTTATTTAGGATAAATAACGAGACAAGAATAAACCATATAGAAACCATACATGTATACATAAAAAATTGTACTTGGAAATATAAAGAACATATTTTCTCAGATATAACACAACATAAAAGATATTATCTATTATGATTCAAGAATGAATTACATAATGTGTTTATACATTACATCAATCTACAAGTACATCTCATTGAGAAATTACTCAAGGTTACATCATAAGTCTACCCATTCACATGGGGAGGTAACAAATCAATACACAATATAGTAGAAGTACAAGTATACATCTAGAAATATATAAACTCTGGATTAAGTTGTCTCTACAAAACTCTGCACTGAAAGGTACAACTGCAAAATAGGGAACCCAACGGGGTGCATAGCACGTTCCACCCATCCACCCCCATGCTAGGAGTAAATAGGGAAGGGTCCTCGTAAGAATGTCCAAAAAAATACACAAGATTAAACTCCAAGCATGGAAAGCTAAAACACACATAAAGGGAAACATAACATCAAAAGACCACTTCCATAGGTTAGCAACAAAACATCACAAGGGAAAGCTAGAGAGTGTCATCGCACAGTCGTACATGGGTTATCCTGACTGCCGATCTCTAGGTGCCAACCCCCATCTATGGTTATCCTAACAACCTCTCTAGGTGTTGGCCCCATAGGGTGACTTGTGCGGAACTGTTAACCTCTTGTGGAGATGAGGCAACGATCTTGCCAACCACGCCCTTCTCAGCCCACCTTTAGTCTATGAAAGCACTAACAGGTGGACGAGGTATCCACGATTATCTTGTTAATGTTTAACTACCCACCCCCTAATTAATTAATTAGGTTATCACTTATTACTCAAACTCTAACATGGGTTATCCTAACAACCCCTTTGTGCATCAGTGTCAACGTAGAGTCACTCTCCCTAGAAACCCAAAACACAACAAAAAAATTCCAAGGCATTGTACCAACAAAACTAATACACTACAAAATAGCACAACTGCTAGGAAAAACCATCTTTCTAAAGGTCATGTAAATCAACTCCCATAAAAATGGTACAACCCAAATAAATAAACTCAAAATCACAACTGAAGTTAGAATAGAGACAAACATCAAATTAGAAAAGTCATATAATAAACCACCATCTTCCCATGCCTCTGGAAGTTTTAAATAATAACCTTAAAACACTTATAGAAAGGTCGAATAACTTAAGGGTCCCCATAAGTTTATATCCCAACTCAAGGAAACCAACAAAGAACTCAAAGAAAATAAGAGAACTAAATAATTATTCAACATCAATATTTTGTTTAAGAATGCAAATTTACTATACTTAACAATCATATTTTAAGATAACTCTATGCACGATATCCACCATGGAAAATTAAACTATCAGTTTACTCAAATTATTTCATTTATTAAAATCACTCGATTTGATTTGATAAAATATTTTCTTTCAATTTGTCTAATAACAACATGAAATCATTGCAATTAACCTTCGTTATATTTTATAATTTTGGACAAATAAATAAATATATATATATACACATATATATACATATATATAATATATATATATATTTATATATTCATATTAAACCTATATATATATACATATATACATATATATATACATATACATATATATAATATATATATATAAATTCATTAAATAAATAAATATTCAATAAAAAATGAATTTTAATTAATATATAAAAAAACAATTTAAAAATTCGCATGCGCAATGGGGAAGCTGTGAACCTCCCCACAGGGGAGGCCGCAGCCCCCATATAGGGTTGCGTACAGTAGTCCAAAGGAATGTTGTGCGAAGCTCTGTGGACTGCGCCATGCACACCTTGTAGGCTGCGCCAGTGGGGGGGTACGATAGTTGCCAACCCCCTCCCCAATAATAATTTTTGTTTTATATATACATATATTTTTTTATAAAATAATTTTGTATGAATTATTACAAGTATATTTTAAATAACCAATTTCATTGGAAAATTTCTCAAAACATATGTACTTATTATGTATATATATATATAATTTGTATGGATATATAAATATATTGTTAGGGTTAGAAAGGAAGATATCTAATAATTAAATATAGATTTAATTAATAAACAGAGAAACTAAAACACACATAGAATAAATTATAACACAAAGAATTTAACGTGGTTCACCCAATCTGGGCTACATCCACCAAACCGCAACCATCCAATGATTTTATTATCTAGTGCAAAAACCTATTACAATCTTACAAATAATTGCTTTTTTCATCATATTGTAACCCACATCCGAACCCCTTTTTTTAACAAGCTTAGAAGCTTCTAGATTAGGGTTCTACAAAGTCAATTTTTTTCCTTTTTTCGTTGATTTTTTCTTTTTCAGTGATGACACAAAAAAGTAGGAGGAAAATTTTTCTCGGGGGTTGCCACCCCCAAACCCCTGCCTGGGGCCTGGCCAGGCCCGAGACCCTAGCAAGGATACATGCCGGGTGTACAATATAGCATGATCAGTCGCCACATACCAACAATCTCCCACTTGGAGACTAATCCTAGACAACACTATTGCACTTACAGCTCCCACTAGAAATAAGTACCTTGGACCCTACTACTCTGTTATACTTGAATTCAACCTTGAAGGCCAACCAAAGCTAAAGAGGAGCTCAGCTTCTCCCTTGTCACCGCCTTTGTAAAAAAATCCACTAGATAGGCATCTATATGTATCTTGTCCAGCTTGACCTATCCATCCTCCAACACTGACCGAATGAAATGATATCTCAACTATATGTGTTTTGTTTTGGAATGCAAGGCATAATTCTTTGCAAGATGTGTAGCACTCTGGCTATCTATAAACAAATAATTTCCATCCTATTGTTTTCCCAACTCATCCATGAAAAATTGCAGATATATCATCTCGTTTTCCACCTTTGTTGTAGCAACATACTCTGCCTCTGTGGTGGATAAAGCAACCACCTTTTGCAATCAATAAATCCAACTCACTACTGTCCCAGCAACTGTAAATACATAACCTATGGTACTCTTCCTGGTATCTATATCTCCTACCAAATCTAAGTCAACATAGCCTTTTAAATCAGTATTAGAGCCCCCAAAACATAAACATTTATTGGATATACCTCTCAAGTACCTGAGAATCCATTTTATCGCATTCCAATGCTCAACTCCAAGATGACTCAAATACCTACTAACAACTCCTACGACATGTGCAATATCCGGTCTTGTGCATACCATGGCATACATTAAACTGCCTACAACTGAAGCATATGGTACCTTGGACATTTTTTCTTTCTTCTCGTGTCTTTGGACACATATCCTTAGTTAATTTAACATGACTAGGAAAAGGTGTGCTAACAACTTTTGCATTCTCCATATGAAATCTCTGCAACACCTTTTCAACATAATTAGCCTGAGATAATTTTTTTTTTCTATCTCTACAAATTTTCATACCAAGGATTTGTTTTGCTGCCCCCAAATCCTTCATAGAAAAATATTTTTCTAACTGTTGTTTTAGCTCACTTATGTGATCCATGTTAGACCCTACTACAAGCATGTCATCAACATATAAACATAAAATAATGTAGTTTTCATTATCCAACCTATTAAAATAAACACAATGGTCAAAATTACACCTGATGTAGCCTTGCTTAGCCATAAAACTATCAAATTTCAAGTACCATTGCCGAGGTGCTTGCTTCAAGCCATATAAACTTTTCTTTAATCTGCACACTAGTTTCTCCTTACCTTTGACCTCAAATCCTTGTGGTTGTTCCATATATATTTCCTCTTCCAAATCACCACATAGAGAAAGGTTGTTTTAACATCAAGCTATTCTAAATGAAAATCTTTAGTAGCCACAATACTTAAAACAATACAAATAGAAGTCATTTTAACAACTAAAGAAAAAATCTCATTAAAATCAATACCTTTTTTCTATACAAATCCCTTTACAACTAATATGGCTTTAAATCTTTTCTTACCTCCATCCTCCTCTTTCAACCTATAAACCCATTTGTTTGGTAAAGCCTTTTTACCTGTAGGCAACTTGCATAATTCTCAAGTCTAATTTTTCAACAAGGAGTCCATTTCTTCTTCCATTCCATGCTCCCACTGAACCTTGGTATCCACCTGCATAGCTTCATCGTAATATTTTGGTTCACCAGCATCAGTTAAAAAAATAGTATACAAAGAGGGAGAGAATCTTTCTGGAGGTCTACTTATCCTTGAAGATCATCTAATTTTCACAGGAGTTTGTGGTATTTGTTGTTGTTGTTGTTGCGGAGCATGAGAAACCACTGAAACATCATTGTTTGAAATATCATCCAACACTACATAATCATTTTCTTTCTTCTCATGATGTAGCAACAGATCTTTGTACAACACTTTCTCATTGAATATGACATCCCTGCTTCTCACAATTTTTTTATTTTCAAAATCCAAAATTCTATAACCAAATTCATCAATGCCATATCCAACAAATATACATTTATTTGATTTTACATCAAGCTTGGTTCTATTTTTAGAATCTACATGTGCAAATGCTTCACAACTAAAGGTTTTGAGAAAATAATAACTCACCTTCTTACCTTTCCATGCTTCCTCTGGAATACCACAACCCAAAGGATTAGAGGGACCTCTATTAATTAAATAAACAACAATGTTTACAGTATCTTCCCACATTTTTAAAGGCAGTCCAGCATACAATCTCATAGTCTGTGCATACTCCATTATTGTTCTATTCATGCGCTCGACCACTCCATTTTCTTGTGGAGTCCTTGGAACCATTTTTTGCCTATGAATACCATTAGAGGAACAATAATCTTCAAACTCTTTGTTGCAATACTCACCACCATTATTAGATCTGAGACATTTTAGCTTTTTACCCATCTCATTCTCAACCAAGCTTCTCCATTTTTTTAAAGTTTCAAATACATCATATTTCTACCTAAGGAAATAAATCCATACCTTCCTAGTTGCATCATCAATGAATGTAACATAATACTGAGAGCCACCGAGAGAAGATACCTGAGCTAGTCCGCATACATCTATATGCACAAGCTCCAATTTCTCATCTTTCTTTTGCTTCCCATCCTTGAGAAAACTTACTCTCTTTTGTTTTGCATACATACAACTTTCACAAAAATCCATATTAACACATTTTAGACTTGGTAAAACATTATTTGAATGAAGTACTTTCATACCTTTTGCACTCATATGCCCAAGTCTATTATGCTATAGTGTTGATTCAGAGTCCACAGCAACTGTATGGTCTTCTACCTATTGAACTGTAGCAACTATTCCTAAACATTGACCTTTTTTTGTAACAATTAAAGTAGAAGGAACAATATGACCTATACAAAGATATAAGGTGCCTACTTTCACACCTTTTGCTACCACTAAGGCACCCTTTGTGACCTTCCAATTTTTATCACTAAATGTAACAACACAACCTTCATCATCTAGTTGCCCTGCTGAAATTAAATTTCTGAGCATTAACTTTGGAACATGCCTTACCTCATGTAGTAGCCAATGATTCCCATTCTGCAACTTAATCTTGATTCTTCCCTTTCCAACAATTTGATAGGTTTCGTTATCTCCTAAATAAACCAGCCCAAAATCCCCTTGGACATAATCAATAAAATAAATTCTAGGGGGTAAGCATGAAATGAAGCCCCTAAATCTAACACCCAAGAATCATCAGCATTATCAAGGGAAAGAATCAAAGCATCCTCATTAGATTTATTACTTACCACATTTTCCTGTTTACTTCCTTTTTGTCTCCTTTATTTTTCTGAGACCAACAATCTTTCTTTAAATGACCCAACTTAGCACAGTACCAGCAATCCTTCTTGTCTCTAGATTGGGACCTTTTGTCCTTTGATTTTCCTCGTGACTTCCCATGATTTCTAGAATTATTTCCTCTCTCCTTTGTTCTGCCCTTGTTTTCTGCATTCAAAACACTGCCTGATGTGAATGTTCCACCTGAGCTTTTCCTACAAATTTCCTTGCTCAAAATAACACCAACAACATCATCAAATTTCAATGTATTCAAACTAGAAACAAAATTGTTAATAGCCATTACCAAGCTATTCCAGCTTTCAGGCAAAGAACACAGAATCAAAAGATCCCTAACTTCTTCATCAAAGTTTTCTTTTACAAAAGTTAATTGACTGGTGACCATATTAAACTCATTTAAATGATCAGTAACTAACCCACCTTCTACCATTTTCATATTAAATAAACACTTCATAAGAAATACCTTATTCAAAGTGGAAGGATTTTCATATAACTTCGTTAGGGTTTCCATCAACTCTTGAGTTGTCTTTGTTGTTGTAATATTGAATGCCACTAATTGTGCTAGGGATAAATGAATACTGCCAAGAGTCTTTCTATCCAAAATATCCCAATCCTCATCAGACATTGCTGCAGATTTCTTGGTTTTCCCTTCCAATGGCCGCCATAAATCCTTCTAATAGAGGTAGTCCTCCATCTGCATCTTCCATAATTGATAGTTCTGCCTATTAAACTTCTCAACCTTCTTACCCTCCTCTTCCATTACTCCCACTCAACCATGAGACCTTCCTACAGATATAATTGAAACACAAACCGCTTTGATACCACTTGTTAGGGTTAGAAAGATAGATATCTAACAATTAAATGCATATTTAATTAATAAAAAAAGAAACTAAAACACACAGAATAAATTATAACATAGAGAATTTAACTTGGTTCACCCAATCTGGGCTACATCCACCAAACCGCAGCCATCCAATGATTTTATTATCCAATGCAAAAACCTATTACAATCTTGCAAATAATCATGTTTTTCATCATACTGTAACCCACATCCGAACCCCTTTTTTTAACAAGCTTAGAAGCTTCTAGATTAGGGTTTTACAATATAGCATGATCAGTCACCACATACCAACATATATATATATATATATAACACTTATTTCAAATACTTCATTCGGGCTTATAAGGAAGATTTTCTAGTAGAAAATAATTTGTTTACCCAGAAGTTTTTTCTATAGAAATTGTAAAGAAAATTTCTATAGGGTTTTTCAATTTCATAATTTTGACAGAGGATTCCATTGCAACCTATAGACGTTTTCTATTGTTTTCTCTTGTATTTTTCCACTTGTTTAACAATTATTTTTTTCTATGAGGCTCTTTGATTTTACTACAAAAATTTCTACAAAGGCAACAAAATAATCACTGCAAAACTTCAACAGCCAGCAACAAAATTTTTCTAAAGGAGAACTTTTAATAAAATTTTCTACAGAATAAAATTTGTACAAACAATCTTTTTAAAACAACAAAATAATTAAGCAAACAGTAAAGGAACCTGTTTTCTTGAAGCTTGAAGGAATGAGGGTTGGAGCAAAGCTTCGCCTTCATAGTTCAACTTCTAAAACCTTTCCAGAATCTTGCAAAATATGAGCCCAAAAATATATGCTGAAAACCTCCTAAAATTTTCAACCAGAAACCCCCAAAACCGAAAAACTATTCTACAACCAATTTCTTTTTGTGAAGTTCAACTTCCTTCCATTCACAACACACCAATATTTTCTCCGAGAATATTTTTATACAAGAATTTTTATTGAATTCCCACTCACTCCCATAAATACTCTAATTATAAATTAACTAATTTTTAATTATTTTTCTTTTAATAATAATAATAAAGCATTATAAGCTATATAATTAATTTAAAAATTCAAAAAATCAATACCACTTACCTTATGCAAATTTAAAATTCTAATTCACATTATAGCATCTATTATTTTTATTTAAACTATCCACTCAATCAAGAAAATTTAATTAATTAACATTAACTACAATTTCCTACAAATAATTATATCAACTAAATAACATTAATTAATTGCACATAAAATAAAGATTAATTAAATAACAAACATTTACATACTAAAATAAATAATCAACACTAACACAAACATAAACAAAGATGAGGTTGAGACAAAGACGTGCCATTGGACTCACAACAAGGTGATGAACTTGGGACGGGGACACTTCCTTAACAAATCCCTTTTCAACATCATACCCATTGGGTTTATGGGACACGCTCAAACCTATCAAGAAGGTGGTGTGAGTTTCCACTACCTGCATCCTACATAAAAACAAATGTCAAGTAGCATGTAAATCTCCATTGCAGACACACCGTGAAAGGTAATCGTGGGGTAGCAGGGCACTCACGAGCAAGTGATGCCACTTTTTCCTTTCACCAAGACACACTAGCAAACACATCAAAAACCATAGCAACATAGAATCACAACATCACCACATATATTATTAAAGAAAACTATAACATAAGCAAATAACATAATCACCACGTAATGTATCATCAAGCATCATATAAGTAATGTCAAGTGCAGAAAACCAACCAAACTATGAATCCACACACAACCAAAATGGTGAACTGATCACCATCACAAACCAAGTACAAATCAACACAAAAGAGTATCAACAACATGAGGGGTATTACAATCCTACACATACCCAGGTTCATAGGTCTATTATTGTTATTTACGCTGAAAGTGTGTCCCTATTTGAGCTTTCAAAGCTCAATTTGTCCATCAAGGGCTTAAAAGAAACAACAGGAGGTGGTTGACAGTTTGATCATTGGCAATCGTCAATTATTTTATTGCCTGTCTTTTTGTCCTTCATCGTAGAAATCAACGCTGGTGTTTATTTCTTTGCCAGCATTTCTTGTGATGGAACCTCTAGCAATGCAATGAAACACTACCATTTAAAAGCAATATATAGCAAATCTTACCATACACGTGTCTCCATTGGAATTAGTAACTTGTTATAAATTGGCACGCAGGATTTTCACATGGAGGCTTTATCCAAGATCTCCCTACAGATAGGTCAATTTCTTTGAATCGTCTTGCAACTTGCGTAGGATATTTTGAACCCTTCATCATAAAAAATGGGTTGGTAAACTTCATAGAGCAACGAGGAAAGCTGAAGAAAACGGCGAAAAATAGCCAAAAAACTGCACCTGTTGGTACACTCTCCCCTGTCGTGGCTCACAAGTTTAAAAAAAGAGAAGAGAAAAAAAACAAGCATAATCAACAGAAAGTTATCAACTACCATGACATACTCTTAACTAATGATTATGTTAAAAAGATGAGAAGTTTTAGGAATACTTGTTTATGGAAGTTCCCTCCAAGAAAAGAAATGGATAGGAGTGGTGAGTAAAATCGTGGAAGTTTCTTCTCTAGAAAAGAAAGGGAATCCTATAGATGACTATGGCCTCTTGAAAAGGGTCTTTGACTTAAAACACATCACTATAAATATGTTGATAGCTAAGTAAACCAGTAATAATTTATTATTCAACAAAATCATAATGGACTATTTTTGGCCTCTTGAAAAGGGTCTTTGACTTAAAACACATCACTATAAATATGTTGATAGCTAAGTAAACTAGTAATAATTTATTATTCAACAAAATCATAATGGACTATTTTTGGTTAGGTGAGAAATTACCTTGTAAAAGTTTTTCTTTTGTTTTTTTTTTTAAATTAGGAATGTTTTAAAAAAAAAAAAAAAAAAAAAACTTAAATTAAGAGTTTTAAATATTATTTGTTTTATGTAGATACAATTTATTATATTGGTTTTATGTGTATAAATAATAGTTTTATTATTTTTAATTTAATTGGTTTATGATTTTATGTGCTTTATTTTTTCATATTAAAAGAAATAATTGTGTATTATTGTTCTTTTCAAAATGGTGAAATGTTATAATGAAGAAAATTGTATAGAAATTTTTTTAGTTGTTTTGGATTCATTTGATTGTTTGTCTCAAGTGTAATAAATTAATGTCTAATTTGTGTATTTATGTGTAAGACTTTGCATCTAACTTATTACTTATCAAATTTTGAGTTCTTGACTTCTAGTGTTATAATTTGACCCATATTTTTGGTATTTCTTATCTTGTGTCAAACAAGTTGACTTGCCTTGGAAAAAGAAAGAGAGATAGAGGAGAAAATTCTATATCCTTGAACCTCCTTTATATAGAATTTTCTCCTCTATCTCTCTTTCTAATATATAATAATAGTAAATTACTTAGGTCGACTAGTGTAGTGAATATAATAGTCAATACATAATCCTTGAAGAGAAATTTATAGAGAATTTTATAATAGTAAATTACTTAGGTCGACTAGTGTAGTGAATATAATAGTTAATACATAAAATAAAATTAAAATATATAATAATATTATTATAATATAATAAAAATATAAAATTAAAATTAATAATATAATAGTAATAATAATACTATATAAACAATATCATTTTCTAAATGACCTACCAATTGACCTCATGTACTACACAAATGTAAAAAATAAACCAATTTTTTTCTCTAATTAACCTTCCACACCTCTTCGGTGTACCCATTCCACACCAAGGTGCAATTGCTAGTTTATTTCATTTTAGATGTATAGGTAGCTACTCCCTCAGCCTATCTAGGTTTGAGGTTGCCTAAATGGTGATGCAACTTGCTTTATTGGTTTGGCACATAACACAAAGTCTCACAGATATTTCCTGAATATCAACCTTGAGATAGCCTCTAATCTATTGAGAGACCATCATCTGAGAGTGCAATAAATGATATAGCTTGGTGCTTTAAAATTACATAGAAGTAATCTTTGAAGTAGCATCTAAAATGTTTTTCCTCCAACTACTGCTTTAACTCCACCTACCTTCTTTCTTACACCATAGATGGAGGTGATATCCTGGAAAGGCTTGTAGATTTTAGATCCCACTTACCAACCCTAATGTGACAACAATTTCCTCCTATCCTATCCAACATAACTCTCAAAATATTAAATCTGTCAATATATGCATACTATAATATATTGAAATGTTGCTTAATTCAAAAATCTCTTAAGTTCACTTGGCCTCTTGAGTTGATCGTCAAAATGATGGGTGGTTGCTTCAGGCCACTTAACTACTTGCTGCAACCTTGGACTTACACTTGGCTTATGTTTCCTTTAGAAATCCTTTGTTAAATGATTATGTGTTGGTTTTCTTTTCTTTTTGTTTGTTGTGTACAAGTCCTTTCTCTACTTGCCACAACCATAGCGATATAATTCCAGTGCTGACATTGGTACTGAGAGGGTATTGCAAGTGAGTGAATTTATTTTACTATACCTACTGAGCTAGCTCAAAATGAGGGAAGACTCCTATGTAGAAGGGGATAAGCCCAGATACATCACGGGCATCTAACAAGAATTTGCATATCTTTGATTTCATTATGCATTCCTTTATAATATACTGCAACTTGAATCTTCTATTTATTAGCATAGATACACGCACTACGATAAATTCACATTTTTTTTTCTTTATTTAATGGTCTTAGTTATCTTAAATGTTGATTTAAATTTTTGGTTGGTAAGGTAAAAATAGCAAATACACATTCTACTATGCCACTCAATAAGAGGTTTGTAGTAGACTTGATAGATCTCTAGTGCTTCTTGAAATCTTCAAGGCTATCTTGTCCTTATGTTGGATGATAGCATTGTGAAGTTATATTTAATTGACTATAGGTCAAGTGGTTTTACAAATGCCCACAAACCTGACAAGATTTTAATAGACAAAATAGTAGATCTATTTTTCCTTTTCTATCCTTCTTTACAACATCAAATCTACAATGGAAAGAATATCATAATTGTTTCAAATGGACAGAGGGAGCATTTAACACCATAACCAGTTATGTTTTACTCCCTTGATAAAAATCCTAGAGGTGACATTTCTAAATTTTATTTTGATCCAGAGGTGAATTTAATTGCATTACTAAAGCAAAATAATATAGATTAACTTACGCTCAAAGTTTTTGTACAAAACAATAAACAAAATGTAATTCATTAGAGTCCCCCCCTTTTTTTCCCAATAAAACCTAGCTCTTTCCACTCTTTCATTTTACAATAGGATAGCAATTAATCCATATTATCACCAATTTTCAGGAATACAAGAATAACATACAATCAAATAAGGCCTTCTCTCCAACCTACCGTAATGGCGTCATGAAGCTGCATGGGCTCTAGCTATACCCCCAAGCCACCCTACCATAATGGCATCATGAAGCCTCATGGGCTCTAGCCATACCCCCAAGCAAAAAAATTCTTTAAACCCCACAGTGATGAATGGAGTCTTCTCAAATTTTACAAAGAAAAGATAAGATATCATAATATCAAATTACATGTTTATAGGCTCACCACTAACCATATTCCATAATGATTTATACAAACATACCCACATCATGCAACTATAAACAAAGGAGGATGGAAGTAGGGAAACTTATCTTTTTTTTTTACTTAGGTGATGTGATCAACTCTTCTACCATCCTTTCATCTCCAATACCACCATCTTGAGCACCATCTCCTAAAGGGAAAATCTCTTATTCTCTCTCCTTCTCTCTTCAATCCTAACCAAACTTCTTCAAAGGAAGAAGTGGGTAACACCCCACTTATTCTTCTCTTCCAAAATATATAGAAACTTCAACTTGCAACCTTTGGGTGGGGAGGTGTGGAGTGTACCTACCTCCATCAATGAGAGTATTTTCTTATTAAAGCTCGGAAACATGTATTTGTAGGACCCCTCTATCATACCATCCCATCCTCCCCTCAAAACTCGTCACTCACCATAATGAGTACTTTTCAAGGGTCAAATCATGTCCTAGGGGCACTATTGCATGCCCACTTGACCCCTACCACCAAGGTATAGAGCCCAGGGGGTTTAATTTTGCATCCCAAGCAAGGAAAGTGACCAACAACCCACTTTAAAATCCCATTTAAGGTCCTATCCGAATTTCAACTTGGATAATGGTTTCTAAACCTCAACCCCCAACTTACATCTCACATGGCACACAAATAAATACCCTCTCAACCCCAACATTTAAATTCCCATTTTACATCAACCTTCACCACCCTACTCTATAATCATATTAACTTTATATATTTCCAAGCCCCAAAAGGGGTCAAATTCGTAATCATAAGAAAACCTCTTTTCAATTTACCCATTGGTCCTCCCTACTCATACAGGTACTCTTCCTTTCCTACAAATTACCAATGAAATCATAAGAACAATCATATATCACATAAATTTGATAACCAAAATAAAATTTAATTGTATAACTACTTTCATTTACAATTTCAATTCATATTCATAATTTACGAGTCCATAAAACCTTCATGGTAGTGACAATGAAACAAATGTCAAGATGAAATTCAAAAATATCTTCACAAAATCACATTATGTATTGCCCACAGTACAACTTATCATCTATTATGAAAACATATAACAAATTAGATTTAATACTAATCACATGCAAAGCAGGGTCTTACACTTTGAGCAAGGTCTTATCAAATATGGAGGAATTCAATGCATTAACTATGTATTAATTGCTTGAGTGGCTAGTAACCTATCAGCAAAGCTTGAAAATTTTGTATTTAATGTCTGAGTGTTTGCAAAAATTTATCGCGATGGTCTATTTTTTCCCAAATTCTGTCATGTGCCCCTAGTATTGATTTTCTTGTAATCAAAGTAGCAAAATAGAAGTAGATGATAAATTTTTGTAGATATCTATAATGCATCATAAAGCAGTGAATGACATGCCATGTAATTCATGTAAGGAAAATTAGATGCGGAAACAACTCTCCTAACTTCAAAACCTTAGGGAAGAATGCAGAAATACCTTTTAAAATTACAATTATAGTCCAATTAAGATGCACTTAGAAAGAGATTACTAAAACAGAGAAATAAACAAACACATATGAACACCAGATATACGTGGGAAAACCCTTATGGGAGAAAAACCCACCACACCAAGAGAAGTCACTTTGTATTATAGTAACAAATAATTACATACAGAGTTCTAACTTATCTTTCTGATGCCAAACTACAACAGCTTTCACAATGATCAAACTTATACAGGAACCTTCAAGTTACAATCTTTACAGAATAGAAATCACTCTGATACAATTTGAACTGTTCACACAATTTTTCTTCGAACCAACCAAACCTCTACAAAATTACAAAATGTATTCATGTCATCACTGGTCTGTTGATCTTCCTCTTAGAACTGCCACAATGAACTGTCTTCCATTGTCAAAAAAGCTTCAACCTAGGTTGGCATGTCGGTGAGACTAACTGTGTCTCCTCGATGCCCAAAGGCTTCATTGTTGATATCGGCATGTCCCAATAGTTGGCAAGATGATATAATGAATGCCATGAGTCATACCGAATCCATTGACATCCATTGCATTTCTATCGGCAAGACGTTTTATCGATGTTCACAAGTCACAACGACTTTAGTTTTCCATCAGCAAGACTTTATAGCTTGCCAAGAGGTTACATCGAGTCTCCTCAAGTTTCATCGACTTCACTTATCATTTCGGGAATACTATCGCTTCTCCACTGAGACCTTCCACTAAGCTCTTCATGTTATACCGAAGCATCCAAGAGTCGGCGAGACTTATCGCTATCATCGGAAGGTTACATCGATGTTCAACAGTTACTCTAAAGTATTCAATAGTCGGCAAGACTATCATCCTTCACTAAGACCTTTCACCGAGTACTCATGTCTTATCGAGTTGGCAAGACATTGACCTTCACCAAGACCTTTCACCGATCACCTTGAGCTACTCTGAGATCTTTATGTTACCCCAATAGCCATATGGTATCGGTGAGACATTCCATCAATCGCCAAGACTTCATATCAAAGTCTTTGAGTCACTGCGAAGGCACCATGCTTATACTCATCAGCAAGACTTTACATATCGGTAAGACTTCTTACCGAGCCACCATATGTTACTCCAACGACTCCATGTGAAACAACCTATCGGTGAGACTCTTCTTCATTGCTGAGACTTCTTCCCGAACTAAGCCTTTTGGCCAAGGGTCTCCTCAATAAATGATAGAATGTCTTGTTGGCTAGAGATCTCCACGGGCAGTGAGAGGTTATACCGAACAAAATGTCACAGCGATAGGTTCCAATGTGTAACCATTTGGCAAGACGTCTGCAAGGTCACAGCGACCTGTACAAACCATAAGGCTACAAATCTGCTCGTCAGCCAGACATAGAATATGTCACATTGACTTGGCTCCAATAGAGGTTTTAGCCTGTGATGATTTAGGCACATATTTCCAACAATATCCCACTTGACGAAGATCACACAGGCACCTCCAGAGCACAACAAAACTTACTAAAAATCATGGGCACTAAGGCCCATTGAACTGGCACACCACCTAAACTTGTATGTGCTCACTGGCTTTGTCAATGCATCTGCAACATTCTCCAAAGTATCAACTTTTTCCAAACTAACCTTTCCATCCTCCACCATATCTCATACAAAGTGGTACTGTACATCTATATGTGTAAGGAAAATCAGATGCAAAAATAATTCTCCTAACATCAATACCTCAGGAAAGAATGCAGATACACTTTTAAATTTTTCAATTACAGTTCAACTAAGATGCATTATGAAACAGGTAATAGAAACAGAGTATTTGATAATCACACATGAACACCAGATATATGTGGGAAAACCCTTACGGGAGAAAAACCCACCACACCAAGATAAATCACTTTGCATTTCAGTAACAGAGATTACATACAAAATTCCAGACTTATCTTTCTGGTGTCATTATACAACAACATTCACCATGAATATTCTTGTACAGGAACCTTTGAGTTACAGACTTTACAGAACATAATACATCTACTAATCATACAACAATCTATCGAATCAACCTTTGAACCAACCGATAATCCAACTCGATCACAATTTGCAATCTTAGAGTATATCCATGGCATTCCCTATTTGTCGAACTTCCTCACAGAACTGTCACAACCGATTGTCTTCCAACTGTTTAGTTTTGGCTTCTCCTATTGTTCCATGAGACTCCACATAGGATTGTCAAATAGTCAACAGAATTCACACTATGTTGGCATCTCGATGAGACACTAATAGTGTCTCGCCGATGCTTGATAACCTTCATATCGATGTCACCAAGAGTCACCGTAGTTGCCAAGATGTTCTATTGATTTTATGTGTCACACCGAAACACCAAGCAATCACCCAGACCTATCACTTTCGCTAAGAGATCATAGCGAGTCACCAAAAGTTATGTCAAAGTCACATGTTACACCGAGCTCCAAACACAAGTCGGCAGGACTTAACATTATCACCAAGAGGTTTCTCCAAGATCACAAAGTTACATCGAGACCACCCTTCGCCAAGAGCTACACCAAAGAACCCTCATCATCGGTGAGACATACAGCATTTGTCGGGACTTCTTCCCGAACCATTTGAGTTACCCCAATAGCCATTGGCTATTGGCAAGACTTAACAGTCTTGCCAAGACCTTTCCCCGACCGCTTTGAGTTACTTCGATAGCTAACACTTGATCCTCCGTCAGTGAGACATTTGCATATCGCCCATAGCCCACTTTAACAAAGGAACTCTCCTTCAATCTTTCTGCCCACTCAAAATACCATTGGACAGTCCTCAAACTTCCTCCAAAACCACAAATTCTTCAACCACTATGTTAAAACTCACTTGCTAAGACCCTCTTTCATGACTTCATAACAAAACCTTAGTGTTACATCGATGACTCTCGAGTGTGTCCCCATTGGCATGAATTTCATCTATCACTAAGACGTCACACCGGGACCCTTATGTTATGGCAAAGACATCAAATGTATTCCTCTCAGCAACACATTCACTGTTCGCTGGGACTTCTCTCTGAGCCGCTATAGGCTATCCTGAAGCCTGTGGTCGCCATGAGTCTCCCAAGCGCTAAAAGCTCATACCAAACACTCCTTATCATAGCGATAGATCCATAGTGAAAGCATTTAGAAAGACATCTGCAAGGTCATAGCGACCTGTACAAACCAGAATGAATCAAACTGCTAGTCGGCCAGACAATGAAGATGTCACACCAACTTGGCTCTAATGGAGGTTTCATCCTGTATAGTTTAAGGCACATATTTCCAACAATCTCCCACTTGACGAAGATCATACAAGCACCTCTAGAGCACAACATAACTTACTAAAAATCATAGGCACTAAGGCCCATTGAACTGGCACACCACCTGAACTTGTCTGTGCTCACTGGCTTCGTCAATAAATCTGCAACATTCTCTAGAATATCAACCTTTTCAAAACTGACCTTTGTATCCTCCACCATATCTCGTACAAAGTGGTACCGTACATCTATATGTTTTTTCCTGGCATGGAAAGTAGGGTTCTTTGCCAGACAAATTGCACTCTGACTGTCATAGAAAATAGTTATTTCCCCTGCATCAAAACCAATGTTAGAACACTAACATTTCAACCAAACAGCTTCTTTACAAGCATGAGTAGCTGTCGTGTATTCAGCCTCCATAGTGGACAAAGCGACTACAGCGTGTCACTTCCTCATCCAACTCACTGCACCACCATTCATCATGAATATGTATCCACTGGTGGACCTCCTGCTGTCAATGTCCCCTGCCCAGTCAGAATCTACATAACCACGAATGTTGAGAGCCCTTTGTGATTCAACCAACTTCCCATGGTAACACAAAGCAAAATTTGAAGTTCCTTTCAAATATCTAAACACTCTCTTCACAACATCCCAATGTGTTCTTCTTGGATTAGCCATAAATCGACTAAGAACTATCACTGCTTGGGAAATGTCTGGCCTTGTACAGACCATTGCATACATAAGACTACCTACTGCACTAGCATAGGGTACACTGGTCATGTCCTCCATCTCAGTGGGAGATTTTGGACAGTCCTCAACAGATAGCTTTGTTCCATGCATGACTGGAACCACTAGCTGTTTGCAATCATTCATACAAAATCTCTCAGAAAAGTTTTGACATACTTACTCTGACTGATCCAAAGCTTTCTATTCTTCTTGTCCCTAGTTATCTCCATCCCTAGAATATACCCTGCTGCACCAAGATCCTTCATTTTGAACTTAGCAGACAACTGAGACTTAAGATCAGAAATCATTAGCTTGCTATTTCCTATGAACAACATATCATCAACATAAAGAGCAATAACAAGTACTTGATCACTTTCAGCTTTATAATATACGCAGTGATCAGATTTTGATCTTACAAATCCCATAGACAATACAAAAGTATCAAATTTCTGGTACCACATTCTAGGTGACTGCTTTAACCCATACAGAGAATTCTTTAATTTGCATACTAGTTTTTCTTTACCTTTCTCAACAAAGTGCTCAGGCTGGGACATATAAATTTCTTCTTCAAGATCACCATGAAGAAATTTTGTCTTCACATCCATATGTTCTACCTCTAAGTCATATGTTGTTGCAAATGACAAAAGAAATCTGATAGATGTCAGCTTTGCTATAGGAAAAAATATTTCCCCATAATCGATTCCCTCTACTTGGGAATAACCCTTTGCAACCAGTCTTTCCTTATACTTTTTTATATTGCCATCCAGACCAATCTTTTTCTTAAATACCCATTTGCAGCCCACAGATTTTCTGCCTTCAGACAAGGGCACCAAACTCCAAGTTTCATTTTTATCCAATGATGCCATCTCTTCTTCCATGGCTTCTAACCAAGAGTCTGAATCAAACATTCTAAATTCCTCTTTTATAGTCCTAGGCTCATCAGTGCTAGAAATTAAAGCATAGGCACAAGTAGAATCAATCAATGAGAACCCATACCTATCTGGTTGTTTTCTTTCTCAGGTTGACCTACTCAGTGGCTAAGGCTAAGGTTGTTCTTCTTCTTCTGAACTATCTGAACTGCTTGAGCTCTCCTTAGTTTCAGGTACATTTTGAATTTTCAATTCCTCTTTCTCTGGTGTAGGAGGAATTAATGCTACATCCTTATTGTTTTATGACTTTGTCTCTAACTGCAGATCCAAAGTGGAAGGTTTCAGCTCATGAAAGATTACACTTCTGCTGTATACAACCTTCTCTGTATCAGGATTCCAAAGCTTGTATCCTTTTATGACAATGCTATAGCCTATAAAAATACATTTGACAACCTTGTTCTCCAATTTAGATCTTTTCACATCCGACACATGAGCATATGCCTCACAGCCAAAAACATGAACATGTCTAAGTGAGGGATTCTTACCAGACCACGCTTCCAAAGGTGTTTTCTCAACAAGAGTAGAATTTGGAGAACGATTAATTAGATAACATGCAGTAGATACAGCCTCAGCCCAAAATTTCTCCTCCAAGCCAGCACTACTAAGCATACTTCATGCTTTCTCCATCACTGTCCTATTGAACCTTTCTGCAACTCCATTCTGTTGTGGAGTATAAGGTGTAGTCTTGTGTCTTTTAATTCCATGGTCTTTAAAGTATTTTTCAAATTCATCAAAACATAATTCACCACCATTATCAGTCCTTAAGCATTTTATTTTTCTACCAGTCTGATTTTCAACAAGGTTCTTAAATCGACTGAATACTTATGATTTACTTTTCAAAAAATAAACAAATTCTCTTATTGAATAATCATTAATGAACGACACATAGTATCTTGATTTAGACAAAGAAGGAACATCTAATAGACCAAACACATCTAAATGAATATAGTCTAACAAACCAGAAGATTTATGAGGACTGGAATAAAACGAAACACAGTGCTACTTTCCATATATACAGTGTTCATAGAATTCAAATTCAAGATTACAATCTTCAAGCCCCTCAACCAAGTTTTTATTCTTCAAGGTTTTTAAACCTTTTTCTCCTATGTGGCCTAACCTATGATGCCAAAGCATAGTCTTCTCTGTAGGAAGTTTTACTTCCATAGAGTTTACATAATTATTGATATTTCCCTCTTTACCTCCATGAGCAACTTTTAGTGACTTTCCAGAGACACTGTTACATTGAACAACCTATGCATCCAGCTTGTACAGGGTACCAATTTGAGCATCTCTAGCTAGTACCATTGAACCTCTAGTCATCTTGCAGCCATTTCTAGATAATGTAACTTGTACACCAATGTCATTTAGCATACTTACAGACAATAGATTTCGAGCCAGACCTGGTATGTGCATAACATTATTGATTCCCTTCACTCTGCCATTGGGGAAATGTATTCTGACTCTTCCATGGCCAACTATCTCCAAAGTTGAATCACTCACCAAGTACACCTTTCCACCATTGTATTCTTCATACTTTGTGAACCATTCTCTGTGAGATTTCATGTGGAAAGATGCTCTAGAATCAATCAGTCAAACATCATCTGATGCCTGAGTAGCCAAGGCTGTAATGAAGGTGTCACCATAACTATGAGAAGAACCATTATTAGAAGATCCCTTCTTCTTATTTTTCTCCTCTTTACAATCCTTTCGGACATGACCAGGTTGCTCACAATCCCAACACTTCACCTTGGACTTCTTTCCAGGAGACTTTGATCTCCCCTCTGATTTTAATTTGGACTTCTTGTCCTTCTTTCCTTTCTCTTTCAGTCTTCCTCTAACAGCAAGAGCTTCCTTCACCATCTCAGAAGATTTCCTTCTCATCTCTTCTGACAGCAAAGATGCAACACCATCTTCCATCTTGAAACTGGATGTTGTACTCCCAATCGCCATCACTAGATGATCCCATAAGTCTGGCAAAGAACACAATAGAAGCATACAACGATCCTCTTCTTCAGTCTTCACACCAACAGATGTCAATTGAACAATTAGCATATTAAATGCATTCAAATGATTAGCCACAGACCCTCCTTCCTACATATTCAAAGAATACAGCTTCTTCCTTAGGAACAGTTTATTCACCAAGGACTTCCCCTGATAAATAGATGCCAGTCTCTTCCACAAAGAAGAGGCAGTCTTCTCCTCATGCACATTCAGAAGCACTGAGTCTGCCAAACAGAGCCTTATCAGCCCCTTAGACTTCCTATCTACAAGGTCCCAATCTTCTTGCTCCATGCCTGTAGGTTTAGTTCTAGACACTGCAATCCATAGATCACGATCAACTAGAAGATCCTCCATCTTGAGTTTCCACAACTCAAAGTTACTGCCATTGAACTTCTCTATTTCAAACTTTCCAGATCTGCTAGCCATCTTAGCCTATAAACATAAATAAAAAAACTCTACAAGACTCCCACTCAACAGAATTGACTCAAATAACCCAACGTACCCACAAGGATAACACAACTAGCCAAGCTCTGATACCACTTGTAAGGAAAATCAGATGCGGAAACAATTCTCCTAATGTCAATACCTTAGGAAAGAATGCAGATACACTTTTTCAATTACAGTTCAACTAAGATGCACTATGAAACAGATAATAGAAACAGAGTATTTGACAATCACACATGAACACCAGATATACGTGGGAAAACCCTTACGGGATAAAAACCCACCACACCAAGAGAAATCACTTTGTATTTCAGTAACAGATATTACATACAAAATTTTAGACTTATCTTTCTGGTGTCATTATACAGTAGCATTCACCATGAACATTCTTGTACAGGAACCTTCGAGTTATAGACTTTACATAATAGAATACATCTACTAATCATACAACAATCTGTCCAATCAACCTTCGAACCAACCGATAATCCAACCCGATCACAGTCTGCAATCTCAGAGTATATCCATGGCATTCCCTATCTATTGAACTTCCTCACAAAACTGTCACAACCGATTGTCTTCCAACTATTCAGTTTTGGCTTCTCCTATTGGTCCACGATACTCCACATAGGATGGTCAAAGGGTCAACAGAATTTTCACTGTGTTGGCATCTTGGTGAGACACTAACAGTGTCTCGCCGATGCCTGATACCCTTCATATCAATGTCTCCAAGAGTCACCATAGTTGCCAAGATGTTCTATCAAGCTTCATGTGTCACACCGAAACACCAAACAGTTGCCCAAACCTATCGCTTTCGCCAGGAGATCATAGTGAGTCACTAAAGGTTATGTCAAAGTCACATGTTACACCGAGCTCCAAACACCAGTCGACAAGACTTAACATTATCACCAAGAGGTTTCTCTAAGATCACAAAGTTACATCGAGACCACTATTCGCCAAGAGCTACACCAAAGAACCCTCATCATCAGTGAGACATACAACATTTTCCAGGACTTCTTCCTGAACCATTTGAGTTACCCCGATAGCCATCGGCTATCGGCAAGACTTAACAGTCTAGCCAAGACCTTTCCCTGACTGCTTTGAGTTACTCTGATAGCTAACACTTGAGCCTCCATTGGTGAGACATTTGCATATTGCCCAGACTTCATAACGAAACCTTAGTGTTACATCGATGACTCCCGATTGTGTCCCCATCGGCATGAATTTCATCTATCACTAAGATGTCACCCTAGGACCCTTATGTTATGGTGAAGACATCAAATGTATTCCTATCGGCAAGGCATTCACTGTTTGCTGGGACTTCTCTCCAAGCCGCTATAGGCTATCCCGAAGCCCGTGGTTGCCATGAGTCTCCCTGATTTACGATTGAATGGCCTATTGGCCAGAGGTCTCTCGAGTGCTAAGAGGTCATACCGAACACTCCTTATCACAGTGATAGCTCCATAGTGAAAGCATTTGGCAAGATATCTGCAAGGTCACAGCGACCTATACAAACCAAAATGAATCAAATTGCTAGTCGGCTAGACAATGAAGATGTCACACCAACTTGGCTCTAATGGAGGTTTCAGCCTATATAGTTTGAGGCACATATTTCCAACAATATGTGTCATCCTAGCATGGAAAGTAGGATTCTTTGCTAGACAAATTGCACTCTGACTGTCACAAAAAATAGTTATTTTCCCTGCATCAAAACCAATGTTAGAACACAAATGTTTTAACCAAACTACTTCTTTACAAGCATGAGTAGCTATCATGTGTTCAGCCTCTGTAGTGGAAAAAGTGACTACAGCCTACTGCTTACTCATCCAACTCACTGCACCACTATTCATCATGAAAGTAAATCCACTGGTGGAACTCCTACTGTCAATGTCCCCTGCCCAATCAGAATCCACATAGCCTCGAATACTGAGATTCCTCTATGATTCAACCAAGTTCCCATGGTAGCACAAAGCAAAATCTAAAGTGCCCTTCAAATATCTAAAAACTCTTTCACAGCATCCCAATATGTCCTTCTAGGATTAGCCATAAACCAACTAAGAACTCCCACTGCTTGGGAAATGTCTAGCCTTGTACAGACCATTGCATACATAAGACTACCAACCGCACTAGCATAGGGTACACTGGTCATGTCCTCCATCTTAGTAGGAGATTTTGGATAGTCTTCAACAGATAGCTTCATTCCCTGCAAGACTGGAACAACTAGCTGCTTGCAATTATTCATGCAAAATCTCTCTAGAACTGTCTTGATATATTTACTCTGACTGAGCCAAAGTTTTCTACTATTCCTGTCCCTGGTTATCTCCATCCCTAGAATACACCTTGCTACACCAAGATCTTTCATTTTGAACTTAGCAGACAACTGAGACTTAAGATCAGAAATCATTAGCTTACTATTGCCTATGAACAACATATTATCAACATAGAGAGCAATAATAAGCACTTGATCACTTTCAGCTTTATAATAAACACAATGATCAAATTTTGATCTCACAAATCCCAAAGACAATACAAAAGTATCAAATTTCTGGTACCACATTCTAGGTGACTGCTTTAACCCATACAGAGACTTTTTTAACTTGCAAACCAATTTTTCTTTACCTTTTTCAACAAAGTGCTCAGGCTGGGACATATAGATTTCTTCTTCAAGATCACCATGAATAAATGATGTCTTCACATCCATCTATTCGACCTCTATGTCATATGTTGCTGCAAGCACGACAAAAGAAATTTGATTGACGTCAGCTTAGCTACATGAGAGAAAATCTCCCCATAATCAATTCCCTCTACCTGGGAATAACCCTTCGCAACCAATCTTGCCTTGTACTTTTCCACACTGCCATCCAGAACAATCTTCTTTTTAAATACCCATTTGCAACCAACAATTTTTTTGCCTTTAGGCAAGGGCACCAAACTCCAAGTTTCATTCTTTTCTAATGATGTCATTTCCTCATTCATGGCTTCCAACCAAGAGTCTGAATCAGACATTTTAAATGCCTCCTTTATAGTTCTAGGCTCATTAGTGCTAGAAATTAAAGCATAGGAACAAGTAGAATCTATCAAAGAGAACCCATACCTATTAGGTTGTTTTCTTTCACGGGTTGACCTCCTCACTTGCTAAGGCTGAGGTTCTTCTTCTTCTTCAGAACTTTTAGAACTGCTTGAGCTCTCCTCAGTTTTAGGTACATTTTTAATTTTCAATTCCTCTTTATTTGGTGTAGGAGGAATTCCAACTACATCCTTATTGTTTTTTGGCTTTATCTCTAACTGCAGATCCAAGGTAGAAGGTTAAAGCTCACAAAAGATTATACTTCTACTATATACAACCTTCTCTGTATCAGGATTCCAAAGCTTGTATCCTTTTATGCCAGCACTATAGCCAATAAAAATACCTTTGATAGCCTTGTTCTCCAACTTAGATCTTTTCTCATACGACACATGAGCATATGCCTCATATCCAAAAACACGAATATGTCTTAAAGAGGGCTTCTTACCGGACCACACTTCCAGAGGTGTTTCCTCAACAAGAGAAAAATTTGGAGAATGATTAATCAAATAACATGCAATAGGAACAACCTCAACCCAAAACTTCTCCTCCAAGCCAACACTACTCAGCATACTTTGTGCTCTCTCCATCACTATCCTATTGAACCTTTCTGCAACTCCATTTTGTTGTGGAGTATAAGGTGTAGTCTTATGCCTTTTAATCCCATGGTCTTTACAATACCTCTCAAAATCATCAGAACAAAATTCACCGCTATTATTAGTCCTTAAGCATTTAATTTTTCTTCGAGTCTAATTTTCTACAAGGTTTTTAAATTCCTTAAACCGACTGAACACTTCTGATTTACTTTTCAAAAAATAAACAAATGTTCTCGAATAATCATCAATGAATGAAACATAGTACCTTGACTTAGGAAAAGAAGGAAAATTCACTAGACCAAATACATCATAATGAATATAATCTAGAAAACCAGAAGATTTATGAGAACTAGAATAAAAAGAAACACGGTGTTGCTTTCCATATATACAGTGTTCACATAATTCAAATTCAAGGTTACAATCTTCAAGCCCCTCAACCATGTTTTTGTTTTTCAAGGTTTTTAAACCTTTCTCTCCAATGTGGCCTAGCCTATGATGCTAGAGCATAGTCTTTTCTACTGGAAGTTTAACTTCCAGAGAGTTTACACAATTAGGAACATTTCCCTCTTTTCCTCCATGAGTAGCCTTCTATGACTTTATAGAGACATTGTTACATTGAACAGCATGTGCATCTAGCTTGTACAAGGTACCAATTCGAGCACCCCTTGCTAGCACCATTAAGCCTCTATTCATCTTGCAGCCATTTCCAGAGGACATAACTTGCACTCCAATATCATTTAGCATACTTATAGAAAGTAGGTTTCGAGCCAGACCTGGTATATGCATTACATTATTGATTCCCTTCACTTTGCCATCAGGGAATTGGATTCTGACTCTTCCATGGCCAACAGTTTCTAAAGTTGAATCACTTGCCAAGTACACCTTTCCACCATCATATTCTTCATACTTCATGAACTAGTCTCTATGAGATGTCATGTGGAAAGATGCTCTAGAATCAATCAGCTAGACATCATCTGATTCATGTGTAGCCAAGGCTGCAATGAAGGTGTCTCCATCACTGTGAGAAGAATCATTGTCGGAAGAATACTTCTTCTTCTTCTTCTTCTTCTCCTCTTTACAATCCTTTCGGACATGACCAGGTTTCCCTCAGTTCCAACACTTCACCTTGGACTTCTTTCCAGGAGACTTTGATCTCCCCTCTAATTTTGATTTGGACTTCTTGTCCTTCTTCTTGCCTTTCTCTTTCGACCTTCCTCTAATAGCAAGGGCCTCCTTCGCCATCTCAAAAGATTTCCTTCTCATTTCTTTTGACAACAAAGAAGCAACATCTTCCATCTTGAAACTGGATGTTGTACTCCCAATAGCCATCACTAGGTGATCCCATGAATCTGGCAAAGAACACAATATCAGCATACAGTGATCCTCTTCATCAATCTTGACACCAACAGATGTTAACTGTGCAATTAGCATATTGAATGCTTTCAAATGATCAGCTACAGAACCTCCTTCCTGCATTCTCAAAGTGTACAACTTCTTCCTTAGGAACAGTTTATTCACCAAAGACTTCTCCTGATAAATAAATGCCAGTCTCTTCCACAAGGAAGATGTTGTCTTCTCTTCATGCACATTGAGAAGAACGAAGTCTGCTAAACAAAGCCTTATCAGCCCCTTATAATTTCTATTTGCAAGGTCCTAATCTTCTTACTTCATGCCTGTAGGCTTCACTCCAGACACAACAATCCAAAGATCACGATCCACTAAGACATCCTCCATTTTGAGTTTCCACAACTCAATTGCTGCCATTAAACTTCTCTATTCCAATCTTTCCTAACGTGCTTGCCATCTCAATCTGTAATTAGAAATTGACAAACTTCTACAAGACTCCCACTAAATAGAAATTTACTCAAAAAACCCAATGTACCCACAAGGATAACACAACTGGCTAGGCTTTGATACCACTTGTAACGAAAATTAGATGTGGAAACAACTCTCCTAACATCAAAACCTCAGGGAAGAATGCAGAAATACCTTTTAAAATTACAATTACTGTCCAATTAAGATGCACTTAGAAAGAGATTACTAAAATAGAGAAATAGACAAACACATATGAACACCAAATATACGTGGGAAAACCCTTACGGGAGAAAAACCCACCACACCAAGAGAAGTCACTTTGTATTACAGTAACAAATAATTACATACAGAGTTCTGACTTATCTTTCTAATGCCAAACTACAACAACTTTCACAATGATCAAACTTGTATAGGAACCTTCAAGTTACAATCTTGACAAAAAATAAATCACTTTGATACAATTTGAACTGTTCACACAATTGTTCTTCGAACCAACCAAACCTCTACAAAATTACAAAATGTATTCATGTCGTCACTAGTCTATTGATCTTCCTGTTAGAACTTCCACAATGAACTATCTTCCAACGGTTCCCATTCGACTTCTCTGATTGTTCCATGAGACGCCACATAGGAAAGTCTTCACTCAGTCAAAAAAGCTTCAACCTGTGTTGGCATGTCCGTGAGACACTAACTGTGTCTCCCCAATGCCCAAAGGCTTCATTGTTGATATCGGCATAAGTCCCAACAGTCGGCAAGACGATATAACGAACACCATGAGTCATACCAAATCCATTGACATCCATTGTGTTTCTATTAGCAAGAGATTCCTCGATTGGCAAGACGTTTTACCGATGCTCACAAGTCACAATGACTTTAGTTTTCCATCGGCAAGACTTTACCACTTGCCAAGAGGTTACACCGAGTCTCCTCAAGTTTCACCGACTTCACTTTTCCTTTTGAGAAGACTTTCGCTTCTTCGCTGAGACCTTCCACCAAGCTCTTCATGTTATCCCGAAGCATCCAAGAGTCAGAAAGACTTAACGCTATCGTCGGGAGGTTACATCGATGTTCAACAGTTACTCCGAAGTATTATATAGTCGGCAAGACTATCGTCCTTCGCTGAGACCTTTCACCGAGCACTCATGTCTTACCGAGTCAGAAATAAATTTGACCTATGCCAAGACCTTTCATTGATCACCTTGAGCTACTCCGAGATCTTTATGTTACCCTGATAGCCATATGCTATCAGTGAGATATTCCATCAGTCGCCAAGACTTCATACCGAATTCTTTGAGTCACTGTGAAGGCACCATGCGTATACTCATCGATAAGACTTTACATATTGGTAAGACTTCTTACCGAGCCACCATATGTTACTCCGATGACTCCATGTGAAACAACCTATTGGCGAGACTCTTCTTCATCACTAAGACTTCTTCCTGAACTAAGCGTTTTAGCCAAGGGTCTCCTCAATAAATGATAGAATGCCCTATCACCAGAGATCTCCATGGGCGGTGAGAGGTTATACCGAACGAAATGTCACAATGATAGGCTCCAATGTGTAACCATTCGACAAGACATCTGCAAGGTCACAGTGACCTGTACAAACCATAAGGCTACAAATCTGCTTGTTGGCCAGACATAGAATATGTCATACCGACTTGGCTCCAATAGAGGTTTCAGCTGTGATGATTTAGGCACATATTTCCAACAATTCATAATCATGAAACTATTTTTTGCCTAGAAGCATGTTACTTTTGCAATCAGGAATATGCATAATTACAATCATGGGATATGCAATTGATTGGTTAAATATTTTCCAAAAATTTTAATTTCTTGAGTTCTGGTTTGTGCTTATTCTCATTTGTTTATTGTTTGTTGAGAAGCTTGTGTGGTCTTAATATGCATAATTGCAATCATCAGATATGCAATTCATTGGTTAAATATTTTCCAAAATTCATAATGTCTTTCTAGACTTCAAATTATCTTAAACACAAATCAATAATAGACCTAGTGCATTAATCATGCATTCATTGCTTATGTGCCAACTAGCCCTCTGTCAAAGCTTGTGCAATTTGAATTCAATGATTAAATATTTGCGAAAATATATAATGTCCTATTTTCCTAATTTACTTAAACAAAAATGAATAGTAGACCTAGTAGCATTCAATGCAATAGTTTTAGATTGATAGCCAAGCGTGCTATATCCAATGAACATCATACAATTGCAATAGTGACCTTTCATTGCAACAGTAACTTTCCTGTAAGAAAAATGCTAGGCATGTGAAGTGCATGATGGCAGTAAATATGACACAGTTTGCATTTAACTCTTAATTTTATCATTTTCATTTGCAATACTTCCTTGGCTAATCAAATTTGATTCTCTTGCAATAGGTATATTATTCATTTTAGTTTAAGTAAATTAGAAAAATATGGGAACATTATATACTTGGGATTTTTTAACAGATTCTTCATGTTTGGAAACCATGATTTATCTCTTTTGCTATTGGTATAGCTAGACTGGAGTTTTAAATATTAATTAATTTCCTTTCAAGTATTAATCCACTTACATCATTGAAAATTCCAAGCAAAAAATATTGGTATCAAATGATTAAAGGGACACATTAAGGAAGGAAAACAACATCAAAAAATGCCTTGAGAAACACAATATGTTGAGGCTACTGGTATGAAGCAATCCCAATACCTTGTAGTGTGTCAATGGTGCACAACTATAAACGAGAATGCTTGTCTATGCTTTGTTGTGTTGTGTACCTTCTAGATGTCAACTGAGTGCATGCATAGTCAGAATGGCAAGGGTGTTACATGTGAACATGTGAGAATATATACTTGAAACAAATTTGTGTGTTGATTGATGCATTAGAAAAGTAGTGTGTTGTTGCTACATAAATCAATAATGTTTTAGATCTTTGAGCAAGGTCTTCTTTGTTGTGGAAGCATACAATGGATTAACTGTGCATTGAATTCTTTAATAGGCATTATCCTACCATCAAATCTTGTAAAATTTGGATTTAATGACTAGATATTTGCAAGAAAAATTTGCATCGTTCTATTTGGCTTATTTGCTTAAAGGAAAATTAATGGTAGACCTACTTGAAAGAATAGAAAAAGATATAAATGATAATTTTCCAAAAAAATAAAATGAAACAAGCAATACTTGTAGTTATCAAGTATCATAAACACACAACCAAGTCACTCACTAGCAGTGTACTTTTAGAGAATAACAAAAATGGAAAAGCACAATCAAGAGCTAAAAACACACAAGATTTTCAACAAACAATAAACAAACAAGAATAAGCACAAATAAAATCCAACACTTGCCTAAGATTTTGTGAATTAACTATACATTCACTACTTGTGTACTCGCTAGCCCTCCAACACATCCTGCAAAATTTTCTTTGTAAGCTTTGATGTTAGACTAATGGCCATTCAAGAAATAAACACATAGTTAATACTTTCAATGCACTCACAATCGACAAGACCTTGCTCAAACCATTTAGTTCTCCCTATAACATCGAGCAACACTTTTAGTTATCAAGCATCATGTACAAACAGAAAAGACAGCCACCAATAGTACATTGTTCATATGGCTCTTCCCTCATTCAAACACTATACAAAATATAACAAACATCGAAGACGACAACCCAAACCTAAAAATACACAAGCTTGTTATCAAACAATAAACAAATGATAATAAGCAGAAACCAACACTCGCCTCATATTTCATTAATTAACTATGCAAAGTTTGCATTTAATGCATTAAACGTACATTCACTGCTTCAGTACCCACCAGCCCATTGCCAAAACTCACACAATATGCATCCTCATATTAAATATTTGCCACAATATATAATGTCCCCCTATTTTCCTAATTTACTTAAAGGAAAATGAAAAATTGACCTACTCAAACCAATAGAAAAAGAGATAAACTATAATTTTCAAGCACAAAAAATATGTGGTTAAATCTCGACTATAGGAAAAAGACAAAAATGTTTTAAACAATACAATTTCATTGGTCAAGTGACTTTTTGAAAATCAAATGCAATAGATTGAATAGTAAACCTACCTATCGGTAGGAACTACTAAAAGCAGAAATGTTTAGATTATAGAATTTGATGTGTTGGCAAGGGTTGTGTATCAAGTGCAAAGAGCAAATTTTCAGCAACAAATCCCTTACAGTTTTGATTTAATTCTTAAACATTTGAAAAAATTCATTGTGTGCTTTTGTGTATCATGTTTATGAATAGCATATTATATGTCATGGATTACACCCATTTTTCCCCTTAGCCTTTGTAACATCAAGCCATACTTCTAGTTATAAAGTTTCACAAACAAGCAGATGGGCCACTCACTAGTAGTGCATTGTTCCTAGCATAAACAACATGGAAAGCTAAAAACATACAACATTCTCAATAAACAATAAACAAACAAGAATTAACTATGCATTTACTGCTTGCATACGCAACTCTCCAACAGATCTCAAACATTTTGCATTTAATAGATTAAACATGTATTCAATGTTTCAGGATTGAATATTTTCCAATATATATAATGTCCCCCTATTTTCCTAATTTACTCAAACGAAAATGAACAATAGGCCTACTCCAACCAATAGAAAGAGAGATAAGACATAATTTTCAAACACGAAATTTTTTTCCTTAAATCCCAATTATAGAAAAAACACATAAAATTTAATTCGCCAAGCAATTATTTCAAAAGTGAATGCAACGATTGCAATGGTAACTTGCTTCTATCCAAAAAATAGTTTTGAATGTTTATGAATTACATGGCATGCCATTCACTATGCTCATTTGTCTATTCAGAAAGTTAGATTCCTCAACCAAGCTTCTCCCTTAATGTTCACAATTCTTCTAAGGAATAATATATAGGCATATTGGAAGACTTAAAATTCATTGCAAACAAAAGGGAAAAATGATACAAGTATCTGACCTTTTAGTTCCTTGTTCAACAATCAAGTATATTTGCAGCCATATAGGTTTGTTTTCCTCTGTCTCCAATTGCAAGCAATGGTTCCTATTATAGATAAAAATTAAACAAATGAACACAATTCATGACATATAATATGTTATTCATAAACATGAAACACAGAAGAACATGATAAAATTTGCAAAAAAATAGACAAGCATGATAAAATTTTGCATTCATTCAGACATTAAATTAAAATTATGTTAGCTTTGCTAATAGGATAGTAGTCATTCAAGAAATCAACACATAGTTAATGCATTCAATTCCTCCATAGTGAACAAGACCTTGCTTTAATTTCCTTTGAAATATTAATCGACTTACATCATTGAAAGGTGTCGCGAAAAAAATTGGTATCAAATTGTTAAAGTGACACAATAGGGAAATGGAATCACATAGAAGAGTGCCTTGAGAAACACAATATGTTGAGGCTAGTAGTATGAAGCAATCCCAATACTTCGTAGTCTGTTAATGGTGAACATATGTAAACATGAAAGGTTTGAAAATTATCATTTATATCTTTTTATATTCCTTCAAGTAGGTCTACCATTCATTTTCCTTTAACCAAATAAGCCATAATAGAACAATGAGAATTTTTTTTACAAATATCTAGTCATTCAATCCAAATTTTACAAACTTTGTTGGTAGGCTAATGCCTATTAAAGTAATCAATCCATAGTTAATGCATTCTATGCTTCCACAACGAACAAGACCTTTCTCAAAGATCTAAAACAACATTACTTTATGTAGCAACAACAAAAACATACAAGCTTTTCAAAAAACAATAAACAAATGAGAATAAGCACAAAAAACCTAAGCACATGCCTGACATTTCATGAATTAACTATGCATTCATTGCTTGTGTACCCACTAGGTCTCCAACACATCTTGCACAATTTGCATTTAATGCATTAAACATGCATTGAACATAACATTTATAATAACTTTTCATGTACAAATATATTTGATTCTTCGAATTTGTGTAAAAATTATGCCAAGTGTTTGAAACTACCTAATTTATGTTGATAAGCAAACGACCTTTGCAATCATTTGATTGCAACAATGTTGTAGGTAGAGATTTTCATAATTGCAACTATGTGATACACAATTCATATGCAATACTTCGCATAACACATCAATCAAATTTTCTTACAATTTTGAATGAAGGAAAATATACTTAAATTATACAATCTGGTCAATGTACGAAGTGAAACATTGCACATGGACTACATATCACATGCTTGAAATTATGCATAACTCTTAGTGCAAAATTAACTTGCTTTTGGCAGTAAAATAGTTTCATGTTTATGAATTATATAGCATTCCATTCACTATACCCATTTGTTTATGTTTCCTAAGTCTATGAGTCCCTTGAATATTGGAGGAGCTATAGAGTTTTCTTTCACCAATTATCTCAATAGCTTAGTTTTTTGTCATTAAATTAGTAAGCATTAGCATTCACTTTGTAACAAAACATAGGAAATGCACTAAAAAAATTTAGCAGAGAAAGAACATCAAAAAATGTGTTAAGAAAGATGAATTTCCAATGTGTCCAAGAACTATGTATTAGAAAAGTTGTGAACAATAAAGGAGAACGTTGCTTCAAGAATTCGACTCTCCAAATAGATAGATGGGCATAGTGAATGACATGCCATGTAATTGATAAACATGAAACTCCTTTTTGCACAAAAACATGTTATTTTTGCAATCAGGAATATGCATAATTGCAATCATCGGATATGCAATTCATTGGTTAAGTATTTTCCAAAATTCATAATGTCTTCCTTGTCTTCTAATTTTCTTAAATGGAAATGAATAATAGACCTAGTACATTAATCATGTATTCATTGCTTTTGTGCCAACCAACCCTCTGTTAAAGCTTGTGCAATTTGCATTCTACAATTAAATATTTTCCAAAATATATAATGTCCTATTTTCCTAATTTACTTAAAAAAAATTTAGTAGTAGACCTAGTGGCATTTAATGCAATAGCTATAAATTGATAGACAAGCGTGTCATATCCAATGCACATTATACAATTGCAAAGTTGGCCTACTCCAACCAATAGAAAAAGAGATAAACCATAATTTTCAAGGACAAAAAATATGTTCTTAAATCCCGACTATAGGAAAAAGTGTAATACCCCTCCATGTCGGTTGTTCTGAACTTTTGTTTGAGTATTTGTGTGTGCTTCATTGATTCTATGTTATTTGACTGTGTGAAAAATATAATATGTTAGTAATCATGTTTAAATAATTAATTAAATCATAAGTGATTTGCAAAGTTATTTAAAATATAAATTAGAAATTAAAATAATAATCAATTAAATGAAATCAAATGATTTAGAACAAATGATCAAATTAAACTAATTCATTAAAAGTAAAAGTGATATTATTAGATAAATTGATTTAAATTGTTGAAGTTAATAATAATTATGAACAAATAATCTTGAAAAGATAATTATTATAATAAGAAAATTAATGGATACTTGTTTAGAATCTTGCAAATGGTTGATTTTAATTATTTTAATGTGGAAGTAATTAATTAATGATGTATTATGGAGATAATGAATATACATTCAAATAAAAAGTTCATTTTTGTGGATTTAAATTTATTTAGTTTTAATCAAATACATGAAATATGGAAAAGGCAACAAAAGGAATTAAGGTTAAATATTATTTGGATTATTCTTGAAATGTGACCTCTGGTATTCACGGGAAGAGGAATTGAAAGGATTCCTGGGCATGGAATTTAATAAGGGTTTTTCTTTGTTTGAGGGGATGGTTCGAATGCTGGGAAAATTTACTTTCAATTATTTTTTTCTGTCATTGGTTTCTTTTTTTGTATTCTGGAGAAATTGGTGAAGAGAGAGAAAGATTGGGATTTGTGCTGGAAGACCGGCAGCAAGGAATTGGTGCAGCAAGAGGATCAAAGCTTCTACAAGTTTTCTGCAAGCGTAGGATGCCAGGTTCTCCTCTTTCTATTATTTATTCTCTGTTAAATAGGAATTGTTCTCTATGAATGAAATTTTGATCTAGGGTTGAAAATAAAATAATTATAGGAAGAAAAATCTATTGGGGTTATTATTTAAGCACTGAAAATAAACCAAGGATTGTGATTATGATTTTTCCAAATAGAATTTATGTGGGTTCTGGGTTGTTCATTTAAAAGGGGGTTTTTATTTGAAATCTAGAAATGAGCAGTTTTTTTCTTTCAGTTAATTTCTGGGAGTATGATAATTTCCATATGCCTGTATGTTGCAAAATAATTCTTTTGTTCAAAGAACAGTGATTATTCTTCCCCTGCTTTTGAAATGTTCAGATCACTGTACATATGAATATATATATATATATATACATATGTATATATATATATTAGATATATATATATATAAATATATATATATATACACATATATTTATTTATATGTTAATTTTTTTGAATAAATCATTAAAATTTATTGAAATCCGTCGGCACTGTACATCAAATTTTGTGTTGATTTTATATGTATTTTATTGGTTGTGTGTGGGGGGGGTTCGGCCTTGGCCGTACCCACTACCCCGCCACCAGACGTGTGACAGTCTACGGACTGCTCACGACAGTCCGTAATTGTTATGCTATGTACATCTGAAGATTCATCATCTGATTCTTTATTTGCACAACTAGGTTCATCCATGAAGACTGGTTCTTCCTGTTCTTTTTCTACTCCTATTTCCTCAAGCCAATCCTTGAGAGGCTCTTCCTTTCCTGCTAGTGAGAGTTCTTTAATTTTTGGCATCTGAACATGCACTGATTTCTTGTGAAGGGAAGGTTTAGATGAAGTAGAAGCTACTTTATCTTCTTCTATATGCAGGGGTTTTCTTCTTTGGATGAAAACCTTTTGCTTAATAGGAGGTTCTACTGTTTTACCTTTTCTTTCTTTCTGTTCTTCTTCAGAACTATCTTTACCAGTTTGTGAGACTCTTGTTTTCTTGACATACATTCTGACCTTTTCTAGTTTCTTGGATATGGATTCCAAGAAGGCTTTATTTTCTATATCAGCAACTTTTCTTGATGATTCATTTATTTGCTGATCTCCATAAATGTGGGTCAGATAATTATCTTGGTGTTCTTGTGTAGAAGAAATTCTCTTTACACTAGTATGTACTTGAGTCACATCATAATTTACACTGGTAATATCATTTGATAAGGTACCACAGTAGTGTTCTATATTCTTAAAAACAGAGAGATGCTTTTGTTGATCTTCAGAAATAATATCTAATTTATTGGTACAATCAAGAGATTGATCGACAGAGTATCTTACATCTACAGCTATGTCATCAATATTCTCTTGAGCAGAGGTCATCCATTGGGTTATCCAATTTCTTTGTGCCTCTGAGTTCTTTTGTTTCTTTCCCAAATCTGTATGAAGTCTTGCTTCATATTTTCCCCAAGATCTCTTATCAGGATTTATCATTGTGAAGCTTTCTGAAGCCGACCATCTGCCTGGTTCATGGCTTATTATTTCCTGTTCCTGATTATTTAATTCCATTTTGTATTTGTGTTTCCTTTCTGATCCTGCTCTAGGGAGTTTGGATTTTGGAAGGCGTTCATCATACAACTCTTTTCTCCCATTTTAGTGAGTTTAATGCCCTTTCCTTTCTGGCTTGCTTCTTGTTCTGTTTTGGGCGTCAAAGATAATCTTTGGCTAACAGATCGGGCCAATTTGTCCAATAATATTGGATCTTTGTCAAAATCAGAAAGTGTGGCTGAACTAGTCCTTTGGATTTGGACAGATGGTTGTTTGTATCTAGGGAAATGGTTTAAACCAATTGACTCTTCAGGATTATAGTCAATAAATGGCTTATTGGAAGTACTGGGAAAGTTATGTGACATGGAATAAGATCTAGGCAGGGAGTGGGTTATGTTACTTGATGAGGCCTCTGGTTGGGTGAACATTGTAGTTTCAGGTAAGGCCTGTAAGTCAATGCTGGCAAGTCGTCTACTTTGTTCTCTAGGCTTATCTGAGAATAACCTATGAGAAGAGGTAGGGAGATTCTGAAACTGGGGCTGAGTTTGGTTGATCAATTGTTCAATAATAGGGAATCCTATTTCGAACCCAGTTGAATCTATGTGTCGACCATAATCGTCAACATTAGCATTGGCTTCTATATAACTTACCCCCGCCGGAAAAATGGAAGGTGGAAAATTTGTGTTAAGCAACCTATACACACATCGACCACCTACAGTGGCATATATAGAATCAGGTTGTAAAACTACTCCTTTAACTTGTAATAATAAAAAAAATGCAGTTTGGACAAATTTGTCATCAAGGTTGATGGTAAAATTTGGTCTGACAGACATTCTGGCATCACCACCTTTGTTTTCGTCAGTCTTTTTGACTAAACGACCCTTGAATTGAGCTATGACAGCTTGATCCCATATTCTACACCGAGTATCTATGAGGGTAGCAAAATATTCAGCACCTATGTCAAAATTAAAATGGGGATGAAGAATAATATCTACTAATGAAAAGTGGACATGAAAATAACCTTTACTTTTCCACCTTTTAATGTCTTCAGGTAATAAAAATGGAAAATAGACTGGACATATACCTACACCAGCTACTTTAAGATTAATTTCGGATTGTCTAACAGAATTCATCATTTTTGCCTTAATTCCTTTCTCAGGATAGATATCTGATATTCTAATATCTGGGAACTTGAAATTACCAGATTCATCAACAAGTTCATCTTTATCGTGGAAATAATTATGGATAACATGAGAAAAAGCACCACTAGCATTCAAAGATTTCTGTGTTGTCATCTTGGAAGAATTAGAACTTACTTGTTATCACTCAACACCCTTTTGCTGCTACAATTTCTGACTTACAGCATACCCTGACGCCTATCCTTCGGCTTAAAGCAGGAATTACAGCCTTACTACGGGTCCACAGCTCTGGTGATAGCTATAATCAAGCTACGATCTTGGAGTCTTCCTCACACAACTTTGCAGTTCCTTTAATGCGGCAATACTTCCTTCAGAAACCAAATTGCAGCCAAAATAAAAAATACAACTATGGCAAGAATCTTGATAAAAATACTAAATCCAGATGGACAATATGCTTCTTTGAGAGTATCCTGAATTTGTGATTCAATATCTAATGACTCAGGCATGATAAATTCTCTAGCTCTGATACCATTTAATGCGGAGGAACTTAAACTCTTAAACTTCAACTGGTGAAATGATAAATGCCAAAACCGATCACACTAAAGACACAGATCAAGATGAAAATAAACAATGCTATTTTGCATTCAAAACTCATTCTAGAATTCATTACAATATTATCAGATTCTGATCATCCAGGTCGCTTAAAGCGCAGGAGAGAGCATAAGTCTGAAAACTTAATACTTCCTAAGAGACTAGACTTCTCTAAAACTCCGTGTGTGTTGGAAGGCGTCTTCGAGGTCCTCTTATAGGAAGAGATTGATTCCATCGAAGCAAAGCTTATTACCTTCCATACAATATTTTGAAGTCCGTCAATAAGAAAGTGACACGAAAGAGAGCATCTTGTCCGTAGCATGACTCAAAAGTAAATGCATGAACATGGACAAAAACCAACCGACAAACTTTTCTGTAGCCATGTTAAAAGGCGTGAACAGGAAAAGACAACCGTGATTAAGACACATGTCACGTACATGCCGACTTTACACCCAAAAGTCATTATGGGGTTCTTGCTTTTTGTGAATAGGGTTGCATCCTATTGTCACGTCTTAACGTGGGTAACATCACGGCATAGATAAGCCCATGTGCTAGCCCTAAAAAGGGATCGGATCCAGTAGTTCATCTGGAAGTTCTTCAGTTGTTCTTTCCCAATCTTCATTATTTTGATTAAAAACATGATCAATCTGGACCATATAGTCATTTGAGTATGCGATGTCGAGCTCTGTTCTAGTAGCGATGAGTGCTAGTCTGAGAGTGATTTCCATATTCTGGATTCTGACTTCAGCTTTCCATTGAGCAGTGAGAGGATAGAACTCCAATCTGGGATACCTGTATCCAGTTCTTGGATAACACATAAGATAAAATGTTAAGCTATCACAGATTTTATGACAAAGGCCAGGATATAGATAATTTAAAAATTCTTCCATATCTGGATTAAATCTAGCTCCAACTAAATCAGCATAATCTTCAAAGGTTTCTTGATCAAAAGTAATTCAAGTTATAAACCCAAATTTTATGGCCTTTAATAAATTCATTTTACTTTGGGTAGACCAATTCATTCCAAAGAGACCTTTGATTCTGATATGTATAGCTTGTCTGCCACACCAGAATTTTATTGGAGCATTAGACATTCCAATTTTATCTTTGAATTCTTCTTCTTCATCTGAATCAACCAGAGCTTCATGATGATGGTAATGGATCAAGTTCTGCATATTTCTGAACCACTTATTTAGAAAATAAGTTTCTAATAAAATTATCACAATTTCCCGGGGAAGAGAAGGGAGCATTAATGTATTACCAGGCCCAAAATTAACCATATAAATTGATGCGCCATCTGGCCTGTAATACTCACAACTTAGAAATTCAAGATCTGTATAGATTGATCCTACAAGTTCTCTTGTCAAAGAATCAGCAAGTGGATTATTTTCTCCTTTAATCCATTCGATTTCAAAGTCAAAACTTAGAAATTCGAAATACCATCTTGTGATTCGTCCTTGGGCAATATCCTTGTTGGGATTTTTCTTCAACAAGCTTCTCATAGCTTGACTGTCTGTTCGGACAATGAAATGTACTGGCTTAAGAAATATTTTAAACTTTTCCAAACCATTTTTTACCGCTAGTATCTCCTTTTCATAGATGTGGTACCTGCCTTGTGTATCAGTGAAGGTGCCAGATCTGTAACCACATACATTCTTTTTACCATTTTCTTCTTCCTGTATTAAAATAGCTGACCATGTATTATCAGAAGCATCAGTATACAGAAATAATGGTAAATCGGGAAGTGGAGTTTGAAGAGCAGGTAAGTATTGGCATTTGGTCTTTATACGCTGAACGGCTTCAGTTGCTGTTGTAGACCAACCATCTGTTTCTTCCTTGAGATGAGTCTGAATAGCTTTTCTATCTTCAGCCAATCCTTTGTAAAAAGGTGAAATATAATTCAAGCATCCTAAAAATCTTTGAATTTGTTTCTTATCATGAAGAATGTCAGGAAACTCTTGAATTCTTTGTAAGATATGTGGTTGAAGATATACCTTTCCATCCTTTAGTTGTAAGCCAAGAAAATCAATCTGGCTTTGGCCAATCACCATTTTCTTTGCTGTAAAGCATATTCCATGCTTTGTTATGGCTGCATATAGCTGATCAAGATGTTGGAAGTGATCAGTAATTGAATCTGAGAATATAAGAATATCATCTATGTAAACATCACAATATTCTGTTAAATGTCTTAATGCTTGGTCCATTCTTCTCTGGAAGTAAGCAGGAGCTGTACATAAACCAAATGGCATGACATTCCATTCATAAAGACCTTGAGGGACTGAGAATGTTGTTTTGTATCTATCAGATTCTTTTACCTTAATTTGCCAAAATCCTGATTTGCAATCAAACTTGGAAAATACCTTCTTATTTGCAGCTCGTCTGATCAATTCAGTACTGAAAGCGATGGGGTAGTTGAAAGGAAGAATTATATCATTAAGAGGTTTGTAATTGATACACAATCTCTTTTTTCCTCTTACCTGTTCTGCTCTCTTATTCACTAAAAATGTCGGGCAGGAAAATGGACTTTTACTGGGACGAATGAATTGTCCATCAATAAGTTCTTTTAACTGTTCGTCCATCTCCTTAGTTTTTGTAGGACTCATTAGATATGTCGGTTCATGGGGTATGACTGACTTACATTCTGGTTTGAGCTGAATTTCACAATCTTCATGATCCTGTGACCAGAATTGTAGAGGATTCATACTGCAACAGTCTTTTTCAAATTTGTCTCTGATCTCCTGAAAAATAGCAGGAGTCTTTTCAGCTGCTTCTTTGACTGATTCATTCTTTTTGGGATTCTTTGAATCAAACTTGTGATTAACAATCTTGAGTGTAGGAATTTCTATCTGACCATCTTCATGTCTGAGAGATATTTTATGTTTCCAGAATTGAAGTGGTTCATACTTTGTAAAAAATAGGAAACCAAGTAGAATATCATCCTCTAAGTCATTATATTCAATAAAATTTGTAATAAAGATTTTACCCATGATTTCGATATGAACATCTTGTGCATATCTTCCCATTTTGATCCTTTCTCCATTTATAGCATAGCTATGAGGAATGTCTGGTTTTTCTTTCCAGAAAGATGGAGGTATAGCATTTGTTTTTGCTAAGGATCGGGACGAGCCTGTATCTATAAAGGCATCTAGTGGAATCTTTTTATATCCAGGGAAAAAAAAATTTATCCGGATATAATTACCATTATTAGCAAGTAGTAAGGAACAATGCCTATCACTGATGAGGGATTTGCTACTAGTGCTAGCTTCGGAATGTGCTTCTTCTTTTTCTGATTCTGTCCTGTTTTCAGAATTTGCTTTAAATAAAACATCCTTAACTTCTCCCACTGTGGCAGAAAGATTCCTAATTTCCTTTTGTTGAGACTTGAGAAGTCTCTTAATATCGGAAACATCATCTAACAAAAGATCAAATTTCTTAAAAATTGCAATAATATCAGGATCTGCTAAAGAATGTTTGGAAGAAGACTTGTGTTAGGAGGAAGAAGGGATATCTGATTTTTTCTGCCATGGAGGTACTTTGTATCCATGATCAGGGTTCTCTTTCTCATTTTTGGAGGGTCTGCTTTGAAGCTTGAGCTGTTTCTCAGCTTCAATTTTATCAGATTCTAAACTTTTAAGTTTAGCTAAGTGTTGATGGACAACACGCTTTCTTTCCTCTCTTGTTCCTACTATTTTATAGGGGTCCTTAGATTTTTCAATTTGGATCTGGATCTTAAGATCTACCAATGTATTCTTTAATAATGAAGATAAGAAATCTTCATCAGGATCCGAACTTTCAGATGTGCTTGAATTGGACAGGCTCTTTTGCTTTCTATGTTTACCTTTAGATCTAAACATAAAAAGAGATTCAGGAACAACCCTTACTAATTCATACAAATCTTTTAGATCTGTATCTGGAGTATAGCTGATAACTTCCCATCCTGGATTTTCCTTTTCAAAAACTGCATAAATTCTTGTTCCAGGGTTTAATTTCTTGGGACAGTTAGTTGCATAATGAGGACCTTTACAAATAAAACATTTAATACCTTTTGGAGGGGTATTGGTCCTTTTCTTTAAGAAATATGGAGGAGGTTTCTGAGATCTCCTTCTTTTATAAGGGATAGCCTTATAACTTTTCTTTCTACCATGCTTACTTCTTTTGAAAGTAAATTCTCCTTCATGGTAGTCCTTCTTTTTGCAATGCTTGCATCTGCATTTGCTGCCACAACCTTTCTTTCTGAATTGCTTTAACTGTTGGAAATCTTTTAACTGGTTGATCGGAGGAAGATTGCAAAATTCTTTAAGATTGCAAGTATAATTATATTCTTCCTTATTTGTTTGTAATGCTCCTAACAAGCATTGTTTTTCCAGCTTATATCTGATCAACCTTTTAACTGTAGGAAAGCTTACATCATCTAAATGTTTATTTTCCTTTCTGATGATATAATCTTGAGCCCATGCACCTAAACCACAAGGTAAAGAATTTAAAAAATATTGCTTGGTGGTAAGATCGTGCATTTTATATGCTGCAACCATGTATGATTCAAACATACAGTTGTATTCATCAAACTTGGCTAAGTTTTTCAATTTCATAGACTGCAACATCTTATTAGCTTCAAGGGCTTGGTTTGAGATATCATCACAGAAGAGATCTATGAGTAGCCATTTGAGTTCATCGAACCCAGCTTGGAATATATCATCTTTTTCTAAATTCTTCAGATCTACTAGAATTGGATCTGTAGGTTGTGTAGGGATATTTTTGGGCATAGGTCCTTGGTCTGGTAGATTGTTCAACCAATTTCTCAGCTTACCAGCCATCAATCTGACTGAATAGAGAACCTTTGCGGGTTCTGACCAGGTTCCACCTCTTTCAAAGAGATTTTCTAATGTATCAGTCTAGGTACAAATTGCTTCATAGGGATTGACCAATTTGTCAATATTTATTATATATCCACTAGTCGCATAGGGGCGCAATTGTTCAGGTTTCAGATTTTCTGAGATTGGTTCTTGGACTTCTACTTCCATGGTTACTGCTTTTGAATTTTCCCATGGTTCTTTCTCACCTATCTGTTTGTAATTGGACAGATTTAAACCAATATCCTCATCATTAGTATTTACTGAGGAGTTAGTGTCAATGGAACGCAGGTCGCCCGATGCGAATGCATGCATTACACTGGATTGCTGTGCAGCGTTTCCCTCGCCTTCCTAGAACGGTCTCGGCATCGGACGAAACTCCCGAACACGGGCGGCACTGGTAGCTGTTCCAAACTCGTCCATGTCATGTCCAAGTAAGGGACATCGTGGGATACACTACACAGGAATCCTTTGTACTGCATGAGGCCGGTAAGTATGTCGATTTGCTCTCAACGAGCATCTTACTCGGTTGCCCCATTCTCGGAGTTGGATGTCCCGTAACGGACTTAGGAACAGTCTGCCCAGGTCCCCGCCCAGGACACTTTATTGCTACTTGGGTGCTCTCTGGCATTCCCCCAACGGTCTTGGTAGCTGATGCAGCTCGGAATAGGGGAGCGGCACTGGTAGCCTTTCCCCAACTCTGCTGGGGCCAAGTAAGGGATGACTCGGGAGCCGCCGTGTAGCAGTTGGGTGGCTGGGGCTAGACCAATTTTATTGGCTGTGTGTGGGGGGGGTTCAGCCTTGGCTGTACCCACTACCCCGCCACCGGACGTGTGACAGTCTGCGGACTGTCCACGGCAGTCCGTAGACTGCACACGGCCGGGCGGCGTCTATTGCCGTGCCCGGGTGTTGGGGTTATAACTCCCCATTTAAATTTTTATGTATTTAAAAGTTTTGCTTAATAAAAATGCGAAATTTATATCTTTTGCTGTGTGGATTTTATTTTATAAATATATGTATATATGTATATATATATATATTTATATATATAGATATATAATTATATTTATATATATATTTATTAATTTTATTTATTCTGATTTCTCAGTTCACTGTTGCAGTATTATTTATTTTAAAAACAAAAATATATAAATATTTTGTTTCTTTTCTGATTAAAATTATATTTTTTGTTAATTTCACTGTTATTTAGAAAATAGATATTCATATATAGATTATGTTTCTTTTCTGATTAAAAATAAAGCAGAATTTGTTATAACAAAAATAATAGTAAAATAGAAAGAAATCTAGTTTTATTGATTTGTTAAATTTTAACCTTGAGAGGATATTGTTAGTAGAAAATTCAATTACGAAAGTAAGACAACATTGTTTATTTATTCTGGTTTTAGTATGACTGTTTTTTTTTTGGAATGGAATTTATTTTGGAATCTACTTTGGAATTAAATAAGTTATCTCTTTTATTTATATTCTTGAAATTAAATCTTGTTGCATTGATGGGTTTGGGACACTGTTAATTCCTTTATGTGGGGACCCGTTTGTGTTATCACTTTAGTCTTCCAGAGGATGTTGATTTTGTTGAATTTATATATTTTTTATCTTAAGTTCTGTTATGTTACGTATTATATGTGGGGTGTACCGGATTTGAGATTTGATATGGTATGTAATTTGTGAGATGAGTTATGCCTCGTGTAATATTTTGTTGTTGTATTTTGATGTTAAGATTGGAATGGTACAACCCCCTGTTTATTTCTGGTTTTGGTTGGGTCTCTAGGGAGAGTGGCTCCTCATGGGGGCCGGCGCCCCGTTTAAGGGGAAGGGCTCAGGATAACCCACGAGTGAGTTAGTAAACAAGTGATAACCTAATAATTAACTTAGGAGGGTTGGGTAGTAATATCATTATAAGATTTTAAAAAAAATGGATGCCTCGTCTTCATTAGTGCTTCCGCAGACTAATGGAAGGTTGAGAAGGCCGTGGTTGGCAAGGTCGTAACCTCGTCCTCATGAGAGGTTATCGGCTCCGCATGAGCTACCCTATGGTGTCGGCGCCTCAAGTAGGAGGAAGGGCCAGGAGATCCATAGATGGGGGCCGGCGCCTCAATTTGGAGGAAGGGCCAGGATAACCCATGTAGGCTATGCGATGACACTCTCCCCTAGTTGCCCATGTGTTTTACTTTATTGTGTTCCTCTGGAAGTAGGTTGTGGGAGTTGGTTTAGATTGTTGTTTGAATTGATTTAAATTGATTTATGATTATTGTTTTAATACATCTTTAGTATACTTTGTGGTCTTGTATGATCTCATTGATATTTGACTTATGACCTTGTACTCTTATGGTACTGTGATATGATGTTATTGTATTATTTGATTGAAATTTGGAATTGTATTATGTTTATTAATTCAGTTTAATTTGGAAGTATTTCATGATCATCCTTTGGTTACTTGTTACTGGTCATTGCTTTGATTTATGTGATGAGTTTTATGATTTTAAGTTATTTTAATGACTCTTGGATGTTGTTGATTATGTCTTTGTAATCCTTGAGTTTTATGATACTTTTGTATGTTGAGTCTTGTGGTTCCCTGTTTGGATGTTCTTGGTTGTGGTCTCTTTCTTGTTAGCTCCTCAGCATGGGGGGTGGGTCTTCGGACTCACATGGTCGGGTGGAACATGCTAAGCACCCCATTGGGTCCCTAGTCGAGGATCGAGAGGTGCGGATTGGTGCTGTTGCAGCGACTCCAGAGTTGTATCCGTCATGGAGCCAGTTTTCATCTATTCATTTGTATCATGATTCTTGTTGTATGGTTTCCGTGCATATTGGAAACACTTTTGTATCATTGTACTTCTTGAATATTGTATTGTAATGTAACATTAAACCTTATGTGGCTATTTGTAGTTGGTATTCAATGTGTTAAGTTAATCATGTATATGTTGTATTTATGTACTCAAATGGTTTCTTATCAATGATTTTCATATGTGTGTTACATTTGTTAATGTTTACTTTGTTATGGATTATATCTTTGGATTTTATTCTTTATTGTCGTTGTGTGGATCTCAGTCTCGTAATGACTCCTCGTGTACCCCAAGGGATGTATGTGCTAATGAATCTACTTAAATGAAATTCATGTCGTGTCTTGATGTGTATTACATGTATGTTATGTTAATCTTTAAAAAAAATAAAAATTTGTGCTATAATTATTGTTTAATTGTCCTTTGGGGTTCGCACGATGGGGCGTTACAAAAAGGAAAAATATTTTAAACAATACAATTTCACTGTCCAAGAGACTATTTGAAAAGCAATTACAACATATGCAATAGTAAACCTACCTATTAGCAGGAATTAATAAAAGCAAAAATCTTTAGATTGTAGAATTTGATTTGTTGGCAAGGGTTGTGTATCAAGCACAATGAGCGAATTTTCAGTAACAAGACCCTTACAGTTTCGATTTAATTCTTAAAAATTTGAAAAAATTCATTGTGTGCTTGTGTGTATCATTTTTATGAATAGCATGTTATATGTCATGGACCGTGCCCATTTGTCCCCTTAGCCCTTGTAACAACAAGTAATAATTCTAGTTATAAAGTTTCACAAACAAACGTAGAACATGGAGAGCTAAAAACATACAACCTTCTCAACAAACAATAACAAACAAAAATTAACTATACATTTATTGCTTGCATACCCACCAGCTCTCCAACACATCTTAGAAATTTTGCATTTAATGCATTAAACATGTATTCAGTATTTTAGCATTAAGTATTTTCCAGTATATATAATGTCCCCCTATTTTCCTAATTTACTGAAATAAAAATGAACAATAGGCCTACTCCAACCAATAGAAAGATACATAAAACATAATTTTCAAACATGATAATTTTTCCTTAAATCCCAATTATAGAAAAAACACATAATTTTTTTTAAACAATATAATTTAATTCACCAAGCAACTATTTCAAAAGAAAATTCACTAGTTGCAATGGTAACAAGTGCTTTTGTACAAAAAATAGTTTCATGTTTATGAATAACATGACACACCATTCACTATGCTCATCTGTCTATTTGGCAAGTCAGATTCTTGAACCAATCTTTTCCCTTTTTGTTCACAACTCTTCCAAGGCATAATTTTTAGGTAAATGAAAGAATTTAAATTCATTGCAAACAAAAGAGAAGAATGATACAAGAATATGACCTTTTAGTTCCTTGTTCGACAACCAAGTATATTTGCAACCATATAGATGTTTTCCTCTGTGTCCAATCACAAGCAACGGTTCCTGGTACAACAACAAATTAGACAAATGAGCACAATTCATGACATATAATATGTTATTCGTAAACACGAAACACAAAAGCAAATGATAAAATTTGCAAAAAAAAAAAGACAAACATGATAAATTTTTGCAAACATTCAGTCACTAAATTAAAATTTTGTGAGTTGTGCTATTAGGCGAGCAGCCACTCAGGCAATCAACACATAGTTAATGCATTCAATGCCTCCATAGTGAACAAGACCTTGCTCAAAGCTTTCAGTTTATTCTATGATAATTCTCATTTATCACAGTGGTCACCTTCTACTTAGCTCCGACTGTTCCATGTTTATGGATTACATAGCATATGCCATCTACTGTACCCATTCATCCCCATAGCTCTTCTAACAACAAGCAGTTCTCCTAGTTGTCAAGTATCATAAACATATAGAGGAGCCACTCACAAGTAGAGCACTGTTCCTATGGCTCCTCCCATGTTCACACATTGCACAAAATAACAAACATGCAAGAGAGGAGCCAAGAGCTAAAAACATACAAGAATTTCAAGAAAAAATAAACAAATAAGAATGAGCACAAAAAAAACCCAACACATGCCTGGGATTTCATGAATTAAATATGCATTCACTACTTTTGTGCCCACTAGGCCTTCAACACATCTCACACAATTTGCATTTAATGTGCATTAAACATGCATTCAACATTACATTTATAATAAATTTTCATGTACAAATATACTTGATTCTTGAACAAGAGACTATGAGATTAGAATTCTAGATGATTTATCTCTTTTCTTTCCAATGAAGTTTGATTCTTTGAATGTCTATAAAAAATATGCCAATTGTTTGAAACTTTTCAATTTATGTTGATAAGCAAATGACCTTTGCAATCATTTGATTGCAACAATGTTGTAGCTAGAGATATGCATAATTGCAACCATGTGATATGCAATTGATATGCAATGTTTCGCATAGCACATCAATTAGATTTTCTTATAAGAAAATGAATATTAGGCCTGCTACAGTCAATAGAAAAATAGTGACAAGGAAATATACTTAAATTATACAATGTGTTCAATATACGAAGCGAAACATTGCACATGGACTACATATCACATGCTTGTAATTATGCATAACTCTCATTGTAAAAGTAACTTGCTTTCCTTAAAATAGTTTCATGTTTATGAATTACATTGCATGCGATTCACTATACGCATTTGTCTATTCAGTAAGTCATATTCTTGATCTAGGTTTCTCCTTTATTATTCACAACTCTTGCAAGACATAATTTTTAAACACATTGGAAGACTTAAAATTCACTGGAAAGAAATGAGAAGAATGATACAAGAATTCGACCTTCCAGTTTCTTGTTCAATAACCTAGAACATTTGCACTCATATAGGTCTTTTCCTCCAACTCCAATTGCAAACAATGGTTCCCATCAGAGGGGCCAATTAGACAAATGATCACAGTCCATGGTATACAATATTTTATTCATAAACATGAAACATATGCTTGCTAACAAGCTTTCCAAAAAAATAGAAGCTTTGCACTTTTCAAAAACATTTTAAATAATACATTTTGATTCAACAAGAAACTACCTCAAAAGCGAACTCAATGATTGCAATAGTAACTTGTTGCAACTGTATTCATTCTACAAAGTCACTTGAGTGGCAGTCCTTGTCCTGGTATCAATACTTCTGTCCTGCTACGCTTACAAGCATTGTTTGTTGTTATAAAGCCTAATTGTATAGATGGGTATAGTAGATGACATATGACATGGAGCAGTTGAAGCCAAGCAACAAGTTACTATTGCAATGGTTTCATTTGCAATTAAGAGATAATAAACAATTTATCTCTTTTTCTATCCGTTGGAGTAGGCCTATTATTCATTTTTGTTAAAGTAAATCAAGAAATTAGGAGTGCATTATATTTTTTTGCAAATATTCAATCACTACATGCAAATTGTGCTAGCTTTGGTGACAAGGTGGTAGCTACTAAAGCATTCAATGCATTTTTAATGCACTAAATAGTATAACTATCGGATCATAAACAATAGTCTATTAAATGCAAATTGTGCAAGATAATTTTTTGCAAACTTTTAGACATTAAATACAAATCTTGCAAGCTTTTCCAATAGGCTAACAACTACCCAAGCAATCAATACATAGGCAATGCATTGAATTCCTCCATAGTCAACAAGACCTTGCTCAAAGTATTTAGTTTTTCCTATCTTAATTCTCATTTGTTACAATTCTTCTATTGGTTAGAGTAGGCCTATTATTCATTTTTGTTAAAGTAAATTAGCAAAATAGAAGGACACTATATATTTTGCAAATATCTAATCACTAAATGCAAATTGTGCCACCTTTGACAACGGGGTAATAGATACTCAAGCAGTCAATGCATGTTTAATGCATTGAATGGTATGACAGGAAGATTAGAAACAATAGTCTATTAAATTCCAATAACATAGGGAATGCAATAAACTTTTTTAGCATACAAATAACATCAACAAGCTTGTTAAGAAACATGATATGCTTGTATTAGTGATAGGGAGCAATCCCAATATCTTCTAGCCTATTGTTACTAGATAAAGCTTGATACTCTTTTAGATATTTGAAAAAGGTCTTCTTCCTTGTGTAAGCATACAATGCATTAACTCTGAATTCATTGCTTGGATAGGTACTAGCTTGTTGGCAAAGTATTGTAAATAATACAATCTCATTGGACAAGCAACTATTTCAAAAGTCAATTAAACAATTGCAATAGTAACTTGCTACAACTTTATTCATTATACAAAGTCAGTTAAGTGACTGCCCTTATCTTGATACCAATACTTTTGTCCTGCTATGACTAGAAATATTATTCATTGTTATAAGGCCTAATTGTACAAATAGGTACAATAGATAACAGATGACATGAAATAGTTTAAGCCAACAAGCAGGTTACAATTGCAATGGTCACATTTGCAATTGAGAGATAATAAACAATTATTTTTCTTTTCTATTGCTTCAAGTAGGCCTATTATTCATTTTTGTTAATAAAAATTGCGAAAATAGGAGGACATTATATATTTTGCAAATATTTAATGTTTGAATGCAAATTGTGCCACCTTTGGCAGCAAGATGGTAGATGCTGAAGCAGTCAATGCATGTTTAATGCATTAAATGGTATGACTCACATATAAGAAACAATAGTCTATTAAATGCAAATTGTGCAAGATAATATGTCATTCATAAACATGAAACATAGAAGCACATGTTAAAATATGCAAAAAAAAGACCAATGCAATAAATTTTTGCAAACATCCAAATAAAATGCAAATTTTGTGAGCTTTGCTAATAGGTTCATGGCTATTGAGGCAATGCATACATAGTCAATGCAATGAATTCCTCCACAGTGAACAAGACCTTGGTCAAAGCATTAACATTTTCCTATGATAATTCTCGTTTGTTGCAATAGTCACCTACTCCTTCACTTCAACTGTTCCACATTCATGGGTTACATAGCATATGCCATCTAATGTACCCATTTGTTCCCCTAGCCCTTATAACAATAACTTGTACCCCTAGCTAAAGTACCATAAATAGACAGACAAATTGTTTACTAGGAGTCCATTATTCCTAGGATTAAGAACATAGAGAGATTAAAAAAATAGAAGCTTTTCAACTAATAATAAACAAACAAGAATTATCACAAATAAAACCCAACACTCACCTAATATTTCATGAATTAACTATGTATTCACTACTTGTGTACCCACCAACTCTCCAACACATCTCACATAATTTGCATTCAATGGATTAAACATGTATTCACTACTTCACAATTAAATATTTTTCAAAATAGATAATGTCCCCTTATTTTTCTAATTTACTTAAACAAAAATGAATAATAGAGCTACTCCAAACAACTATGAGAAAAAAAAAACTTCAAACAATACAATTTGATTGGCCAAGCAACTATTTCAAAAGCGAATTCAATAATGAGCCTTCAATATTCTAGTGTTCCCCATTTTGTTATAATAAATATTTGAATAATATGTCTTCTTCCCCCACTATTTCATTGCTCTTTTGATAAGTTTAAGAAAAACAAGAGACTATTTCAAAAGAAAATTCAATAAATGCAATTGTAAACCTGTGTATCGACACAAACTAACAATTGCAATAGTGACCTGCCTTTCAACAAAAAAAAGTTTCATGTTTATGAATTACATGGCATGGCCATTCACTATGCTCATTCGTCTATTCAGTAAGTCAAATTATTGAACCAGACTTCTCCTTTATTGTTCAGAACTCTTCCAAAGCATAAATTTTATGCACATTGGAAGACTTAAAATTCATTGGAAACAAAGGGGAAGAATGATACAAGAATCTGACCTTCTAGTTCCTTGTTCAACAACCAAGAATATTTGCGCTCATATAGATGTTTTCCTCGAACTCCAATTGCAAGTAATAGTTCCTATTATAGGGACAAATTAGATAAATGAGCACAGTCCATGACATATAATATGTTATTCATAAACATGAACCACAAAAACAATGATAAAATTTGTAAAAAAAATAGACCAACATGATAAATTTTTGCAAACATTTAGACATTAAATAAATTTTTTGCAAGCTTTGCTAATAGACTACTTGCCACTTAAGCAATGAAAACATAGTTAATGCATTCAATTTCTCCAATGTCGACAAGACCTTGCTTAAAGCATTCAGTTTTTCTTGTTCTAATTGTCTTCCACTTCAACCGTTGCATGTTTTTGAATTACATAGCATATGTCATCTACTGTAAGCAGTTTCCCTATTAGCCCTTGTAATAGCAACCAAGTCTCATAAACACAAAAACTAGCCACTCACTAGTAATGCACTGCCACAGAATAACAAACATGCAAGAATGGAACCAAAAGATAAAAACACACAAGCTTTTTAACAAACAATAAACAAACTAGAATAAGCACAAAAAAAATCCAGTACTCGCCTCAGATTTCATGAATTAACTATGCATTCACTGCTTCTATACCACCAGCCCTCCAACACATCTTGCACAATTTTCTTTCCGAGTTGTGTTGATAGACTGGTAGCCACTCAAGCAATAAACACATAATTAATGCATTCAATGCCCCCACGGTCCAAAATACCTTACTCAAAGCATATGTAATCTATTGTACCCACTTGCCTCGTTAGCCCTTTTAACAAGTAATACTTCTAGTTATCAAGTATCATAAACACACAACCAGGCCATTCACCAGCAGTGCACTTTTACAGAATAGAGAACATGGAAAAGCGCAACCAAGAGCTAAAAACACACAAGATTTTCAACAAACAATAAACAAACAAGAATAAGCACAAATAAAACTCAACACTCACTAGAGATTTCATGAATTAACTATGCATTCATTGCTTCTATACCCACTAGCCTTCCAACACATCTCGCATAATTTTATTTACAAGCTTTGCTAATAAACTAACGGGCAGTCAAGCAATAAACACATAGTTAATGCTTTCAATGCACCCACAGTTGACAAGACCTTGCTCAAACCATTCGGTTTTCCCTGTAACAGCTCCTCCCTTGTTCAAGCAAGACCAACAGAGCCTAAAAACACACAAGCTTTTCAACAAACGGGAATAAGCACAAATAAAACCCAGCACTCGCCTAAGATTTCATGAATTAACTATGCATTCATTGTATGGGTACCCACTAGCCCTCCAACATATCTCGCACAATTTTCTTTGCGAGCTTTGTTGATAGACTAATCGTCACTCAAGCAATAAATGCATAGCTAATGTTTTCGATGCACCCACAGTTGACAAGACCTTGCTCAAACTATTCAGTTCCCCATGTAAAAATTCTAGTTATCAAGTATAAAAAACAAACAGATAAGCCATTCACCATTTGCACACTATTCCTATAGCTCCTCCCTAATTCAAGCACTACACAGGATGACAAATATCGAAGATGGAAACCCACAACCAAAAACACACAAACTTCTCAACAAACAATAAACAAACCAGAATAAGCAAAAACCAACACTCACCTCATATTTTATGAATTAACTATGCATTTTATGCTTGTATTCCCACCAGCTGTCCAACAAATATCATGAAGTTTGCATTTAATGCATTAAACATGCATTCACTGCTTTGGTACCCACCAGCCCGCCGCCAAAACTCGCACAATATACATCCCCTGATTAAATATTTTCCATAATATATAATGTCCCCCTATTTTCCTAATTTACTTAAAGGAAAATGAAAAATCAACATACTCAAACCAATAGAAAAAGAGATAAACCATAATTTTCAAGCACAAAAAATATGTGCTTAAATCCCGACTATACGAAAAAGACAAAAATATTTTAAACAACACAATTTCATTAACCAAGCGACTAATTAAAAAGCAAATGCAACAATGCAATAGTAAACCTGCATCGGAACTAATAAACAATATATAAGAAATGAATTTGGACTATAGAAAAAGTTGCCCTCTCTTTGCCATAGGTACATGCAAAATGAGGTCGGTAATTAAAGCCCCACTCCAATTATTTGTAGGTACTTGGAGATATTAGAGGATGGTGCATTCACATTTAGGGAGCACTTAAGGGGAAAATTCATTTCTAAAAGCTTTGACGTCATATGCAAAATCTTCGTAGTACCCGCATATTAATGACCGTCGTTGATTAATTTTTTTGATTGCTTGGAGTTCATACACACCCTTTCGTCCATGAATTATTTGACTACCCTTTTTGTTACATAAGTGCCAATTTAAATCAATCTCGCCATATGCGCCAATTTAGTCGAGTCTCTTTAAATCAGAGATTAAAGTGTTGATTTCTTAAAGTTGGAGTTTAATTTATATTAAAGTCGAAAATGGGTTCTTAAATATATTTCATAGTCATGTGAAGTCTACCGGAATCACCCCTTTTTTAGTGTTTTTAGTTAAAAATAAAACTTTCCTTTTTAAAGACTTTAAAGAGGGCCCGCCCTTCAAGATTTTTTTGCTTTGTGTGAAATGGAGCTAAAGGAGTGCTAATCATATGGGCATCATGAGACTTTGTCTTCATCAACCTCAAGAGGGTGTATTTTGTCCATCAAGTCCTTTTAAAAATTATTTTGTATATATATATATATATATATATATATATTTTTATTATTTGTGTTTCATGGTTGTCTAACAATTAGAAGGTTGGTTTCACACTTTGCCCTCTCTTTTTTTAAAATATTTAGGGGTTTTATGTAATTATGTATTGTAAACATGTGTTAATGATAAGTTTTAAATTTTGTATCTATTTGAAGAGGTTATGCAAATATTTATTGGGAATATTATAATAGTGAACTAATAAAGTTCCATTTTGTTAGGGTTGTAAACATGCATATTGATTGGCACCTCATTTCACTCTTCATTGTCACCCTACACAAAGGAAGTTATTTGTTCTAGAAAGAAAGGATAAAGAATCACTTTGTTGAGCAAGACCTATTGCCTATTTGTTCTTGAGCCAAGTAATTATAAACAAAAATGTGTTTGGTTAAGTTGTAATGACATGGTCTACAAACTAATAGGTCTTAATTCTTTTTAGGTTATCCTACATCATATAGAGCACATTAATTTTCCTATCACTATAATGACTATAATCAAGAAGCTATATGAGGATCTTGAAATTCCAATAGGCTATGATGTTCCCTTAAAGAACTTTGCATATGTGGATGAAACTAAAATAACAACTAGTCCTCTTGATGCCCTATCTACATTTGTTCATACTCATATCACAAATGTGAGCTACTTATGGGATGCATAGTACAATCACATGACATGCATTGAAATTCTACCTTTACCCATTGCTCCTACATGGTTTAGAGATGCTTTATTAACATATTTCAAAGATTCTCCACAATAGGATATCTCATAAGATGAGCATTGTAAGCATATGAAATGTAATGTAATTCCACATCCATAGACCAATTCTTGAGCATGTGTTGCACATTCATTTCCATATGGTTTTTAGTAACCATTTTCAATTAGGCTTGGGAATCCTAATATGATCTTGGCACCACTTCCAAATAGAGACAAACTAAGCATGGATCTTCATCAATTTATAGTATCATTCTTTCTTAATAAGTGTATGAGGCATCACATCTAGGGATGATACTTAGTTTGTCTCTTCATATGTCTCTCTCTTCCTTATTGGGGGATATCATTGTACATAGGTATTGGGCATGGTCTCGTTACCAAGATCTATTTTTATTTCATCTTAAATTACACTTAAGTGGTGGTGTTAGTGTAGATATTTTAGTCCACCTAAGATAATTTTCATCCTACGTGTACCATTGTACTACTTATTAATTTTACTTTGGATAATACATGCATATTTGATTATTCTCATCTAGGTAGTTAACAATATCACTTATTCGCCTTAACTTGAGGTATTTAATTGTCACCACTATCTCATCAATCCTTGATTGATGGTAATTAGGTACTACTCATATTTAGTCAAGCCCACTAATGTCTCGATTAGATTGAGTTAATCACCTCCTAATTGGGAGTGATTGAGGGTTAAACTCATACCTCTTAGACATGCCATCTCCTTGCTTAAAGCATTTAAGAGGTTTATATAGGTAAGTTAATTTTTCTAATTATGTTTGTAATATTGAATATAGAATATCTCTATTATTTCATTTGGATTCATGTTTAGTAGAATTATTGCTTATGCAAAATTTTAAAAAATCACTCATGGTCAATCATTTAACATGCAAGAATGACCCATAATCAAAATGATCATATTTATATTATAAAGTCTCAACTACTCCTCGCTAGCCACTATGAGTTGATTCGGTACACATTTGTTTGAAATATTACTATTTCATGGTATTTTAAAATATTAAATGTGAGATTAATTAATATGTTGGATTTATATCTACTAAAAGGTAAAATTATTAGAACACATTTGGATTTTCTAAGGAACAAAAATACCTCATTTTTATGTATACGTCATAAGTAATGATGTTTTGAATTTTCATTCAAAGCCCCAAAGCTAGTCTATCTAGAGGTCTAACCTAGAAAACTTGATTCTAGTGACCATATAGATTCTTCAAATGTTTCTTTGAACATTGCAATCCTTACAAGCTTATTAGACATCATAGATTGGATTGAACACATTTTGAAAGCACACATTTCCCCAATTTAAATTTGTGTGCCATAATTCAAACTCACAGCAATTGAAATTGAACCCATAGCACTTTAGATTAAACATCAACATTTTATGTGTATGTACTACTTCTAAAACAATCATCATACCAAAATTATGAAATTTTATGACAATAATAACATGATTCTATCATCAATTTTAAAACTGAATATCCTTATTCTATACATTTAATTTCTAAATATTTGTCAAAATTATCAACCCAACTAAATTTAATCTAAATTATTTTTTACTTGATAATTATATTTATTTAATGACTTTACTACTTTTAATACTTTGTGTGTGTGTGTGTGTGATATTTTCTTTTTTAAATTTAAATTCTTATTGGAAAAGAAATGACAATTTAATATTATCTTATAATGAACCCCTCACTCTACTTAAACATCATCCCTACAATAGTCAAACCATACACACCATATTTCAATAATAAAATGATATATATCTTATTTTATTGTACAAAAATATCTTGATTTCCCTTTCTAAATGCAAATGCAAATTCATATTGAAAAATAAATGAAATTTAATATAATCTTAGAATGAACCCCTCCCTCTACTTAAACAGCCTCCCTACAATAGTCAAGCCATGCATACAACATTTCAACCAGAAAATGATATATATATCTTATTTTATTGACTAAAATTATCTTGATTTAAAACCTCGTTCAAATATTATTTTGGTAAATAACATTGAACATGAATACTCAACAATAACACCCCAATAGAAATTTGAACCTTACTAATAAGAACCACGACACCATTATTTCACCCTTACCCTATACCATTACCACCAAAAATTGTCCAAAATAAATAAAGAACACGTGAAACCCTCTTAGGTAGAATGGCTAAGTAAAGCTCTGTTTTTGCGCTGGATCGTATTTTTTCATAGTTTTGTTCCGATATGAAGGCGACCGATGTAGTCGAGATGAAGACTCCCATAGTAAAGAAACTCTCCGACTCTCAACCCTGCGGTGATCATGGTGAGACCTGGATAAGAGAAAAGTGCAACTGCTTCCCCATTTTCATTTACGGCTAAAACACTCGATTCTTTAACTAGTGTTGCATCTATCACACGTGGCTCTACTGCTGCTATCGCCACAACCACATGCCTCAGAAAAGGGTATCTTACCATCGTCCTGCCTAACATGTTCCAGCTCTGCAAAAATTGCACAGATATCAGGGACCCGACTTAGCATTTATAATAATTATACGAATTTCATAGTATTCATGTTAACAATACCGTTGTAAGTGCAATCCAAAAGATGCCTTGTCCGTCATAACGGATGTTATCAGGAAAGCCCGGGAGCCTGTCAATGAACGATTCGGTGTTGCCTTTCTTGGGCCCTTCCAGCCAGAATTTTCTACACCGGAACCTGCAACTTGCACTTTTAATCTCCACACAAGCAGATTTTTAATGAAAAACTGGTAGGTAATGCAACTAACATATACTGCTAAAGACTAGTACTTAACTAGGGCTTTACTACTGACATTGATGTTTCACAGAAGACGAGGAAATCCTGTTTGGGGGACAGCGCGACACCATTGGCGAATAACAGATCTTTGAGAAGGACAGTAGTAGCGTTGGTTGCAGGGTCATATTTGAGCAGCCGGCCGCGAGGTCGGCCCTCGATGATATCTACTGCATGGAAATCCAGCCCGTATTTGTAGCTGGCGTCTGTGAAATAAACGATCCCGTCTTTGCCTACATCCACTCCATCTGCGAGCCTTTCAACTCCCACCACTTCAGATTTCCAAACACTCAAAACGACAAATGTTCCTATCAATCTAAAGTTGGAAACCTGTGCTTAAGGAGAAGAAAAGTGGGTTACCTGTAAGGCAATCGATCCGCTTCCCCAGACAGCAGCTCCACTTTATCCTCTGTGACATTTAGCAGTCCCTGCAGTCCACACAAAAAAATCAGATTCTTGTTTTTTCCTAGAGAAAAAACTACCCACAAGACCATGGTAAAGAAAGAAAGGAAGAAAGAGAAACCCTGTAAGACTCGCAGACTAACAACTCTCCATGGAGACCAATAGCAACGCCCAATGGACGGCCTCCAACGTATGCCCACTTCTCCACCTGCAGAGAGGAGTATGAGTCGTTGCTTGCAAAGGAGATGCGTTTAATCCAGCCATCAGCACAAGCTGTATACAGTCTTCCTTCAGAGTCAACTGCCAGATCTTCTGGTCCTGACACCTGCCCAAAAGCAAGCTTGAATGCAGAGTGGAGTCTGTTGTTGTAAGACAAGACTCCCACTCTCTCTGGAGGCGGAGGAAGGTCGAAAGGCAGAGGATCTATTGGAGAAACGCTCAGAAGGGCCTTCCACCCTAACCCTAAACCCACGCATATTATGCCTACTATTGCTGCTACCAATTTTATCCCCATCTTTTTTCTTTAAAAATATGCTCCCAACAGTTATTCAGACCAGATATCTATATTATCCACTGGTCATTGCCCATCTGACGAACTGGCAGATGTGTGTCTTATCCGGCTTCACAGTTTTCAAAATTCTTGACATTAGCATGTATGTTTTTTGTGCATTCATGCGTCTATGCAGTCCCTAGCACATTTTATCATATTTACTAGCAATCGCATCTTGCTATGTACACCAAAGAAGTGGGCAAAGGCTATCCAGCCCCCAAAACAGCATGGTAGCAGGACCCAGCATGGATGCATGGGCATGGACTCTGCCTCCCTCGATTTTCTCGTTGTCCGTGTAAATTCTGCAAATTCTGCCTTCTGCCTTCCGTATTTTTTAGTGGTTACTGTGCAAGTTGTAACCCCATTTTTATTGGCATATTTTCTGGTTGTTTACTGCGCGCGGCATACTTTCCCCTTTTTTTACTGCGTTTATGAGTTTTTTTTATCTTCTTTCAATCTCATTTTTAATATGTAATGTTTTTATATTTAATTTGATTGATTAATAAATGAATATTTAGTTAATGTTAATTTTTTTATAATAGTTGTTATTTTTTAAATAATTTTTTTTAATAATGTTTTAGATTTTATTTTGTATATAAGAAATAAAGAAAAAATAATATAAACTGTACAAATATTTTAATCATTTTGTTTATTATATACAATACATAAATTTTAACCTTTTAATTTTTTTTAAAAAAATTAATTATATTTATATAATGTCAATTTATTTTTTAATATTTTATATAATGCAAATTTAATTTTTAAAACATTATATTTATTATATATTATATTTATATTAAAAATTACCAAATAAAAATATAATGTAATATATAAGTAATATAAAATATATATTATTATATATTATATTTAATAGTAAAAATTATTAAAATACTCTATTATTATTATGGTTAGCCTTAGATTACAATTTAATTAGGGTTAAGATTACAATGTTGTCAAGGTTAAGGTTCAATTAGGGTTAAAGTTCAATGAGGTTGATGGTTCAATTATGGTAAAGGTTAGGTTTAGATTAGTGTGAGGGTTCTAGGATTAGTTAAGGTCAAGGTTCTTATAGGTTTATAATTATTGCTATTGTTAATTAGGATTAGAATTACAATTTGCAAGGTTAGGGTTCAATTAGGGTTAGAGTTCTAGGATGAATTAAGGTTAGGGTTCTTATAGATTTATAATTATTGCTATGTTTAATTAAGATTAGAATTACAATTTGCAAGGTTACGGTTAGATTAGTATGAGGATTTTAGGATGAATTAAGGTTAGGGTTTTTATAGTGTTACAATTACTATTACAATTCAATAAGGATTAGAGTTAGGTTTGGCATTATGATTCATTTGGGGTTAGGGATGGGGTTAGCCATTAATTATGTTTATATTTTGTTAGGGTTAGGGTTCATTTAGTGATATATTAAATATATTATTATAATATTTTAAATATAATAATTTATAGGGAGTGGACCATGTGTTTAGAATTACGGTTAGGGTAGGATTAGGGTTAGAATAAAGTTTTAATCTAATTAGGGTTACATTCAATTTTAATATATTATGGGCTGCCCCAAAATATAGATTAATGGTTATAATCACTTTCAATTTAACCCTGATATGAATATAATAATCACTTTAAGTTTAACCCTAATATGAATATAATAATCACAAGAATTAGAGTTCAATTTATGATTAGAATTATGGATGTATAATTAAGAAGAGGATTGGAAGGATATAGATTGCACATGGAACCTCTTAAAAGGAAGGGAGGTGGCAAGAGAATCAACAAACCAAGGGTAGGAGAGCAAGGAGTTAAAAGGAGAAAAAATAGGATTAAATCACAAAATCACAAAAGAAATTAGTTGGAAAAAATAGACTAATTTAATATATATAGAGAAATGAAAAAAGAAAGTGTAGGTTTAAACTTAATTGAAAAAAAATGGTACACTACCCTTTATAATTTAATGATATATTTTAATTAAATTAATATGTTTTCATTTATAACAATGGATGTTTGTATGGAGGATGTTTGTAGTTGTACAATCTCCTATTGGAATAGTAGTCGGGCTAATGCTTGTACCAAATAGGAGATAGTTTGGGAATAACAATGGATGTGGGTATGGAGGATGGTGTGGTAGTGTGGAGCCTGATCAGTCTCCAAGTGGGAGATTGTTGGTATGTGGCGACTGATCATGCTATACTGTATAGCCCATGGTATACTGTACACTCCGGCCCCCTGTCCTTATTGAGTTTCGGGGTTGGGTCAGGCCTTGGGTGGGGGTTCGGGGGCGACAACCCCCGAAAAAAAATTTCTTCCTATTTTTTCGCGTGATCACCGAAAAAGGGAAAAATCAATGGAAAAAGAAAAATCCGATTTTGTAGAACCCAAAAATCTAGAAGCTTCTAAGCTTGTTAAAAGGGGTTCGGATGGGTATTATAGTATGATGAAAAACGTGATTATTCACAAGATTGTAATAGGGTTTTTACTGGATAATAAAAGAATTGGATGGTTGCGATTTGGTGGATGTAGCCCGGATTGGGTGAACCACGTTAAATTCTTTGTGTTATGATTTATTTTGTGTATGTTTTAGTTTCTCTATTTATTATATAGAATCTGCATTTAATTGTTAGATCTGCCATCTCTAACCCTAACAGATGGAGGCTCTATGTTTGTAGCCAAGATCCAATTAATAACAATTGAGGTAATTTCGTCGATTATCTAATTGAGATTTGCAGTAGGGGAATGGAAGCAAGAGGTGAAGAACAAGGAAGTCAAACTTCTGCCTACAATGTGGTAGCCATAATAATTTTGAATTCTTATGCGCATAGCTATCGACAAAAAGATGGATATTGAAAGGTGAGAATGTGAGTAAAGACCATAAGAATTGGGCAGAAGAGGAGGAGAGAATTCGATCGGTGGAAGAGTAGTCATATCAGGGGGGACATATGGCAATGGAAACACTTAAGACAATAAGGAGTAGCAAAGAGAGGTTGTTGGACATGGATAAGTGAGAAAGTTTACAACAAGGATATCAATTGATAGATGGTGATCATGGCAAGGAGGCTATGCAAGCTAACTTCCAGCATCAACTTAGAAGAACTTGAAGTTGAAATTGGGAACTGACCAAAAATCTTAGAGCTCTAGTGAGACAAGATAAAGGGATTTGATAGAACACTAAGAAAGAATTGAGGGGAGAAAAATGAGAAAAAAAGAGATAGGACATATAGGGGATAAGTGATGTAGGAGCATTTAATGGTGTACTTAGGGGAAATCTTGTATCACTCAAAAAAATAGATTCAAAGCACTACAACTCTTGTTCTTGTTGTGTCTTCAAATTTTGAGTGTAACTTGTATACACTTAAAAATGGTCATATCACGTTGTCTGGTAATTAATTAAATATTTTTATTTAATTAAAATCTTTTGATTCTATCTACGTATAAATAAATTTAAATAATTTATTTATATTGTTCATGATCACCTTTTCATATTCATTTCTTAATTAATTAAATAAATGTTACAATTTATTTATATTAATTATCATATAATCTTAGTTTGAATATTTTATTCAAATAAAGATTAAAATATTATAATTCTTCTAAATATCATTTGTAATTAAATATTCCAAAATATTTGATTATTTCCTCTAATCTAATATTCATTTTTAAATCATTTCAAAATTCCTCTAATTCAATTCAAAAATCTATTCATAATTAAATATTTCCAAAAATATTTAATTAAATTCTTCTAAATATTTCAAAAATCTTCTAAAGTCACATCATGATTAAATATTCCAAAAATATTTAATTAATTCTTCTATAGTTTTCGAAAATCAAAAATCAAATATCAAAAAGCAATAAATTAAATTAAATAAATTTAAATATTTATTTAATTTGGGATTTATCTTCAAACTCCCGGGAAACAAACTGCCAAAACAGAAAATTAAATTTCTCTGTTTCTGTGCAGGCTTGTTCCCGTGGGTTGAAGACAAGCTTCCATTCTTCTCTCCAACCTCTCAACCTCCTCCCTTTTCTTCTCAACTTCTCAATCTCTCACCATTCAAACATACCAGACAATTCACAGCCGTAGATTCTTGCCAGCCGGGATGAAGCCTGAAAAAAATCTATAAATACAGCTGCCGGGAGCTCCAAATCATATAGAATTTGAAGCAAGAAAACTATAGCCAAATTACAAGCAGCATTAGCATTCATAGAGTATTATCATAGCAATAGTATAGCAATCATAGCAATAGAATCATGACTCATCTCATCTACAGCCCCTGTACATAATTACAACCCCTGTCCATCTTCACCATCATTTAGGATAGTTTTCCTTTGCATACTCGTTCTGCAGCAGTCATTTGGAGAAGCTCACACAATCTGAGAGCCAGAAAGCTTCAAACCAATCTCTGGAGATAGAGAAAGACGGAACGTTCTTGAAGAATTTTTATTTTATAGCCAAGTTTATTTCAAATTTTCTTCAATTTAAAGTTCTGTTAATAGTGTTTTGTTTTAATTAGATTAACAATAGAATACATTACACATAACTATCTTCACTTTTCATCCAAGATCAATCTTTCCTAATTTCAAGAAAAAAATTGACCATTTAAGACACCCTTTTGATCCCCCATCTTGATGCACATACCCTTGTGGAGTCTCATACTGAAGATTTGGAGGATTCAATTTTGAGGATATTCATCTCCTCTTTTATGATAGCTACATCATCATATTAGCCCATCATCATTGTCTTTGGAGCTTGTTCTACATCAATATTCCTAGGATTTTGGATTCACACCACCTAATTCCACCATGTGGAAATTTTAGTTTTTAAAAACACATATTTGGATTTAAATTCCCCATACATCCTACATATGTGAATGGATTCTCCAATCACCAATGGGTATATCTCTTCCTAAAAGGATAAATGTCATTTGTAGGTATTGAAGCGTATTTAGTCTTCAAACTTTCATCATTAACACATGAGTTACTTATTTGTGGGGGCATTCATATTCTCATCTTCTCTCTCCTATTTGGGGGAAAGCTTTTGTACTTAAATGACACAAGGAATCTTTGGAGGTCATATCAGGTGCTCCTATCCTTTTTTCTCTAGTACACATTTATTTAATTTTCTCTCTTTTGTAGAGGTTTTTATCATTTCTCCAATTATGAGAGATTCATTTGTTTGTACATGACTACCTCATTAGTCCTTGTAATCAAGACCCATCCATGCATCCATCCATGTATTCATCATTATATTTGTTAGCTTCTGGACTTAAGTTGTACTTAAGCAAGTGTTAGAGAAAAATAAAAAATATTCTAATTATTACTTAATCATGAATTAATAATTAGGTCCCCTTTTTACTTTATTACACTTAATCTAAACTTAAGAAAGTTCTTTTTTATTCTTAGTTCATGAGATTTTTTTGTCTCAAAAAATAGGATGAAGACACTTGTTATAATTTTATTTAATCCCCACCTAGAGTTTCATCTAGGGTTTTTTTTTTCTTTTTCCTTATCATAAATATTAATTATTGTACATTATAATCATCCAATCTATTCAAAGGCCTGTAACTTAGATTTTTTTTTTATCAATACAATTTTCAATATTGCATTGAAAATTAATTGTTTTTTTCTCTCCATATCACAGGGGTTTTGGTTGCAGGTGATTTCTAGGAGTTGTGAGTTTCAACAATCAAATCCAACACTTGTTTTCTTTGAGCATGAAGCATGATTTACCCATGATCCTTGACTTCTTGACATTGACATTGACATTGGTTATGAGGTATCCTCGACCTTGGACTCTTGAAATTTTAAAATTTTCCTTTTTACATTGTTCACTTCCAAGTACCTCTCAATGTGATCGAGTATTTCGTTAACAATTAGATGAAACACTACAACTACTTTAGAATGGTTTCTACTTCCTATAAAAAACTATTCACTAAAAAGAAACACATTCACATTTACTTATAGAAAAAAAAAGAAAGAGAGGAAGACACCCATAATGCATTTAATGAAGTGATTAAAGTTTGGCTTCCATTTCAATAAGTTTCACATGCTCCTTCTTAGTATACACATCAAGCCTCAACAATGTCATTATTGAAGAGGATATTTGTAGATCATAGAAAAATATTCCTCCATGCCTTGCAAGTACATCTGGACACATTTCACCATATTTTTAGGTATGATACATAGAGAAATAACCCATAATAGATATAGGCACTCGTGGTCATGTAATAATTGATGGATCATCAAATTTAATAATGATTTAACATTTTCCCTTATTGGTCACAATATGTTGGGGGTAATTTGAGCCTAGAGTTAATTCTAAGAGAGGAGGATGGAAAAGGGAGAAAGCTCAAAAGATAGCATAGGAACAAATTGGATCAAAAAAATCCCTAGATTTTCATTTTATGACTTTAACTAAAGCATTCTAGTATTGTAATCTTATAGGTATATCCTAAATTTGTAATAACAATTTGTAATCTTTGTAGAGTGAGTGACACACCATAATCAACCTTGACTAAGTGTCTCATATCACATAGTATGCATTTTTAGATGTGTCGTTGATTAGTTAGCTTGCTAGAAAACTATTAAATCTTCATAAATATTATTTATGGAGTATATTTTTAGAGTAATATATGATATGTATGGGTATGTTCAAGGATTACTAAATAGACTTATCAAATATTCTAAGACTACTTTTTATTTTCTTGACTGTATGCACAGAACCTAGTTTGCATTTGCATTTTGAAAAATATAGTCTTTCAGGACACCTTCATTAAGGTGTCACCAACGGTTGCTATTATTACATCTTTTGTATGAACTCGATAACTTTATAACCCAATTGGATATATGCACTAGTCTATTACAGTCTCCATCTGTCTATCATCTCATAACACACCAACATAATCGATCATAAGCACCATTTAATTTGTGCCAAAGGTGGCTTTAGTTATTGCCACTTAATGTAAGAATCAATAATAAGGGCTATCTTGAAAGGCATTTCAAATAGTTGGTGTGATAATTCGTTTGTTTAATCAAGTGCTAAACTTTAAATCCCTCAAACCAACATATAAACACAAAGTGACAACTAAAATAAGCATGCAATACTCAATAGATATTATTTGTGTCACGAAAGATGTTTACTCATTATAATAATATTTATTGGAATACCTAAAAAAAAAATACCCTTTATTTAGGAGTGAGGCTTTACCCACCTCAATAATTAATTTTAAGTTGCTCTACTTATTTCAAAGTTACACATTTTAACCTTGAGTTGATCCCCACACGAAATATTTTTAATGACGTCACACACACCGTTCCGTGCAAAAATTATTTGCTTGTTCTTTTTGTTACATGCGCAGTCAAAAGTAAGTTTAAATCCTTTTGACGTGTCACACAGCAATAATAAAGGCCTTTGCCATTTTTCGCTAATTTAGTCAATTATTTTAGAATAATGATTAAAGTGTCGTTTTCTTAAATTTGGAGTTTAATTTATATTAAAGTTGAAAATGGGTTGTAAAATATATATCATGGTCATGTGAAGTTGAATCACCCCTTTTTTTAATGTTTTTTTAAGTAAAAAACAAAACTTTCCTTTTTGAAGACTTTAAAGAGGGACCGCCGTTCCAGATATTTTTGTTTTATTGTGTGAAAGGGAGCTAAAGGAGTGCTAATTATATGGGTAGAATGAGACTCTTTTACATCATGATATATTGTCAACTTTGTAGGGTGTATTTTGTCCATCAAGTCATTTTCTAAATGATTTTATATGTTTTTTTTTATGTTGATTACTTCATTTTCATGTTTTTATAGGGTATTAGAAAGTTGATTTCACAATTTTTTTTTTACTGATGCAATTTATTTTTAAGTTTATTGTTATTTATATATGTTTTGAAGTATATTTTTGAGATTTTTATGGGTACTTTTAAATAGATTTGTATTTGTATTAATTGTAAAGTGTCATGCTTTATTTATTTAGTGGGTTTAATACAATCAAGTATTGTAAATATCTGTTATTGATAAGTTTTAAATCTTCTATCCATTTGAAGGGATTATGCAAAAAATTATTAGGGATATTGTAATGATGCACTAATAAAGCTCCATTTTGGTAGGGTTGTAAACATGTATATTGGTACCTCATTTCACCTTTCAATTGTCACTCTAGACAAAGGAAGTTATTTGTCCTAATAAGAAGGGATAAACAATCACTTTGTTGAGAAATACCTATTGACATATCTTCATGGACTTGTTCTTGAGCCAAGTAATTATAAAAAAAAATATGTTTGGTTAGGTTACAATGACATTGCCTATGAACTAATAAGTCTTGCAATTTTTTAGGGTATCCTATGTCATATAGAGCAAACGAATTTCCCTATCACTACCATGACTATAATAAAACAACTATATGAAGATCTTGAAATTCCAATAGGATATGATGTTCCCTTAGAGAACATGCATATGTGGATTAAACTTAAATAACAACTAATTTTCTTAATGCCCCATCTACAATAGTTCATACTCACACCACCAATTTGAGCAACACATGGGATGCGTAGTATAGTCACATGACATGCATTGAATTATACCTTCACCCATTGCTCCTACAAGGTTTAGAGATGATTCACTAGCATATTCCAAAGATTCTTCACTATAGGATATCTCATAAGATGAGCATTGTAGCCACATGGCATGTAATGTAAATCCACATCCAGAGACCAATCTTTATCACATGTTTCACATTCATTTCCACATAGTTTTTAATAGCCATCATTTTCAATTAGGCTTGGGAATCCTAATATGATCTTGAAACCACTTTCAAATAAAATAGATCTTATTTTTCTTCCCATATTTTTCTTTGTGGGTTGGGAGGATCTTCTACATGCACCTTTGGACCTTTTCCTTCCTAATAAAATGAATGTTGTTCAACAAGCATGTATAGATTCATCAACCTATTTTATCATTCTTTCTTTATTAGTGTATGAGGCATCACATCTGGGGGCTACTTAGTTTTCATCTTGACATGTCTTTCTCTTCCATTTTTGGGGGATATTTTTATACATGGGTACCAAACATGACCTCAGTGTCAAGATTTCTTTTCTTCTTTTAAATTAAACTTAAAGGATGGTATTGTTGTAGATATTTTATTTCACCTAGGATAATTTTCTTCCTAAGTGTAACATTGCACTACTTATTAAGTTTACTTAGGATAGTATGAATACTTGATTATTCTCATCTAGGTAGTTAATAATGTTATGTGTTCATCTTAACTTGTGGTACTCAACTATCACCACTATCTCATCAATCCTTTATTTATAGTAATTAGGAAACACCCATATTTAGTTAAGCCATTACCATCTCAATTAAATTGAGTTAACTCACCTCCTAATTATGAATGATTGAGGGTTAAAATCATACCTCTTACACATGCTATCTCCTTTATTAAAGAATTTAAGAGGTTTATATAGGAAAGTAACTTTATCTAATTATGTATAATAATATTGAATATAGAATATCTCTATTATTTCATTTGGATTTGTGTTTATCTCATGAGAATTAGATCACAGGTAGAGTTATTGGTAATACAAATTTTTAAGAATCGCTCATGGTCAATCATTTAACATACAAGAATGATCCCATAATTAGAATCATTAAAATTTAGATTCTAAATTTTCAATTGCTTCCCACTAGCCATTATTATTTGATTTAGAACACATTTTTTTGACATATTACTATGTCATGGTATTTAAAGATATTCAATATGCAATTACTTAATATATTAGATTTATATCTTCTAAAATGTAAATTCATTAGAACATAGGTAGATTTTAAAGAAACAAAAAAACCTCATTTGTATGTATAGGTCATATGTATGTTGTTTTTAAATCTTTATTCAAAGCCCTAAAGCTAGTCCATCTATAGGTCTAGCCTAGAGAATTTGATACTAGTAATCATATACATTTTTCAAATGTGTCTTTTAACATTGCAATCCTTACAAGATTATTAGACATCATATATTAGAGTGATCACATTTTGAAAGCACACATTTCCCAAATTTAAATTTGTGTACCATAATTCAAATTCACAAAAAATGAGATTGAACCCTAACACTTTAAATTAAACGTCAACATTTTACATACATGTACTACTCCTAAAACAATCATCATACCAAAATCATAAAATTTCACAACATTAATAACATTACATATCCCTATTCTATACATTTAATTTTAAAACTATATATCCTTATTTCTATGGATCATATGTTTTTCATAGTTTTGTTCCGATATGAAGGCGACCGATGTAGTCGAGATGAAGATTTCCATAGTTAAGAAACTCTCCAACTCTCAACCCTGCAGTGATCATGGTGAGACCTGGATAAGAGAAAAGTGCAACTGCCTCCCCATTTTCATTTACGCCTAAAACGCTCGTTTCTTTAACTAGTGTTGCATCTATCACCCGTGGTTCCACTGCTGCGATCGCCACAACCGCATGCCTCAGAAAATGGTATCTTACCATCGTCCTGCCTAACATGTTCCAGCTCTTCAAAAATTACACAGATATCAGGAACTCGACTCAGCATTTATAATAATTCTACAAATTTCATAGCATTCATATTAAGAATACCGCTGGAAGTGCAATCCAGAAGATTCCTCGACCGTCATAACGGATGTTATCAGGTAATCCGGGAAGCCTGTCAATGAACGATTCTGTGTTGCCTTTCTTGGGCCCTTCCAGCCAGAATTTCGTACACCGGAACCTGCAACATGCAGTTTTAATCTCCACACAAGCAGATTTTTAATGAAAAACTGGTAGAGAATGCAACTAACATATACAGCTAAAGACTAGTAGTTAACTACTGACATTGATGTTTCACAGAAGACGAGGAAATACTGTTCGGGGGAGAGCGCGACACCATTGGCGAAGTACAAATCTTTGAGAAGAACAGTAGTAGAGTTCGTTGCAGGGTCATATTTGAGCAGGCGGCCGTGAGGTCGGCCCTCGATGAGATCTACTGCATGGAAATCCAGGCCCGGCTTAAACATCACACACTAAGCTGCTTTGACTGCTTATGTGGCAGATGTGGACCCGTGTCTGTAGCCAGCGTCCGTTTCTGTTTCCGTTCCCGTTCAGACAGTGGTTGCTTTAATTTCAAATTCAAACGATTCCCGCGCGAATGGATGGTTTGATCGCATAAAACAAGACATCAGAGCAGAACGCAAATGTGCAGGTGTTAAGCCAGACAACACAACCTTTGCTAGCATCCTCCCAGCCTGCGCCAAAATAAGAGCTTTGGAACAGGGTAAGGACATCCATTACAGGATTAACGTTAGAGGAATTTTTGTCAGATGTTGTAGCTGTAACTTCTCTGGTAGACGTGTATGCAAAAAAGTGTGGGCATAGACAAGGCACACGAAATGTTTGACAGAATGCACGCATTTGGTCAGATCAATATCATATTGCTGCTGCACTTGACGAGGCGTACCCTCAAGTCATGGAGATTCAACAAATTTCAAGCTCCTCTGTGCACTGCGAATTGTTTGCTAATAATTTTGATCCCCATAGTAGATCAAAACTAAATAGTGCATTCAAGAATTACAGGAAAGAGTCCACAAAGGTAGTCCAATTGTGTTTGGCACCTACACTGAAACAGAGATCATTAAAGAGATGCTTCGATTTTCTGCGGAGGACGTATAAAAATAGCAGAGACAGTTTAAGTTGGGAAGCAAATGACGGCTTGGTAGAGGAATCATATGCATTTACCCATAAGATTGCTGAACGCAACAGAAATGCCTCCAAAAACTGTTTGATAGAATGCAGGACATACAAAATGTGGAAGCACGGACAAGGCACATGAACTGTTTTAAAGAATGCCTCAAACAAATATGTTCTCAATGCCCTGTTTGCAGGATATTAACAAAATGGATTTATTGAAAATACTTTAGAAACTTGCAACCAAATGCAATTGGCAGGTGTAAAGCCAGACTCTACAACGTTTGCCAGCATCCTTCCAACTTATATCAAATGGGAGCTTTGGAACAGGGTATGGATAGAAATTTTCTCAGAGGTAGTTGCAACTGATCTTGTAGACATTTATGTAAAATGTAGCTACATATTTATAAGTAATTTTGATACCATAGATAATTGTAGGCACAATTCACTGTACAAACTAATGAATAATATGTAAGTTTAAGGTAGTTGACAAGGTTTAGCTAAGGTATATGTTTATGTTGAAACTAACGAAACAATTATTTTGAATTTTAATGGTTGGAATTGAGCGGCCTCCCCTACTTCCTCCAACTCTTCAAAATATCAAAAGAATAATAAATATCAAAAAAGAAATGACAATAAAGAATATAAATCTAGTTCCAATAAAATTTCTATGATATCTAATTTTGCATCATTCAAAAATTAAGGGCCTAGGAAATTTCAAAGCTTAGCAAACCATTAGATGATGTTCTTCAAACCTTCCTAATAATTTGGCCAACCTTAATTCCATCAATCTATTGGATTCCTCTAGAGGATTATCTAAGAGTTATAGTGAATAATCCTTCTACAATTTCCATGGAGTTAATACACACCATACATATACCTTTAGGAATTCAAGCATAAAATTGTATATCTCATTGATAATAATGTTATTCATGTTGATGGTGTGAATGATGGGGGAAATTATTTGGTCGCTCCACTAAAATAAAATTGAAAATTTTAGGCTAATAATTTTCCATACACAATTTAACAATATTGAACACTAATAGGTATTCACGCATCCAACTAATTCTATGATGTATACACAAATGAATAAAGAGCCTATGAATACAAAGTATTTGTGTTCCTCTTCCCACACTTCTATAAAAACATTTATGGCTATTATTCATCAAATTTCACCTCCTTATGTACCTTCAATTATTTAATTTTATGAAATTCCGAACCACAATTATTATGATCAATTTTATGGTCATGGTTTTCTTCATGGTAAAAAATGTGAAGGTATTCACATTAATCTAGGCAATTAGTATAACATATGCATAGAAGAATTTTATATAATTAAAAATTTAGCATCAAACAATTATACATATTTATGTGTTGTTCTAAACATAAACAATGACATTCTTGTGGACACTTTGAGGAGTATTGTCTTTATTCGTGACATGGAGCTTAAGAGGTGGATGAATTTTTTGATATCATTCCTTCATTGGTTAGATTTTGTATTTTACTTGGGAGGCCTTGGTTACAATAATTAAATGTGATACCCTTTATGATACATCAATGTCTAAAATGTGTTTGTTAAGAGAAAATTGTGAAAGTGATGAGAGATACATATGTACCTATTTTGAAGTCATGCTTCTCAGATAAGGTGGAATCAGTGTAAGAACATCAAGATTAAATGTTTTATCCATCCCATATTTGACTAAGGTTATATATCTTATTATTGATAATTTTGTTAACAAAGAACAATACCAAGATTGGGAATGATATATCTTAATGACAATAATTTGAGTAAAGTGGATCAAGGTTTATAGTGAGGCTAGAAACAAAATCATTAGATGCTTTGGATGATGCACTAAATTACTTATTTCATGATTAATTAATGATAATAATTTGACAAATTATGATTACATTTTCCTCACATGTGTAATAATCCCAACAAAAAAAATGGAAAATAATTTTTAGATTTGTAAATTTTAAATAAAATATTGCAATCATAGATTATCCATAGTTTTAACATTAAAAAAAATATAAACTTAATTTTTTTCTTATACTCAATTGGACTAGAGCATATCAAAATGTGTTGCAGGAATAACATAAACAACATAAACAACATCAACAACTATAGCAACAATAAACTAAAATTATTAATATGCTTAAACCCATAACAAACAACTTTAGAAAACACGTACTCAAATAGTTGGAATCTTACAACTTTAAATGTTCATTCAAAAAATTTGAGTGAGATTTCCCTACAAGGCCAGTGGATTATCATTAACTCTTATATTAACTATATCACCTTTTATAACAATATCTATAGCATAAGTAGCTCATAGTAGGCATGATTTCGATTAAGGTTTTTAATTCTAAAATTTCTTAGAATAAATTTTAATGATTATTTTTAGACTAACCCATATGCAAGATAAGAAGCACTCATGATAATAGTACTAAAAACATCATTAAAAAGAACCAAAATTTAATTTAAGAGCCAAAACTAATGAATATAGATTGAATTTTTAAGTTAATGTTTATATTATTTAAAAATTATATCCTTATGAGTGAATACCTACAATTATGATATTCAATAATAACTTTTGAGTAGAAGTAGGTAGTGATAGGGACCCTTAATCATCCAACTAGAAGGGGGAGTGTATAATTTCATAAAAAATAGATTAGTGACTAGTATTAGTACATGGGTGACTCAATATAGGATAGGCAAAGAAAGTAAGCATTCACAAGGAGGGCATGTGTCATGAGTTGGGGATAGCATGAGAAATCTATCATCTTCTAGATTTCTAGTTGCCAAATAATGGTCATTCTATGAGTGTAGAATGATGATTATGCTAGTTATAGCTAGATGGTGTTGTTGGCTTGTTTAGTTGTTTTAATCATTGAATTGTGCTTGGATCCATTGGAGTTGTTGTAGCTCTCTATATATGTAGATATGGGTCTAGTTAATTCAATAGATAAGGTCTTAAAGAAGGAATTTAACTAGTATGTCTAGAAGATCCTATGTGTGGTAGCCAACTCTCTATAATATATGAAACAAATAAGGAATAGAAATAATTTAATACTTGACAAGAATTTGATCTAGAGAAGGCTAGATGGCCAAATCTATGCACCTTTCCATCACCTTGGCATGAAACTATATACTTTGTTGTGAGGCTGGCCAAGTGGAATAATGGACTATATGATTGGATCATCCCTAGAATTATAGCAACCTTGATCTTGTGGTGACTAAAATTAAGTAAAATATAATTACTTACATAAAATATTGAATTGAAGGTTAGTTAGAACTTATACACTATATGCATTATTCATAGTACAAACTCCTAGATTGAAACTATTCAATATCCATAGGAACATAGGGTATTGAGCATTGAAAGTAATACTAATAGGTTCTACATATTTTCACATGGTCATTTGATGGAGAATTGAAAAATGGATGATATTTATGTTCTTGTATAAAATCTGATACTATTGTATTGCAAGCTAAATATTAAGTTTAGTAGCTAGATAATATGGACCTTGAGTTTGGATCCTTAGTGCTCACATGTAATTAAGTTATATTTTAATAGCATCTTCATCAAACTTTGAGACAAACTTAGGTTGTATTTACTAAAAGAAGCTACTATGCCATCAATCCCTACTTTCCTAACTATAAATAAATTGATTGAGATTAAGTAAATAAACAAAAGAAATGGGTCTATTTTTTGAGTAGCTTGGAAGGGATATATGTCACATGTCATAAATCTGGAAGATGGTTCTTAGGAGTCTTTCTCTTATTGGATCTTCATCAACCTTGTCCATATGCATAGCTTGTGACTCATCACCACTCTAGTCTACATCAATATCTCTTTATTGAGTGTTCTCCATTTCCTCCAACATCTTGTAGAGGTCACAACAAATTTCCTTGAGATTTTTTATTCTAGGCAATTAGTTGCTTCCTTGTCTATTAACAATAACTCCTCTATCTTTTATTCTCTCCTTCTATAACACTCTTCTTATAAAAAAAATGAAACCACAACTTCTACATAATGACCAGCACATTGGAGAACATTTACACTACCTTCTACCTATCCTTATACTTTATGGAGGACAAAAATATCTTGGTTATAAACTTTAGTCAATGCCATGTAACATTTTCACCTCTCCACAAGCCAAACCTTAGGCTGTGAGACCAAATTTGATACAATTATAATGTGAGATCCCAAGTAAAGGTATGCCCAGTGATATATCAAAGAGACTCGCAATGGAGAACACACTCACAACAATGAAGAAAACACAAGGATATGGTATGAGAAAAATGATTTCCAATAATTTGAATGACAACAATTACAAATTTATGGATAAAAACCATAAGTATTCAAACTTGACTATATATTTAGATTCAACTCCTACTGTAAGGCCAGCAAGAAGACCTTGAACTTTTACACGAAATTATTTATTAAATTTTATAATGAAATTTCAGTCACCAAAACCCACCAATTTTTATTAATGTAGTCTACTCCAACATTCAAATTTACAAACTTTGTCTAATATATTAAAGGCATAATTTAATCCATTTCTAATCTAAAAAAAGTAGTAGTTAATATTGATCAAATCATCCAATGAAATGCAACAAGAAAGTATTAGTCTTGTTTGATTTCCATCTATTACTCATGCACAACTTCCATGTGGAAAATTGACTATTACTATTTGTACTCAATCTTCTTGCTATTATCAACATACAATGTGGGTTTACCAATCATGTAGCACTGATGGCATAGTGAATGACACACCATTGCATGTTCTTCCTTCTTCCACACACAAGCTAAAGCTTAGTCACACAACTTAATGGGATGTAGGATTTCACTTTCCAACCACATGCCCTTACACTAATAGGAAAATTAAATTCACTATATCAAGTGCTAATCTTGCTAATGTAAGCCAATAATATTTTGTACTAGAGTGTACCTTGAAGTGTTAGCTCGATAATGGATGACAATTGATAGAAGAAAGTTGACTTTTCATTGATTAATGATGCGATTGAATGATACATATCAAATCGAGAGAAGAATGTTTTTAATGATTTGTCAAAACATTCTTTTTGTAATAATATTCTCTATAATGTGAAAATGTCTTAGGATGAAATTTTTAAAAACACACTCTAAATATATGAAATTAAAATTTGACACTTCTCTAAGTGAGGAATATTTATTATAGCATTTGTAAGAGTAATTTTAAATATTCCTTTCCCCTAAATTGAGTTAAGATTTGTTTTCATTTAAATTTAAATTTTTGGGTTTACATTTTTGCATACATGTCTACCAAGGCAGTTGCAGCTACCACATCTGACAAAAATTCTCTAACATTTATCCTGTAATGGATTTCCATACCCTATTCTAAAGCTCCCATCTTGGCTCTGGTTGGGAGGATGTTGTCAAAGGTTGCGGAGTCTGGCTTTACACCTACACATTTGCTCAAAAGTTTCTAAATCCTTTTCAATATACACATTTGTGCATATCTTGCAATCACAACATTCCATGAGACCACATTTCTTTGAGGCATCTTATCAAATAGTTCACGTGCCTTGTGATGAATAACACATTTAATCTTGATGTTGCTACAATCATTCCACCTTATTTGAGCAAAATGACTTCAAAATAGACCTACATATGTACATATCTCATCACTTTCACAATTTTCTCTTGACAAACACATTTAATTATTGTAACTAGGGTCTCCCAAGTAAAATACAAAATCTAACCAACACTTGAAGGGTTGATATCAAAAAATTCCATCCACCTCCTTAAGCTCCATGTCAGGAATAAAGACAATACTCCTCAAAGTGTCCACAAGAATGTCATTGTTTATGTTTAGAACAACACATAAATATGTATAATCGTTTGATGCTAAATTTTTAATTATATGAAATTCTTCTATGCATATGTTATACTAATTACCTAGATTAATGCAAATACCTTCACATTTTTTACCATGAAGAAAACCATGATCATAAAATTGATCATAATAATTGTGGTTCAGAATTTCATAAAATTAAATAATTGAAGGTACATAAGGAGGTGAAATTTGATGAATAGTAGCCATAAATGTTTTTATAGAAGTGTGGGAAGAGAAACAAACATAATTTGTATTCATAGGCTCTTTATTCATTTGTGTATACATCATAGAATTAGTTGGATGCGTGAATACCTATTAGTGTTCAATATTGTTAAATTGTGTATGCAATGGAAAATTATTAGCCTAAAATTTTCAATTTTATTTTAGTGGAGCGACCAAATAATTTCCCCCATCATTCACACCATCAACATGAATCACATTATTATCAATGAGATATACAATTTTATGCTTGAATTCCTTACAGGTATATGTATGGTGTGTATTAACTCCATGGAAATTGTAGAAGGATTATTCACTATAACTCTTAGATAATCCTCTAGAGGAATCCAATAGATTGATGGAATTAAGGTTGGCCAAATTATTAGGAAGGTTTGAAGAACATTATCTAATGGTTTGCTAAGCTTTGAAATTTCCTAAGCCCTTAATTTTTGAATGATGCAAAATTAGATATCATAGAAATTTTATTGGAACTAGATTTATATTCTTTATTGTCATTTCTTTTTTGAAATTTATTATTCTTTTGATATTTTGAAGGGTTGGAGGAAGTAGGGGAGGTCGCTCAATTCCAACCATTAAAATTCAAAATAATTATTTTGCTAGTTTCAACATAAACTATACCTTAGCTAAACCTTGTCAACTACCTTAAACTTACATATTCTTCATTAGTTTGTACAGTGAATTGTACCTAAAATTATCTATGGTATCAAAATTACTTATAAATATGTAGCTACATTTTACATAAATGTCTACAAGAGCAGTTGCAACTACCTCTGAGAAAATTTCTATCCATACCCTGTTCCAAAGCTCCCATTTGATATAAGTTGGAAGGATGTTGGCAAAGGTTGTAGAGTTTGGCTTTACACCTGCCAATTGCATTTGGTTGCAAGTTTCTAAAGTATTTTCAATAAATCCATTTTGTTAATATCCTGCAAACAGGGCATTGAGAACATATTTGTTTGAGGCATTCTTTATAACAGTTCATGTGCCTTGTCCGTGCTTCCACATTTTGTATATCCTGCATTCTATCAAACAGTTTTTGGAGGCATTTTTGTTGCGTTCAGCAATCTTATGGGTAAATGCATATGATTCCTCTACCAAGCCATCATTTTCTTCCTAACTTAAACTGTCTCTGCTATTTTTATACGTCCTCCGTAGAAAATCGAAGCATCTCTTTAATGATTTCTGTTTTAGTGCAGGTGCCAAACACAATTGGACTACCTTTGTGGACTCTTTCCTGTAATTCCTGAATGCACTATTTAGTTTTGATCTACTATGGGGATCAAAATTATTAGCAAACAATTCGCAGTTCACAGAGGAGCTTGAAATTTGTTGAATCTCCATGACTTGAGGGTACGCCTCGTCAAGTGCAGCAGCAATATGATATTGATCTGACCAAATGTGTGCATTCTGTCAAACATTTCGTGTGCCCTATCTATGCCCACACTTTTTTGCATACACGTCTACCAGAGAAGTTACAGCTACAACATCTGACAAAAATTCCTCTAACGTTAATCCTGTAATGGATGTCCTTACCCTGTTCCAAAGCTCTTATTTTGGCGTAGGCTGGGAGGATGCTAGCAAAGGTTGTGTTGTCTGGCTTAACACCTGCGCATTTGCGTTCTGTTCTGATGTCTTGTTTTATGCGATCAAACCATCCATTCGCGCGGGAATCGTTTGAATTTGAAATTAAAGCAACCACTGTCTGAACGGGAACGGAAACGAAAACGGACGCTGGCTACAGACATGGACCCACATCTGCCACATAAGCAGTCAAAGCAGCTTAGTGTGTGATGTTTAAGCCCGGCCGGAAATCCAGCCCGAATTTGTAGCTGGCGTCTGTGAAATAAACGATCCCGTCTTTGCCTACATCGACTCCATCTGCGAGCCTTTCAACTCCCACCACTTCAGATTTCCAAACACTCAAAACGACAAATGTTCCTATCAATCTAAAGTCAGAAACCTGTGCTGAAGGAGAAGAAAAGTGGGTTACCTGTAAGGCAATCCATCAGCTTCCCCAGACAGCGGCTCCACTTTATCCTGTGTGACATTTAACAGTCCCTGCAGTCCACACAGGAAGATCAGATTCTTGTTTTTTTCCTAAAGGAAAAACTATCCACAAGATTATGGTAAAGAAAGGAAGTAAGAAAGAGAGAAACCCTGGAAGGCTCGCAGACTAATAACTCTCCATGGAGACCAAGAGCAATCCCCAATGGACGGCCTCCAACGTAAGCCCACTTCTCGACTTGCAGAGAGGAGTATGAGTCGTTGCTTGCAAAGGAGATGCGTTTAATCCAACCATCAGCACAAGCTGTATACAGTCTTCCTTCAGAATCAACTGCCAGATCTTCTGGTCCTGATACCTGCCCAAAAGCAAGCTTGAATGCAGAGTGGAGTCTGTTGTTGTAAGACAAGACTCCCACTCTCTCTGGAGGCGGAGGAAGGTCAAAAGGCAGAGGATCTATTGGAGACACGCTCAGAAGAGCCTTCCACCCTAATCCTAAACCTATGCATATTACACATACTATTGCTGCTACCAATTTCATCCCCATCTTTTTTCTTTAAAAATATGCTCCCAACAATTAGTCAGATCAGATATCTATATTGCCGACGATAGTCACTTCGCATCCACATGTGTCTTATCCAATATCCGAGTTCGCATTTTTCAATTCTCTGACATTAACATGTATGTTTTTTTTTCATTCGTGGCACGGGTGATTTTATAAAAGGAGCGGCTATTTTTGGGCATGGGTGCCGTTTTACCGGGCTTCCTAAAAATCTTCAATGAATGGTCTTATGAATTTTGTAGTGTAGTTTAAGTTCGAAAGTTTAAGCTGTTAAATTTATGGAAGCTGGTGGTCTCATTAATTATATTATTTTGCATATTCAATTCAAGAGAGTAAATAAATATAAAATAAAATAAAAATTAATTGGTGGGAATTTAGAAACTTCATATGATTGACAAGTGGCAAAAAAAAGCTTAAATTGGTGGGGCAATTTTCAGCTCCACCTCATTTGCACTTGCTTAAATTTTTGAACTAAAATGTAGTGGCTGCTATTGTTGAGAAAAAGATTCTAATTAATCTTGTAGAATTTTTGTTTTCACTTTATGGGATCACCTCCTCCAAAATAGATCTTGAAGCCTGCCTCATGGGATTGCACCCTAAGACATCATAATATACAAAATATTATATAAAATAGTATGAGAGGGATCATTAAATATACAAAATATTATATAAAATGGTATGAGAGGGATCATAATATAGACTTTTGCACCATATGCCTGTAGTCAATGGATAGACTATTTTGTTCGACATATTGTATTTAGTGACCAAGTCTACCCCAAACTTTGTTTTCTCTCATTCAAACATAAAGGCCACTCCTTTTATACATTAAATATATATTTTAAAAAATTATGATTAAAAATTATTTTTTAGGTTAATTTAAAGTAGAATAAAATAATTTTTAAATAAATAAAATAGTTCTTAAATAATTTTGAGTAAAATAATAGACCTTTTAATAAAATAATTATTAAGAAAATTGAACAAATGAGATAATTAATTATTAATATATATCATAAATATATTTATGGATAAATATTTTCATAAATATTTTGAATTATTTTTTTTCAAAATTCTTTAATAATTTTAATAAATATTGTCTTGAATTATTTTCATAACTAAAATAGTGGTTCAATAGTACAGGAAGATTCAACAAAATAATGCTATGGAAGGCTGATAAAAGGTAGTTAAGGGAGGTCACAAGCAAAAGGACGAGTGAGTGGTTGAGTTTAATGCCATGATGGACAATGATGTAGAGGAATTAATCCAAACAACTATTACAAGGTGAATCATTGGAAAAACTCAAAAACATAAAATAGTGTGAAGCTAGATACAAGAAAATTGGAAGGAGGTAACAAAAACATTTTTTATGCCAAAGAACTTTGTACTGGACTTCAACATAACACAAGATAGAGATTGAATATTAGAGAAGGTTTGTGGAAAATGGAGGAGCATGTTTACCTACAAAAATGGGTTCTCAACTTCAACCCATGGGAAATGAAACCATCAAATAGTCTGATTTGGATTTGTCTATACAATCTCTCACTAGAATAATGGTCAGTAAAATGCTTGTACCAAAAATGGGATAGTTTAGGAATAACCCTGGATGTGGATATGAGGGTGTTGGTGTATATTTTTATTTTTCTAGTGGGTTAATTTATTTTCCTTTACTTATAGGTTTTACCTAAACTTTTATTAAGCTTTCTTAGGATAGTAAAGTGATTAGTATTTAATAACTATGAGATAAAGTGATGAGATATCTATAAAAGGAAGTCAAGTGAGAAAAAGTAGCTTCCTACTCTAATATAAGTAGATGAGAGTTGCAAAAAATTCTTTGAAACACATTAACAATTACAACTACAAACAAATGGACATTCAAAATATATAAAGTGGATAAACTATGCAAGCCATAACACTGTGATTTACATGGGAAAACCCTTTTGGGAAAAACCCACACTCCAAACATGTTCAATTATATTATTAAAAAAAATAGTGATAATACAATATCAGACCAATGCTCTTCAAAAGTAGCACACTGCAATTTTTTTTTGGAGCAATTCTAGTAGCATAACGACATGCCAACAATCTTCAAAGTGTAATCATAAAAATGCTCTAACACAACACCAATTTATATATGAGAAATATGGGTCCCTAATAATTCCATGTGTCACCTCCACAATCCTTGCATGCATGCAACTGAAGATGGTCAACATGCAAGGCATCCAACTTCACCTGCCAATACAACTATCATAAATGCTAAACATGCAAGTCATTTGTTAAATTTATATACCAAAATCTAGTCCTCTCAACATGCAAGGAATGGGAATTCATGCAAAAGATTCTCCTCATCATGCAAGGTTCCTATAGCATGCAAGGCTGCCATTTTCAAATTACTCACTAGTCCTAATAAGGAAGTTTTTATAGGGTAAAATTATAAAGTTATGTCACACTTTTATAAAGGAATCAACCAACACTGACCCAACTTTTAAAGTTGAATAACTAAAAAGTGACATATATGTGGGTAAGTGCAGCAAGATGGTGCAAAGAAAGGCTGTCAAAAGTGGCCACTTTTATTCTAAAATCAACAAAACATGAACTTCCAGAGGAGTAATTTGAGATTCATGCATTTAAAGTTTGAAGATACCAAAAGAACAAGAATTGTAGTACTCTAAATATGGTTTCTAAACTACTATTTTTGAAAAAAATAGATAAGATTAAGAGGTCAAATGCTTTGTGCACACAAAACTATTCTTGTTTTCTTAGAAATATATAACATAATATCTAGCATGTGCCTCTCAATTTTTTTAGTTGCATTTAGTATTTTCAAAAACCCGTTAGTAGAAATATAGTTAAGATGAGTATTATAAGTTGTATATTTTTTTGTAATTTTTTATTGAGTATCTTTTTATGATTTTTCAAAGTGGATGCATCCTAAAAATCACATTATTGAGCATGTGCATGACATAGGGTGAAGCCATAATAGTGGTTTACAATTTGATGGAGGAAGGAAAATTGAGAAAAAATGACCCCATGGAAAAAAAATTGGTTTTAGGGGTTTGCATGAACCTACATGTTCGACCGAACCATAAAGGGGTTTGACCGAACTAGGGTTCGAGCGAACCCATTAACTATTGGACCCACATTTCCTGCCCAAAAAACAAAGGAAAAATGCATATTAGTGGGGGTTCAAATGAACTAGGGTTCGAATGAACCCTGGTGCGCTAGAACTCCTGTGGTTCGCTAGAACCCCCTGGTTCTAGCGAACCCCCCTTTCCTAATTTTTTAATTTGTTCACACAAAAAACCCAAAATTTTTCACTTTCAAGCTACGGTTGAGGATGAAAATGGGGAATATTTAGAAACCAAACTTGGAATCGAGTAGCCTTCAGAATGAGCTATCCAATGAATATAATTTTAGTACGTTTTGGTTTTATTATCTATCTATTTTTTAAGTTTGATTAAATATAGGTTTTTCATCGAAAACAAAACTCTTTGCACAAGTGGAAAAATAAAAGATTATAAAAAATTTTAAAAATATGAGTGCACCAGATATTGAAGTCCTTGATCCAAAAAAAAAAGAGAAGAATTTCGATACATACAGTAAAAGTTATGCGTTATACGGTCGCGCTATGTCTGAATTGTCATTTGATTGACTTCAAAACTTGATTAAAGAAAAAATATTCAATAAAAAACTATCTAACCAAGTGGAAGCACTAGATATCAGAGTTAGAAATCTAAATTTGAAAGAATTTGAATTTTATCCTTCATGGAAAAAAGTTATGTGTTATCTGTGTGCATCACTTTTTAAAAATGTTGTTTTGAAAAAAAAATTTTTGTGGGAGATGGAAAAAGAAGTGCAATCTGATTCCAAAAAAATTGAAAAAAATATTTTTAGAATCTATAGACAAAATATGACAAGACTCTAGTTTCATCATCTTCAAATTCCTTACGGTTTAATCGCTATAGGTGCTCGAATGTGGAGATTGTGTTAAAAAAAATATCAATGTCCAGTTTGGCCAAAAATTGTAAACCACTATTGTGGGATCACCCCATACCTTGCACCAAAATAAAAAAATGCATTTTTTTCCAATGTCTAAAGAATGAAGTGTAGAACAATTTTTTTTTCCAAATTTGGACAAGTATGTCAAAATGTATTAAAAGAATTCAATACATGTCTTTAATAACTATGGAAACATTAGTGAAAGAAATTAAAGATAAACGTGTTTTAAATGTATTTCAAATCTAAAAAAAAAATGGTTACAAAGCTTAGAAGACGTGAAATTAGGGTGGTAATTTTAGTAAGATTTGATTTGTAATGTGTAAACTTGATGATGAACAAGTTAAAAAATGAGAATGGAGGAGAAAATCACAAGAAAATGAGGAAAATGAACCATCCAAGCCTAAGTACAAGCCAAAATATGTAGGTGTTTTGTCCAAGACAAAATGCGTACTTTTTTTTATGCAAGTCAAAACACATATGTGTTATGTGTAATCCAAAATGCATATGTTTTTTGTGCAATACAAAACATGTACGTGTTTTGTGCAGCCAAAACACATGTGTTTTTTAAAGTTATAGGTAAAATAATAAAGAATAAATAAATTATTGGTTAATGAATCACATAGAGAAAATGAAATTATTGAAGAGGGGATAAAACTAAAATCACCGAGTACCCTATTTTATAGGAAATTAGTATATTCAACAAATGTACAATTTCACATTTAAGCACCATTATTGTTATCTAAAATCTATTGTTGCTTTCTCACTTTACTAATAGATATGCCAACTATAAATCGTAAATCAAACAAGATAGTAATAAGTTATTATAAGATTTATAAGTGTGTGTTTGGTTAGATTTCATTTTTACAATAGGAGGATTTTAAGACTGTTAGTTCTATTATAGAGTTAAGTTGTCCACTTATGTAAAAATAACATTAATATCCCTTTAGTAAACCATAAGGACAACCTTTATTAATACTCCATAGCTAGGTTTTTTAAATGAATTGATAAACACAATATATATCTATATTTTGATCTACTCACTATATTTTATAGTTAGCCTTATAGAACTTGTATAATATATTGGAATTATTCCAAAGGAGAGCATGCTTTGTCTTGCACTAAAAGCATCATGTTCTTGAATCTAACTAACCAACTCTCTCTCCCCGCACCTTAGTCTTTAACTCTATCTACATCACTCTAAGCATCATGTTATTGATGGTTTATGATGGAGAGTTGAGAGTTGAGGGTTTAGGGATAAAATGTAATTATAATGTAGGCTTTAGTATTAAACTATTAATATTGGGTTTTAGGGTTTAACATATATGGTATAAGGTTTATGTATTAGGGTTTAGGTCATAGGGTGTAGGGTTTACAATTTATGATATATGGTATAGGGTTTAGGGTTGAGAGTATAATATTGAGTTCTAAGGTTTAGGTTTGAGGGTATAGGAACCTTGAAGGTTGAAGGTATAAGGCTTAGGGTAGAGTGTATAGGCTAATTTACAACCTAGGGTTGAGTGTAGGGTTTGTAGTAGACGATATATGATATAAAGTGTATATGGTTGAGGGTATATCATTTAGGATTGAGTGTATAGGGTTGAGGGCTCATCCCATAGGATTCAGGGCCTAGGGTTAAGGGATATGGTTTAGGGTTGAGGGTATATGATCTAGGGCTTAGGGTTGAGTGTATATGGTTGAGGGTTTATTACATAGGCCTTAGGGTCCAAGGTTAAGAGGGATAGGGTTTAGGGTCATGAGGGTATATAGTATAGGGTTGAGGATTGAGGATTTAGCCTATAGGATTTAAGGCCTAAGGTTGAGAGGTAGGGTTTAGGGTTGAAGGTATAATGTATGGGTTTAGGGTTGAGGGTATAGGGTTTAGGTTGAGTATATGGTTAAGGGTTTAACCTATTGGCTTTAGTTCCTAGGGTTGATGGATAAGGATTAAGAAACTAATGGTATAGGGTATAGGGTTTCAAGTTATGGGTATAGAGTTTAAGGTTGAAGGTATAAGGTCTATGTTAGAGTGTATAGGATTTACGACCTAGGGATAATTGTAGGGTTTAGGGTTGAGAGATATGGTTTAGGGTTGATAGTAAGGGAATCTTGGGATTAGGGTTATGGGTATAGAGTTTAGGGTTAAATGTATAGGTGTTAGGGTTAAGTGCATAAGGTTTTTGTAAGTTAAATCCATTGTAAACCCAAAACTAAGAAAAACACATGCATGTTTTGTTAAGTTAAAAACATGTACATGTTTTGTAAAGCTATATAGATCACCTAAGGGCTAGGACATCTAGATCAACTATATGATGATCAAGAGTGGCTTATGTTAATGATGATTATGATATCAATATACTAATAATGATATTTGTATTGATGTATGTGATTTATGATATATATAGGTGAATGCTAATGTAGATATATGTATATGGTTTAAAATTAATCTAGAATGTACATCTAATGAAGAATGTATAGATATAAAATGTAATAAATATGTAAGATGATAAGATGCTTAGAATAAAAAATCTAAATACTTAAGATGAAAAGGAAATGATGACAAGATGCTTAAAATAAAAAATCTAAACACTTAAGATGAAAACATGAAATGATGATAAGATTCTTAGATTAAAAAATCTAAACACTTTAGATAAGAATGCAATGATAATAAGATGCTTCAAATAATAAATATAAATACTTGAGAAAAAATGCAATAATGATAAGATGCTTATAATAACAAATCTAAATGCTTAAAATGAAAATGCAATGATAAGAAGATGTTTTAACAATAACAAATCTAAAGACTTAAGACAAAAATTCTTGATGATGAGATGAGTTGGATGGAGATGAAGACTAGGTGACCATCTTAATATATTGAGTGCAATGACATATGAAATAAATAGAGAACGAATGTGCACATATAATCCATGATTAGGAAAGATGAAAATGATGGTGATGAGAAAGAAGGGATGGGATGTGATTAGGTGTATTTGGAATGCAATAATTGAACTATAATGTAGAGAGCACTTAATTTGATAATGCATCTAATACTATGCACTGATGTATGAGGAACCAAGGTGATTACGTATTGCGTGCATATGACTAAAATAAGCATTTAGGGCTAAGGGTATATGATATATGGTTTAAGGTTGTGTATATGGTTGAGGTTTTATTATATAAGTGTTAGGGCCCAAGGTTAAGGGACATGGTCTAGGGTCAAGAAGGTATATGGTATAGGGTTTAGGGTTGAGGGTATAGGGTATAGGTTTTAGGGTATAAGGTATAGGGTATAGGGTTGGGTATAGGGCTCATGTGTATGGACAATGGTTTATGGGTTTAGGGTTGATGATTTATGGTTTAGAGTTGAGGATATAGCCTGGTATAGTGTTGAGTATATGGTTAAGGGTTTAACCTATTTTATTTAGTTCCTAAGGTTGAGGGATAAGGTCTAGGGAAGCAACGCTAGGGTGATCCCACAATGTTGGTTTACATTTTATGGGAGGTTCTATTTTTTTGCTAAAATCACATATTTTTAGAAAATATAATGATTTAAGCCTTAAAGAGTTTCATTTAAACCATTCCAATCCAAGAGGGTTTGATCAAACTATCTTAGATCAAACCCGCTTGGATAGAACCCCGCTAGTTTTAAACCATACCTATAATAGAGTCTCCTTTACACCTATCAAAATGCTGATAAAAACCCACTTTTGATCTACCTTTTGGGGGATTAAATGAATTCATTTAATTTTTTTTTTTGTAAGTATGTATTCCTTATTATAATCTTCCCAAAAAGTGTAATTTTAAATAAATTAAATTTTATTATTATATTTATTTTTTATTTCTTATGAATGTAGGTTTTTCACTAAAAATCAAGCTCCTATTTTGCACATGCGGTAAAATAGAAGATTATCATTTTTTTTTAATATGAGTTCACACTAGATATTGAAGTCCTTGATCTCCAACAAAAAAATTTAATTTTGATACATACAAAAAAGGTTATGTGTATACATTTCGCCTATGTCTGAATTGTAATTGGTTTGACTTCGAAACTTGATTAAGAAAAAAATATTCAATAAAAAACTATGAAACCAATTGGAAGCACTAGATATCATAGTTACAAATCTAAATTAGAAAAAAATAGAATTTTATCCTTCATGGAGAAAAATTATATGTTATACGGTGAGCATCACTCCTTAAAAATGGTGTTTACTGAAAAAATCTAGTTTTCGAAGGAGATGGAGAAAGAAGTGCATTTTGATTCCAAAAATTTTGAATTGTTTTTTTTAGAATCTACAAATTTTTTTTCACAAATCACTAGTTTGCATCATCTTCAAATTCCTCATAGTTTAGCCACTATAGGTGCCCAAAAGTGAAGATTTAGTTAGAAAAAATTAGTTCAGTGTCTAGTTTGGCCAAAAATTGTAAACCGGTATTGTGGGATCATCTGCTATAGGGTATAGGGTTTTTGGATATGGTTATAGAGTTTAGGGTTAAGTCTCACATCTCCCCCTCTCTACCCTCCTCCCCATCTCTACTATTCTCTATCTCACGTCTCTCTCTCCTCTAGATCTACCTCTCTCTATCTAACCTCTCTCTCTCTCCTCTATCTACCTCCCCTTTCTATCTCTCCCCTCATATGTCCTTATCTAACTCTCCCTCCCTCCCTCCCTCCCTATGTAGATATCTCTTCTATCTATCTCACAAATCTCTTTCTTTGCCTCTCTTCTCTATATATCACCTCCCTCTATCTCTCTCCCATGTCTCTCTCTCTCCTCTCTCCATTTAATATATCTAAATTATTCATTATTTAGTGTGTAGCCCATATGGTTTATGTGTTTAGGGTTGATGGTTTAGGGTTTAGGGTTGAGAGTGTAGGGTATAGGGTTGAGCATAAGGTTAAGGGTTTAACCAATTGGCTTTAGTTCCTAAGGTTGAGGGAAAATGTTTAGGGAACTAACGACATAGGGTATAGGGTTTCAGGTTATGGATATAGAGTTTAGAGTTAAGTCTCACATCTCCCCCTCTCTACTCTCCTTCCTAGCTTTATTGTTCTCTCAACCACTTACCTTTTTTCTTAGAAAATAGATAGAATGCTAATTGCTAGAGGAGAGGGGTACCACATGGTGCCCTTTGATTGGCCCATGTGGCACCCAGTGATTTGCTGCCATAGAAAAATCATTCCCATGTTTCATAACCTAAATGGATCTATATTGCCACATGTCAGTCTCTGACTGGTGAACACCACTATCATTGCCACTTGTGCTTGCCACACCACTACTATGTGTTAGAGTTTGATTGGTCTAGGTCACTGTATGGCTACTGATTGTGTTGACATGTCACCATGTTGACATCAACATGGTCAACCCTTTTACTCATAAACATTGATCGACTGTATCTTCTCCATATGAGCTTTGTTTGATGTGAAACGAGCAGCGTTGGAATAATGACAATGAGCTCTTTGACATGATGCCTCCTTTGACCATTTTTGAGATGATCAAATTTTGACCCCGAATCTACATTTGCCCTCCTGTTTGAACAAATTTTGACAATGTATATCTTGAGCATAGGACCTCCTATCAACTCTATTCAAGTTGCGTTGAGTTTATTTCATTGAACAATTCAACATGTGTTGATTTTTGGAACATTTGAAACATTTCAATTTTTGGTGAAAATCCTCTTGGATCAATCCTCCCCACTAAAGAGCTTTTGGACCTCCAAAAATTTGATTACACAGGAAGTAAGTGAAGGAATGACTTGCCCACTTGTCCCATATCATCTATCCATCTATAAACCTAGATCATCACCACAATTAGGACTGCAATAATATTGTTGAACATATAAACCATTCTATCATTTCCATAAGCATCTAGGGTTTAGGGTTATGGGTATATAGTTTAGGGTTAAGAGTATAGGTGTTAGGGTTAAGTGCGTAGGTTTTTGGTAAGTTGAGTCCATTGTAAGCCCAAAACTAAGAAAAACACAAGCGTGTTTTGTTAAGTTAGAAACATGTACATGCTATGTAAAGCTATATAGATCACTTAAGGGATAGGACATCTAGATCAACTAGATCAATGAGGTCGAGGAGATTAACTATATGATGATCAAGAATGGCTTATGTTAATGATGATTATGATATCGATATATACTAATAATGATATTTGTACTGATGTATGTGATTTTTGATATATATAGGTGAATGTTAACATAGATATATGCATATGGTTTAAAATGAATGTAGAAAGTACATCTAATGAAGAATGTATATGTATAATATGGATATAAAATGTAGTAAATGTGTAAGATGATAATATTATTAGAATAAAAAATCTAAACACTTAAGATGAAAACGAAATGATGTTAAGATGCTTAAAATAACAAATCTAAAAACTTAAGATGAAAACATGAAATGATGATAAGATTCTGGGAATAAAAAATCTAAACACTTTAGATAAAAATTCAATGATGATAAGATGCTTCAAATAAAAAAATATAAATACTTAAAAAAAAATGCAATGATGATAAGATGCTTATGGGTATATGCAGGATCATCCTGGAAAATATAGGCCCTTAAGTGGCAACAAATTTAGAAAAATCAGAGTTAGGAAACTTGCCGTAAAAAAATGAATAAGTTATCTATATTATTTCAAAAATATGTAAGAATTGAATCTATAGAAAATTGAATGTAGTTTCTAAAATACTAGGTTTATTTAAAAAAAAAATCTATTTGGTGAAAATTTGAAATTTCAATGCAGTAGTACTTAAATTTTAGGGAAAAAATAAGAAGGTGTATGTCTGACCACCCTAACCACAATAAAATGATGACATTTTTTAATAATATTTTAGATATATAAGTAGAGGACTCATGTCCAAATGTGATGCATATTTTTTTGTAATTTTTTTCCAAGTAGATAATTAATTATGATTTTCTTATTTTTTAAAATATAAAAACTCATATGTCTAACCACCTTAACTTGGTCAAAACTTCATGACATTCATTTTTTTAAAAATCCTATAGTATGCAAAGCATAGAATGTGATGGATATTTTAGATTCAAAAAATGTGATATTGTTTAAAGCTATAGATGTTTTTCAATCAACCTATCAATCAGGAATTTAGTCATAATTCAAATAGAAAATGAATAATAATTATAAATTAAATTCAAAGTAAAGCATAATTTATATTGGTGGAAAGTTGAGAATCTACTTTAAAAACCTTTTTTGTTTCATCAATTTTGGGTAAAAAAAAAGTCATCATCCACATACCCTACACATACCCATCACATCACCACTTTTTGGTTCATCATGATCTTGCACATACCTTTATAATAATAAATCTAAACACTTAAAATGAAAATGAATTAATGAGAAGATGCTTGTAACAATAAAAAATCTAAAGACTTAAGATAAAAATGCTTGATGATGAGATGAGTTGGATGGAGATGAAGAATAGGAAACCAGCTTAATACATTGAGTGCAATGACATATGGAAGAAATAGAGAATGAATGTGCACATGCAATCCATGATTAGGAAAGATAAAAGTTATGGTGATGAGAAAGAAGGGATGGGATGGGATTAGGTGTATTTGGAATGCAATAATCAAACTACAATGTAGAGAGCACTTAATTTGATTATTCATGTGATACTATACACCAGTGTATGAGGAAACAAGGTGACTGCATATTTCAAGCATATGACTAAAATAAGGGTTTAGGGCTAAGGGTATATCATATAGGGTTTAGGGCTATGTATATATGGTTGAGGGTTTATTAAATAGGTTTTAGGGCCCAAGGTTAAGGGATAGGGTTTAGGTTCAAGAAGGTATATGGTATAGAGTTTAGGGTTGAGGGTATAAGGTATAGAGTATAGGGTTGAGTATGTGGCATATGATTTAACCTATTGGATTTAGTTCCTAAGGCTGAGGGATGAGGTTTAGGGAACTCATGGTACAAGGTATAAGGTTTCAGGTTATAGGTAGAGAGTTTAGGGTTAAGTCTCACATCCCCCTCTCTCCACTCTCCTCCCCATTTTTATTTTTCTCTATATCACTTCTCTATCTCCTCTATATCTAGTTCTCTCCCTATCTATCCTCTCTCTCTCCACAATCTATCTCCCCTTCCTATCTCTCTTCTCATCCATCCTTATCTACTTCTCCCTCCCTCCCTATGTCAATATCTCTTCTATCTATCTCACATGTCTCTTTCTTTTCCTCTCTTCTCTATATATCAACTCTCTCTCTATATCTCTTGTGTCTCTCTCTCCTTTCTCCCTTTAATATCCCTAAATTATTATTGTTTAAGGTGTAGGGAGTATGGTTTATGGGTTTAGGGCTGATGGTTTAGGGTTTAGAGTTTAGGATATGGGGTATAGGGTTGAGTATATGGTTAAGGGTTTAATCTATTGTTTTTAGTTCCTAAGGTTAAGGGATAAGGTTTAGGGAATTGACACCATAGGATATAGGGTTTCGGGTTATGGTTATAGAGTTTAGAGTTAAGTCTCACATCTCCCCCTCTCTACCATCCTCCACAACTCTACTATTCTCTATCTCACTTCTCTCTCTCTATCTAACCTCTCTCTCTCTCCTCTATCTACCTACCATTCCTATCTCTCCCTATCTACCTCTCCCCTCCCCCTCCCTTCCTCCCTCCCCGTGTAGATCTCTCTTCTATCTATCCCATATATCTCTTTCTTTGCCTTTCTTCTCTATATATCACCTCACTCTATCTCTCTCCCATGTCTCTCTCTCCTCTCTCTTTAATATATCTAAATTATTCATCATTTAGGGTGTAGGACCTATGATTTATGGTTTTAGGGTTGAGGGTTGAGGGTATAGGGTATAGGGTTGAGTATATGGTTAATGGTTTAACATGTTGGCTTTAGTTCCTAAGGTAGAGGGAAATTTTTTAGGGAACTCAAGACATAGGGTGTAGGGTTTCAGGTTATGGATATAGAGTTTATGGTTAAGTCTCATGTCTCCCCCTCTCTACTCTCCTTCCTAGCTCTATTGTTCTCTATCTCACTTCTCTCTCATCTAGATAGATCTCTCTCTCTCTCTCTCTAACCTCTTTCTCTCCACTATCTACCTCCCCTTACTATAACTCTCCTCATCCATCCTTATCTACTCCTCCCTCCCTCCCTATGTAGATATCTCTTCTATCTATCTCACATATCTCTTTCTTTGCCTCTTCTCTATATATCACCTCTCTTTATTTCTCTCCCATGTATCTCTCTCCTCTCTTCCTTTAATATCTCTAAATCACTCATTATTTAGAGTATAGGGACTATAGTTTATCCATTTAGGGTTGATAGTTTAGGGTATGTTGGTTTCCAAAATCAACAGATTCAATGAGTCATAAAGAATAGCCAATTTCTTAAATGCTTAGACTCAAAGATGGATGTGACCAATTGACAAGATTCAGTCAAATACTGAAATCTCCTACACTTATGACTCTACAAGACCAAGTGGGGTGTCCCTTCACAATTCCTAAAGAATTATTTCAATTATGCAAAGACATTGCATTTTATAGTAGATAATTTCCAATAAAAATTATATACCAAGGAAAGAATTGACAACTTCAAATCTAGCTATATTTTTGGTATCTCAACACTCACCCAACAATTGGAAAGTAGAATTCAACACTAAACCCATTTACCAAACAACAGGAATTAAAATGATTTTGAATTTATAATTTTTTTTTGAAATGCATTAAGCTTAATGACAAATCGGTGCCTAATTTTGGATCATCGATTCAAGTATATAATCATAAAGAAAGCCTCATCAACAAATGAACTTCAACCAGTGGATTCAAAACTGCTCATGCCTTATGTCAACAAATCCACTCTTGTTATCATCCAAATTCTTCTTACAAATCCACCTTGCATAGTTAAAATCACAATTATCTACTCAAAGTAATTTAACCATTTTTTTGAAATAGAACCATGAACAAATAATAAAATCTCAAGGAAATTTAGATGAAAAATTCAAACATACTTTTTATATTAAATTCATATGATTAAATGTGTACAAATATGGAGACTATTTGATGACATTCATGCTTTTCTTGCACAAATTGACTGATATTTACTCATGGAATTGAAACATTACAATCAAATATCAAATTCATGACTCAGACTCAACCTTTCTCTATCTACCCAACCCATACAAAAATTTAGAACCCCTTATAATGAGAAAGAATGAGAAGATATAAAAGGAAGAAGATCCCTAAAATTAATTTGTTGAAGACACCTAGAAGCTTCATCCTGTGTTAATCATCAATAAGAAGCTAGGAAAATACTCTCTCTTCTCTCTTCCTTTGCAATAACAAACTATTTATATGCATTTTTCTTTCCTTCACCTTGATTCTTCAACATAAAATTCACCTTTCTATGAAAAATATCTTTTTACATTTACCCATTTTTCCCTACAGTTGAAAAATAGCTCTTCCCATGAAAGTCTTTCCACCACTTCTCCATTTTACCTGTAGATGAAAAATAGTTTTTACCATAGCTAAAAGAAAAACTTGCATTCTTCTTTTATTTTTCCTTTAGCCAAAGAGTTTCATTTTCACTATGAAAATTTTCATTCATCTTCATCGGCTATGAAAACCCCATTTTCACATGTGCATTCTTGTGAAATATTTTATTACCCAACAATAAAAGTTTTTTTTTTTAAATTGTGAGGGCTTTAAATTTTTTTATATTGGGAAATAGAAACATTCACATGTGCCTCCACATTTTATCTCCCACACTTCACTTCACATATCGAGCATCATGAAAGAAAAAGAAAATGGAGACATTCTACTGTGATGAGATAAAAGCAAGCTCGATAAATTCCATTGTTTAAGATTAATTGAAATGGATAAGCATTTCCACGATGGGCAATGGAGAACAAGTCCATCGCTCATGGCTGAAGTTAATTGGAAAAGAGAAATATTTTTTGTGACACACGATGGAGACTTGTCATGAAATAATTTGAAGTTTGAGAAGATTTTCGAAAGCCAATGAAACATTAAATGGAACTGTCTAATCAATAACTCATCATTGGAAACATTGCATCATTGGAATCAAATGGGAAATACAAAGCTTTTCTACCACTGGTGCGATGAGTTTTTTCATGCAACCATGAAATCCATGTCTAGACCTATCAGAGGAAAGAATTAAACTTTCTCTCCCTAAAACATTTGTAAATATCTTTCAATTTTCCCTAAATGCATTTTTAATATTTGCATAATAGTTAAAATATTCAAAGATATTTAAACATTAGCATTTTGAAAAACATTAGAAAAATGCAAATTTTAATTACGCCTTATAGGCCAAAACCAAGAAATTTAACGTATGTAAACGGGTGACCCTAGAGTTGATATTTTTGTATGCAATCATGATCAATTATTTAGAATATTGGTTTCAGAAAAAAATTTCCACCTATCAAAATTAGGCAACTTCCTTTGTAAATTGGCCCTTGGGATGTGTTCGCCACACTAGAAATGCATTAAAATAACACATCATATGACCTTTGTTTTTGATGAAAATGGAGCAATAGGGGTTTTAGACAAAAAAAAGTGGGTTGGCCTTAGAATTTGAAAACTTGAAACTTTCTGGAACACCAATTTTGACCCGGTCGCAATTAGCAACACACTAATTAACCCATCAAAACTCATCCAGGAGCCACGAAACTAAAAAATAATGTAGACATTTGAACCAAAAATTCATTGCAACAAACAAATTTGTGAAATTCATCATGAGGTGAAAAATATTAACATCCAAAGTGGCTCAGTTAGACTTTTCGACAACTGCACCTTTCCAAAACCAATTTAGGCTCACCAAGTCACCATCTCAAAAAATATCAAATCTTCTCCTAGGAAATTGCCACTAGAAAATCTTAATCATTTGGCTCCATTGAGTATGTACGTAAGAGGGATTTCCTTTGATCATCATTATTCACAAGATATTAAGGGTCAAAGTTGACCTCCTTGAAACATGTTGAAAATGTAGATGTAAAATCAAAACAAATTGCATTTCCTTACGACCTGGTAAAACTATCAAATCATATCCCGAGGGTCTGAAATTGGACTAGGGAGCACATGTATGTTGGGGGAACACAGAGAACTAATCCATTCATCATGAAATCATCCAACTCTGAAATATCAATCTGAATAGGAGGCCACTTCATAGGACTGAGAGTTTGCAAACATCAAAATCATCTCAGAACCCTCTAGCTTTGCATTTCAAAACACTATCAAAACTCATTGTGGGAAGCTGAAAAGTGGCATACATGTTCACATATGTTAATTGAATATTCTCACAAAGGGGTTTGGCGTGAAAACTAGCTGGCTCTGAATTATGACCCTCTAAAGTAGTTCACTTGGGCAGATTTTTTCAAGGGCACTTCTGAGTGTGCAAAGCCAAATTTTCAACATGGGCACTTCATATTTTGCAAATTTGAAGGTGCCACCAATGGCTCTGACTGGGGATGTATACCTCATGTGGGCATAGCAAGAATTTAGATCCTTTGGAGAAGTAGACTAGGTGCCTTATCCATTGGGCGACAGAATCATAAGGTCATCTTTTCCCCCTACTACTCTAGTTTGATGAGTCAAACCATATCTGGTGGCCCAAGGCCACAAAGAACTATATGCCTCTTCTTACCTCTATCATATACAAAGTTCTCATTACATTTCACTGAAGGAAATCTGAAAATATCACTGCAATCTGCCTAATTAAACATGTTGGCATCTCCCAACAACCCATCATATACAACATTATCAACATATTCACAATTACCATGCATCTAAAAATTAGGCATACTCTTATAATATTTTTATCATGTGGCAACAACTTACAATATTCATCATATAAGTCATTATCAGGCGATAAACAATATTCTTCAATGTTTTGCATGTTGCCACACTTTATGAAAAAAATTTCTAGGTAACAAAAATAGCACTCATATTCTGCCACATGGTTGGTACTATCAATCTCAATCTGATTATTAGTTTGCATGTCAAAGGTGAAATTATCTGAAGAACTTACCAAAAGATCTTGCACATCATGCAAACCATCTCCAAGTGTATGCAAAGAGATACACTCATACATTGGTACACTCTATAACTGTCCTCCATCATGTTGGTGTAGAGAATCATCAAGGATTTCTAACTTATTTTCATCCTTAGTCACTTCGCTATCCTCTGAACATAACATCTCAACATCTTCAGCATCCCAAGCTTGCTAAAAAATGAGCAATTCTTGTTTAGAAGGATAATTTGATTTTACTTTGAAATCAACATCCACATCCACATGAAAAAACTCATGTCTAAGCTCACCTAAGTCAGCAAATGAACACTTCTCCAAATATGCATTAAATTTTTTAAGAATGGGCTCATTGGATACATGAACCTCATGGTCATCTGTTGTTTCTAACTCATCAAAACAAATTTTTGAACTTACATCAGCATGCACACTTTCATACTCATCATACAATGAATCATTACAATCAAATGGTTTCTTTTCTTCATCCACGTTATCATCATGCTAACCAACTAGTTCATAACTGAAAGAAAAACTAGATTCACATGCATCATATGTTGCATAGTGAAAATTATCATCATAGTCAAAATCAATATGGACAACACACAACAACTGAGAGTTATTCACATGTGTACAATTCTAATATTTAGTGATCAACAAATTTGAAATTTGTTCACTACTTAATAGACCATTTCTCTTATCCATTCTTTCGACCACTTCCTCTCCTTGACCTCCACTAGAATTGCATGCATTATCAAAATGTAAATTAGGATATACCATGATACTTCCACCCAACATCAAAATTTGAAAGCTCAATGGACTGATCATAATTGGATTTTCCCAATCATAGGAGATTGAATCATTAACAACCTTGTCAAAAGCATGGTCACAATCTATCATAGAGAACAAGCTATATCCATCTGTTCATTCTTTGTTACTTCTGGGTTGTCAGGACAACAATCTACATCCTTCTACATTTCAACATTCTAGACTAGGTGTCATCATTGAGTTGTTCATTTACATCCTCTTGAGGATAGACACAAACATTTTCACTGTCATGAACATCAATGGTAGACATTGCATCACTGTTAACTTCTTCCTTCTCGAGTATGCACTTGTCTATATTTAAAAATGAAGACATATGATCATTTGTATTCAAAAATCTGCTGATTTGATCAGCATGTTTACCCACAATTGAAGACACCATACTTTGTATGTATTCATTCCTCACTTTCTCCATATTATCTAAAACTATGTAAGCCATCTGCATACTTAATATTCTAAAATCCTTTAACAATGCACTAGATCCCTCCTCAAAAGCTTCAAAGTACATTTGAATGCAATTTGAGGTACTCGGTTTGAAATTTTCTAGGATTAGTGAAAGATAAATAGCATATCTATGACTAAAAGCAATTCTTGACTCTGCATCTTGTTTTTTGATCTTCTTTAATCTTGTGACAAGGTCAAAAGGTTCTCTTGCAAATTCTTCTCTATAAGAATCAACTAATTTATCCTAGTAGGAAAAGGACTTAGATTAGGAAAACTTAAGTACCAGCTCCTAGCTCTTGCTTCAAGAGATCTGACATAAAATATCATCCACATATCCTTATCTCCAAACGAATGTTTCTCCATGAAGCTAGAAAAACTTTGGACATGTGCATCTCCTTCACACACATTATATCCATCAAATCTAGGTATATGTTTATAGACTTGAGTTGGAATACTCTCAATCTTGTAATCAACCCATGACAAATCTAATTGGTTATACAATGGATCAAAAGAATTGACAAAAGGTGCATTAATTTGGCTAGCATATATAATATGGTTAATTTTTAAGTGGGCTTGTAGAGACATCAGGTGCCTTTTTTTCAACATTTTAATTTCCCTTTCAAACACATCATTCCATTCTCGGCTTAGCCTAGGGTTGTTCACACTTGGGTTCATGTACTTGTGGTGTCAAATGTTTGCGGATTATCAGAATTTTGAAGCTTCTTGACAATATGTATTAAGGCTCCTAACGACATGGTTATTTCCATTTGGTGATCCTAGATACTTGCAAATCAATGTTTAAATAACGTGCATACTCATAACCATGACCAAATGAAGGGTCACTAGGATAGTTGCTAACATATATAACTCCGGGCTTGAAAAAAAAAAATGATAATGAAAGTTGATGGAAATTAGGATATATAAATTCATTCTAACCATCCATATATTAGAAAATATTTAAATAATAGATAAGTTCTTTAAATGAAACAACAATTGCATTCAATATGATAGGGCTAACAAATGAAAGTATGCAAAGAACCATGTACCTTCCATCTCCAACTACTCCAACTTTGAATAGAGCATCTTTAGGTCACAATAATAAACATCAGTTGTAGAGTAGAGTCACCACCTCTTCAACAAGAGGAAAACCTTTGAATCAAGGATATATTCATCAATGTAAATAATTTCTCTAAGTTCTTATTGCAGAGTCTCTTCATAGTCTTTTGAATTTGGGCTGCTACACATCAATTTGCAGATATGGAACTTCTTCACAACATAAAATAGTTATTTATTCTTTTTACTCTTTCTAAATGGACTTCAAAAATTTGAATCAAAGATTCTAGGGAAAAATTAACAAAATAATTCACTTCTCAACGCAGTCACCAATCTGTTAGTTTCCCCAATCAATAGATCCAATGAGTCCTAAATAATATCCACTTTCCTATGCTCAGATTCAAAGATGGATTTGGACAACTAATAGGAAATGAGAGTAGAACACATTTCCCCTACACTTCAGGCTCTACAGGAACTAGGGGAGTGACCCTTCTTAATGCCTAAAGACTTATTTCAATTATGCACAGACATTGCATTTTAAAGCAGATAATTCCCAATCAAAGTATACCAAGGAAACTATTGACAACTTCAAATCTAGCTATATTCTTGGTATCTCAACACTCACTCAGCAATTGGGAAAGAAAATTCAACAAAAAAATTAAAACCAACAACATAAATTAAAATGATTTTGAATTAATAATTTGTTTCTAAAATCAATGCCTAATTATGGGCCATGGAGTCAAATATATAATCATAAAGAAAATTTCATCAGCAAATAAACTTCAACAGTGGATTCAAAACTACTAATGCTTTACACTAATAGATCCACTCTTGTTGTCACCCAAATTCCTCTTGCAAATCCATCCTACACATTTAAAATCATAGTTACCTACTCAAAGTAATTTAACTATTTATTTGAAATAGAACCATGAACACACACCACAATCTCAAGGAAATTGAGATGAAAAATTCAACATACTTTGTATATTAAATTCATATGAATTAAAATGTACAAATTTGGAGACAATTTGATGAAAGTCATGCTCTGTTTGCACAAACTGATTGATATTTACTCATAAAATTGAAACATTACAATTACATATTATGTATGTGACTTAGACTCAACATTTCTCTATCTACCCAGACCCATACAAGAACTCAGAACCCCTACAATGAGAAAGAATAAGAAGATATATAAGGAAGAAGATCCATAAAATTAATCCATTGAAGACACTTGGAAGCTTCATCCTCCGTTAATCAACAACAAGAAGTTGGGAAAATCCTCTCTCTTCTCGCTTCCTTCGCAATAGAAAACTATGCATCTACATTTTGCTTTCCTTCACCTTGATTGTTCAGCGGAAAATTCATGTTTAAGTGAAAAATATCTTATTACATTTACCCATTTTGCATTCTAGTTGAAAAATAGCTCTTCCCACAACTGAAAGAAAAACATTCATTCTTCTTTTATTTTTCCTGCAGCCGAAGGAGTTTCACTTTCATTGTGAAAATTTTCACTCATCTTCATCGGTTGTGAAAACCCCATTTTCACCTGTGCATTCTTGTGAAATATTTTATTTCCCAACAATAATTTGTTTTTCTTTTAATTGTGAGGGCTTTAAAATTTTATATGAGGCAATAAAAACATTTACCCGTGCCTCCACATTTTATTTCCCGCACTTCACTTCACATATCACGCATTGCGGAAGCAAAAGAAAATGAAGGCATTCTATTGCGATGAGCGATAAAAGAAAGCCCGAGAAACTCCATCACTGAAGGTAAATTTAAATGGATAAATATTTCCATGATGGGTGATGGAGAACAAGTCCATCACTCATCACTGAAGTTCATTGGAAAAGAAAAACTTTTCCACAACATGCGATGAAGACTTGTCGTGAAAAACTTTAAAGTTTGAGAAGATTAGCCAAAACCAATGAAACATTAAATGGACCTATCTAATCAAGAACTCATCATTTGAAACATTGCATCACTAAAATCAAGTGGGAAATACAAAGATTTTTGGTGACTGGCGATGAGTTTTTCCATGCAACCATGAAAGCCATGAAAGTCGTGTCTGGACTAATCAAAGGCAAGAATTAAACTTGCTTTCCCAAAAAAAAAAGGAAATACATTTCATTTTTCCTTAAATGCATTTTTACCATTCCTCAATATTTAAAATATTAAAAATGTTTTAAACACTAGCATTTTGAAACATTAGAAAAATGCAAATTTTAATTACGTGTGTAGGCCAAACGGAGAAATTTCACTGTGCAGAAATGATGACCCCTGGAGCCAAGATTTTTTGTGTACGATCATGATCAATTATTTAGAACATGATTTTTCAAACAAACTTTGCCCAACCATCAAAAATTAGGTACATCCTTTGTAAACTGGCCCCCGGGAAGTGTTTTCCACACCTGAAATGCATTAAAAGAATGCATCATATGACCTCTGTTTTTGACAAAAATGGAGATAGAGACTTTTTAGACCAAAAAAAGAAATGGGTTACCATTAGAATTTTAAAACTTCAAACTTTTTGGAACACCAATTTTGACCCGGTCGCAATCAAGAACATGTAACCCATCAAAACTCATCCAAGAGCCACAAAAATGAATAGGCATGTAGGAAATTGAACCAAAATTTCATCCTAAGGTGCAAAATATTAACATCCAAAGTGGCTCAGTTAGACTTTTCTGCAACTACACTTCTCCAAAACCAATTTAGGCTCACCAAGTCATCATCTCAAAAAAATACCAAACCTTCTCCTAGGAAATAGCCAATAAAAAAACTAAATCATTTGGGTCCATTGAGTATGTGCACAAGATGGATTTCCTTAAATCATAATTCTTCACAAGATATTAAGGGTCAAAGTTGACCTCCTTGAAACATGTTGAAAATGCAAATGTAAACTCAGAACAAATTGCATTTTCTTTCGACTCGGTAAAAATATAAAATCATATCCCAAGGCTCTAAAACTGGAGCAGGGAGCACATGAATGTGGGGGGAATGCAAATAACCAATCCATTCTCCATGATGATCATCCAACTGTGAAATATCAATCTGAACAGGAGGCCACTTCGCAGGACTGAGAGTTTTCAAACAAAAAAATAGTCCCAGAACCCTCCAGCTTTGCATTTCAAATCCTTGTCAAAAATCATTATGGGAAGCTAAAAAGTGACATGCATGTTCACATATGTCAACTGAATATGCTCACCAAGGGGTTTAGCATGAAAATTAACTAGCTCCGAATTATGACCCTCTAAAGTAGGTCACTTGGGCAGATTTTTTGAGGGGCACTTCTGAGTGTGCAAAGCCAAATTTTCAACATGGGTACTTCAAATTTTGCAAATTTGAAGGTGCCACCATGTGGATTCAAATCCTCTTTTTCTCTCTCCTACTAGGGGTGCATATGTTTTACTTGTGTGATAGAAGAAATCCTTGGTGGTCATATTGAGTCATTCTATCCTTTCACTAGAGCATTTATTACATTTTCTCTCTTTTGGAGAGTATTTTTTCCCACATAGTTTTCTCATTTTCTCTAGTTATTAGATATTTTTATTTATTTATGGGCATGCCATCATTCCTTGTAGATATGACCCATTTTACATCCATGCACTCATCACTACATTCTTCATCAATTCTTTAGTTTCTCTATATGTTGATCTTAAGGGGCGGTGTTGGAGTAATTAAGAAAATCACCTAAAGATTAATTACTCATTAATTGATTATTAGGTCCCTTATTACTTCAATTACTTAAGCTAAACTTAGGAGTTCCTTTTATTATTATATTAGGCTATTTATAGGTCAAGTTATATAATTACATATGATTAGGACACTTGTCACAATTTAATTAAATCCTCATCTAGTGTTAACACTTTTTCTTTATACTTTGTAATCATCACATTTAATTCACAATACAATTACAATTTAATCTCAATATCACATGCTTGTTTGCATTAATTCTCTTATCAAGGTTGTATATAACTCAATCATTTTTTTTCTCTTCATATGTGAGATTTTTTAGTTACAATTGATTCTTGAGATCTTTGGGGTTCACTATCAACTCCAATAGGTCCATGAACCAAAGGAAAATAATATCTACATGTGAATGGATACCTAGGGAAAGCTATGTACACATGAATTTTCTTACCAAAGGTTTCCAAAGGATTTACTTTATTTAGATCTATCTCACTATATTGAACTAAATCATGAGTGAGTTCAAGATATAAAATGCATCCCTTACACAATTCTAGAAGATAACTAAAGGTCTTAGGCTAAGATATACCAATTTTGTAAGAGAATTTTCAAAGTTCTTAAAGGGTAAATGAGGCTTAATCTATGAATTTGAAACTTAATAATGCCAATTAGTTGGGATAAGAGGGTGAACAATCCTTCTCCTTCACTTACCGAAGGTATAAACTTCTTGTTGTCTTAGCTTGAATGACAAACCTAAAACTTTAAGGAGACACATATTTTGATTCACCCTTACTATTTATACCCTATCAAAATAAAAAATAAATAAAAAGTGTTTATGATTCTCAAGATCATCAAAGTGAGAAAATGAAGAGTATAAACACACACACTCCTTTGGGAGTAAACAATAGTTTTCCTTTTATCAATTGAATTGAAATGTGTATTGTTCATTTTGATCCCTCATAGATGTGGTTTCAAAAGATACATAAAAGAAAGAGAAAAAAGAAAAGAAAAAAGGTATATAATCTTTTATTCTTTATTCTATCGTACAAAACAAAATTTTAATACTTTTCACGGTTTGTGTCTTTTCTCTTTGTCTTGTTAAAATATTTGTTTATATGTTTTTTATTTGAAAACAAAATAGTGTTTTATTCAATAATCACTTAAAAATATGAAAAGGATGATGTGAAACTAAAATTTTAAGTCAGCCATTACAAACCTTCTGAAATTTTGATAAATTTTAAAATAAAATCAGCCAAGCATATCATATTTGCAAGATATGCTTATTTCAAGTTTGAAAAAGGACTCGCTTCGAGAATGTTTACCTAATTCTTCGGGCTAATGAAAAAAAAGTTTGTCCACTGCATCCATCTCAAAACAAACTTTCCAAAAGCTATAAGAAGTCATTTAAATAAAATGAGTAGAGTTTTTTTTTTTAATATTTTAGTGAGAATATGACCTCCTATTTGCCAATATCATTAGGGGCTAGGTTGGGATGAAATATTTTTTTTCATTGGGGGTTAAGCCCCACATGACAAGGGGATATAAAATTGGTTTGACCCTAGGATAAGTCTAGAAAATCTTTAGCAAAGGCCCTAGTCACTCATGTAAGCAAGGTCCAAAGATAAAAGAAACAAAAAACAATGTAATTTTTTTTCACCTAACTATGCTTGGGCAGGATTCTTGAGTATATTTTAGGGATGTATATATCCCATGATATTTTTTGGGTATGTCGAAACAAGTGTTATGGATTTTGTACATTTCACAATTTTTTGTGAATACCACACGCATGTGTGTATACATTGTGCACATACATATACATTTACATGATACATGTATAAATTATTTGATGCATTTAATGCATGTGTTCACCTCTCATCAAAGGTCTTAAGCTCTTGTAGGTGGAGATTTCAATATATATAATTATCATTGAATTATGATGGAATTTCAAGCTTGAGAGGCATTATAATCTCCATATCAGAAACTAACGAATAAGGTATGAATCTTGAAAGAACAAATATACTAATATGATATGTTCATATTCTGGGAACAAGTTGTATATGTCAATTAGCAACATGTTTATGAAATATTTTTCTTAATATTTATTCAATTATTTAGTTGATGGCCTCAACTTGTTTACTGTCATATGAATAATATGATATTAAAAACTTCTAGTGTATATAAAATTGTTCTAAGATTTACTTTACCTCTTTCTTGTTCATTATCCTATGAATAATATGATGTCAAAAAAAAAATTTAGAAATAGTAAATTATCGTATTGTGAAATTTCAAATATTGATTGTTATGGTAGTCTTCAATCGTGTGGCTTCAACTCATTTTATAAAATAATCATCATATTTATCTATATCCTTTAGAGATTAGAACAACCTTATCCAATATATTGAGTCCCCATGTAGAGAATCTTACAAATTTCACTCTAAAACTAACCCATCCATATACTCTTGTGTACAAGGATTTTTACACTAACATGTCCCCATTTTCAATTGATGGCAATGAATAACCTTTACATTGTATGAGCTTTGCTTTGAATATTCGTTGCACCTGCAATACCAAGCGAGTAATGCCAAATATATTAGTGCTTCACTCATTCACAAATCAGTTGCTCCTTTTTATTAGTATTTGCAAAGTTACAAGCTTGGTCTTGTAAGGAGATGCTTAGCTCTATTTATGTATATTTATGAGATCATAATAGAAAATAGCTTTTTTTACGTATATAATTGAACAAGTAGGTGATAATATTTTATTTATTTGAAAATGTGTAAAGTATCTGGTCGGTCCAATTTTTTTATTATAGTTTATGTGTAGAATGCATATATCTTATTATATAATTATATAATTTATGTTTATATATGTATATAAATATAATTATAAAAAATGATTGAGTGGATAATTATGCATAAATAGTTGTTATTATTGTTTACTAAGTTTGTATATATTAGGCATTGTTTTATATATATATATATATACATATATATGTTTTACTTGTGTGATAGAATAAATTCTTGGGGGTCATATTGAGTCCTCATTCTATCCTTCTTTCACTAGTGCATTTATTACATTTTCTCTCTTTTGGAGAGTATTTTTTCCCACATAGTTTTCTCATTTTCTCTAGTTATTAGAGATTTTTATTTATTTATGGACACCTCACCAGTCCTTGTAGATAGGACCCATTTTACATCCATGCATCCATCACTATATTCTTCATGAATTCTTTAGTTTCTCCCTATGTTGATCGTAAGGGGGGTTGTTGGAGTAATTAAGAAAATCACCTAAAGATTAATTACTCATTAATTGATTATTAGGTCCCTTATTACTTCAATTACTTAAGCTAAACTTAGGAGTTCCTTTGATTATTATATTAGGCTATTTAAAGGTCAAGTTATATAATTACATATGATTAGGACACTTGTCACAATTTAATTAAATCCTCATCTAGGGTTAACACTTTTTCTTTATACTTTGTAATCATCACATTTAATTCACAATACAATTACAATTTAATCTCAATATCACATGCTTGTTTGCATTAATTCTCTTATCAATGTTGTATATAACTCAATCATTTTTTTCTCTTCATATGTGATAGCTTTTTTAGTTACAATTGATTCTCGAGATCTTTGGGGTTCACTATCAACTCCAATAAGTCCATGAACCAAAGGATAATAATATCTACATGTGAATGGATAACTAGGGAAAGCTATGTACGCACATGAATTTTCTTACCAAAGGTTTCCAAAGGATTTACTTTATTTAGATCTATCTCACTATATTGAACTAAATCATGAGTGAGTTCAAGATATAAAATGCATCCCTTACCAAATTCTAGAAGATAACTAAATGTCTTAGGCTAAGATATACCAATTTTCTAAGAGAATTTTCAAAGTTCTTAAAGGGTACATGAGGCTTAATCTATGAATTTGAAACATATGACAATGCCAATTAGTTGGGATAAGAGGGTGAACAATCCTTCTCCTTCACTTACCGAAGGTATAAACTTCTTGTAGTCTTAGCTTGAATGACAAAGCTAAAACTTTTAGGAGACACATATTTTTATTCACCCTTACTCTTTATACCCTATCAAAATAAAAAATAAATAAAAAGTGTTTATAATTCTCAAGATCATCAAAGTGAGAAAATGAAGAGTATAAACACACACACTCCTTTGGGAGTAAACAATAGTTTTCCTTTAATTAATCGAATTGAAATGTGTATTGTTCATTTTGATCCCTCATATATGTGGTTTCAAAAGATACATAAAATCAAGAGAAAAAAAGAAAAGAAAAAAGGTATATAATCTTTTATTCTTTATTCTATCATACAAAATAAATTTTTAATACTTTTCATAGTTTGTGTCTTTTCTCTTTGTCTTGTTAAAATATTTTTTTATATGTTTTTTATTTGAAAATGCAATAGTGTTTTATTCAATGATCACTTAAAAACATGAAAAGGATGATGTGAAACTAAAATTTTAAGTCGGCCATTACAAACCTTCTAAAATTTTGAGTCGGTCAACAACTTTGTTGTATTGGGTTAGCTGGAAGACTCCAATTTTTTTGGGATTAACCACCTGGCATCTTTCACTATTTTTTTCTTGTATTTCATGAAATACTCACTATACCCCTTGCCCCTTGTCATTCTAACCACTCTAGAATCCAAAATGCATTCAACCTCCTCTCGTGCTCTCTTAGGTAGCTTCTCCTTTCATCTTTCTAGTAAAATTCTATCTTTTCCTTGTTACTTTGGTGTCTCTCCCTCAGAGTTAGTATATAAATCAGAATTATTAAAATTAGAGGGATTTCCAAACCTATAGGTAGCTCCAATTCATAAGCATTTTGTGAAAAATTCTTTAGAATTTTGTATGGTCCAATATTCTTCTACTTGAGATTGTTATAGGTGTGGTTGAGAAATATTTCCTTTCATAGGTGTGCCAATACGATATCTCCCACTTCAAAATTATTTTCTCTCCTTTTCAGTTAAGATTTCTATTTATATTGTTGGTTGCTCCAACTAAATTTTTCTCTTGGTGCAAATTTGGCATGTGTTAGAAAATTTCTTCTCCTTTAGCACTTCTCCTATATCCCTTAGTATTTGTGAAGTCTCTTAATTCTAAAATAACCCTAGGGTTTTCTATAAACAATTTAAAATGAAGTCTTACCAATAATTTTGTTTACTAATCCATTATATGTAAATTCAACTTAAGGCAATATCAAATCCAACTACTTAGGCTTATCACCAATGAAACATCTCAACAAATTTTCTAAGCTTTGATTAACAACTTCATTTTTCCTATCTATAAGGGGATGATATGCAAAGGTAAAATTTATATCAATTCCTAATTTCTTCCAAAGCGTCCCAAAAAAATCTCCTATAAACTTAGTGTCATTATTTGAAACAATAATTTTTTGTAAGCCATGTAATCTAACAACCTCCATACATAATAAATTTTCTACATGTGTGGTGTCATTTGTCTTCTTGAATGTTATAAAATGAGTCACTTTTAGAAATGTATCAACAACCAAAAAATAAGAATCCTTTCGTCCCCATGTTCTTGGTAATCTAAGCACAATATCCATGATTACATCATCCCATGATTTCTTCAAAATGGGTAATGACTACTATAATCCAGTATTTTGACTCCCTCCTTTCACATATTGACAAAATTGACATTCTTGTATAATTTTTTTGATTTATACCCTCATCCTTCACAAAAAATATCTTTCACTTAGTTGTTCCATACTTTTATCAAGTCCAAAATCTGTAGCTAAACAACTAAAATGTTTGTACCTTATGATTTTTTGTCTCATTGATCCTTTAAATAACAATCTATCTTGTCTAAATTAATCTATGCATGGTGTGTTATCCATACTACTAGGGTCCATACATGTTATCCACACACCCTTAAATTCTAAATAATCATTGTATAACTCTTTCATAGCATCAAACTCAACTACTTCAACTCTCATTTTAGTCAATAGTGATGCTCTCCTACTTAATGTGTTTGCTAGTTTATTTGAACTGTCACTTCTATGTTTGAGAACAAAATTATACCCTTATAAGAATTATACCTACTTCACATGTCATTGTTTATGTTTGGTTTGATTACTAATAAATTGCAAACCATGATGATCTACAACAACGAATAAGCTCCTTTGGAAGAAAATAATAATGCCATTGGGTGACCCCACAATAGTGGTTTACACTTTTTGGAAAAACTTGACATGGAAATGAACATTTTGAGCTTTTTTTTCACTTTCAGGCACCTATAGCTGCTAAACCATGAGGAATTTTAAGATGATACAAACTAGTGATTTGTGACATTTTTCTGTAGATTCTAAATATCTATTATTTAAAAATTTTGGAATCAAATTTCATTTCTTTTTCCATCTCCTTCTATAACTAGTTATTAATAGTAAACATCATTTTTAGAGAGTGATGTGTACTTGCTAACACAAACTTATTTCTATGAAGGATAAAATTTTAATTTTTTTGAATTTAGATTTGTAACTATGATATCTATAGCATGCATTTGGTTTCATAGTGTTTTATTGAATATTTTTTTCTTAATTAAGTTTCAAATTTAAACCAATTACAATTTAGACATAGGTTTACTTGATAACACAACTTTTTTTGTATGTATCAAAATTCTTTTCTTTTTTTTGGTTCAAGGAAATCAATATCAAAGGCATAATTTTTAGGATTTTTTTGGTAATCTACTATTTTTCCACATGTGTAGAACAAAGAGCTTGATTTTTGGTGAAAAACCTACATTCACAAGAAATAAAAAATAAATATAATAATCAAATTAAAATTATTTAAAATTATACTTTTTGGGAAGCTTAAATAAGGACTACATACTTACAAAAATAAATTTTAAAAGAATCCATTTGATCCCCCAAAAGGTAAATCAAAACTGGTTTTTCTTCAACATTTTGATAGGTGTAAAGGAGACTCCATTATAGGTATGATTTAAAACTAGTGGGGTTCTATCCAAGTGGGTTTGATCTAAGGTGGTTTGATCAAACCCTATTCAATTGGAATCCTTTAAATGGAACTTTTCAAGGCTTAAATCATTATATTATCTAAAAATATTTGATTTCAACAAAAAATAGGATGTCCCAAAAAGTGTAAACCACCCCACTTCTTTAAAGGTTGCAAGATGGCATAAAATTCTTGATCATAATTAGAATATCTCTTCTTGGTATCATTAAGTTTTTTTCTAAAATATGCAATAGGTCTTCCCTCTTAGCTAAGAACTGCTCCTATGATTTTCTTGCTTGAATCACAATCCAATTGAAACACCCTTAAAAAATTGGGTAATGTTAATATTGGTTCCTCGATAACATTCTTCAAAACCTCAACACTTTTATCTACTATTTTGATTAGATTAAAATAGGAAGGTCTCGTACCCATTAAAAAATGTCCATAGAGGCCAAATGAGGGGCTCATGATAAGTGTAATGTGCAAAAAGAAACAAAAAATAAACAACAACTAACTGACCAAAAAGAGAAACAAAAACAACACACAAAGCAAAACCATCAAGGGACCTAAACTAATACTAGTCTCCCAAAAGCATAAGACCACTAATTTCCTACCACTCCTTAGCCAAGAAGTGGAGCTTCTCATTGAAAGATAGGAGTCCCTTCTGGATAGGTTGGGTCTCGATGGTAGTGGCCTAAGCCAAACTGCCCACCATCTTTCCTTTTTTCTACACATGACTATCATCAAGACCACCCTTAGCCACCCTTTTTCCATGATTGTTCCTTAGTTATTGTTGAAATATTCTGATGGTTATGATAGTATTCTTCATATTCTCCTTGTTGTAATCAATAACCTCTTGGAGAAATTACATAGTTTTGTCCCGATTGATGTGAATAGTGGCAATCCCCTCTTGAAATTTCATTTTATGCTCCTTCATAGCCACAAGGGTGTTGAGCTCATCCACCTCTTTGTCCTAATTAGCCCATCTATAAAATGATTTGGTGAGGGAGGAGATCATATCCTAGTGCCCAGCATCCTTGACCTCACCTAGCCAAGGAGCATATTGGTTAATCACCTTATTTTCCAAAACTTCAATTGTTTCCTTTGTATTAATGAGCTAACCTAGAAGCCACTTGAGGATGTCAATCTAGACGTTGATAGTTGCCAAAATTTCATTCATTTTATATCAAAGGGGAACATAGGAGGCACAAATTTTGTTACCCATATTAGGTTCAACATAGGTCCTTTCCAAATTAATGCAGAGTTTAGGGGATTTTTGGGGGCTAGAAGGGTTAATGACAAGAGGGGTATTGGGAACATTAGATACTTCATCATGAATAGGGGAATGTAGGGAGAGTTTTCAGGGGTAGGTTTCTAGGACACGTTGTTCGAGTTAGTCAAATTATCAAAGCTAGAGGTAGAAATAGGGGCCATTTTAGGGAGATCAACACTTTTAATGGGTTTGTGAGGGGTTTCCTCATTGGCAGGGTTTTCCCCAAGCCTTGGTGATTCTACGAGTGGTGGGTGGGGTTTCATCCAGAGTAAAGTGGAAATGGGGCCCTCAGGGGGGTTGGTAGGATTGTGGATGACCAAAGTGTTCCTCTTAATAGTTGTTAGGGAGGGTAAAAGAGAGGATTGATGATGGAAGAGGTGGAAAATTAAGACCTATCTGAATGGGGATATTCATACTTTTACCATGGTCATCCTTAATGGATTGTTCAAGAGAAGAAAAAATCCAAAATGTAAAGTTCATCTTGATATTATAGTGGAAATGGTGAAGCATGAGAAATAGATGGGCATAAAATCAATGAAAATGACCTTATAACATGATGTAGCTCATAAGCACCTTCATAATTTTACTCCACACCCTATGGAGGGGTGCCCTATTGAAACTGTTGGTATAATTAACTATTTAATTACATCTTCATAAGTTTACTTAGGAATTAATTTAAGTCCTAGGTTGCATTTTATTATCCTTATCTAATTGAGCTATCTTGTAGCTCAAGTTAGGTTTAGGGTTTTGCATGCTTGCCTTTATAAGCAAGCCTCATCTTGTACATTTGTATCAATTTCAATCGTGAATCAATCTTGCATATTGATATAGCAAGTATTCTCGCCATTATCTCTCTTGTGGAAGTATTTTAGTCTAGCAATCGATTCTTGGTTTCTAACATGGTATCAGAGTTTCCAGGGTTGTAGACTCCTTCCTAAATTTGAGGGTTTTATTTTTGGCTAGAATTTTTTTGCTGGGTGCAGATTGGGGTTTCAATAACCTTGCGATTGAGATCAAAAGGTTCCGTAGACGAATTTTGACTATAAATTTGTCTATTTTGGGTAAAGTTATTTTTGAGGCAAATTTTTTTTGCTGGAACAACACTTGTGCGGCAGGGTCGACTGTCAAATTTAAGCCCTGGCTTCATCCAGCGTACTGTCTGCATCATAAGGCGGTCCAGAGGCTAGATCGGTATATGTCCTTAATTCGGTGGATCTTGAGAGCATATTCTCTTGGCGTCCATCATCATTAGCTGATCCCCATCTCCTCACAGTTGGCATCTATTATGTCATTAGTCCGCGACAGGTATATTGCATAGCTCACATCGGCCCTTCAAGATCCATTGGTCATCCATTTTGTTTGCAGATCGTATCGACATTTCCCATTCATAGGTCATATTTCTGGCTAAGTCTTGTCGGCTAGTACTTATCATCGCAGAGTACTTTATCAGCTTGCATATCAAAGTCACTAGTAGACAAATCCGACATCACTGGTACGAGAATCCTTCAAATCGGCTGTCAAAGCAATAAATACCAATCCGCAGGCTTGGATTGCCATTGGTGGGTACACTATTCAGCGTCCTATGGTTTTCAGCATTCATTTCCATCGGCCAAGCTCCCGGATCTTCATCGACGGCTCCCATCACATTTGTCACAGTCACACCGACGTTTCCTTCCATCACCGTCAACTGGGGTTCATTGATGGCACATATTTCTTGGTGGGTACTATCACATCGGCGCTTGGTTGTCTATGGATATGTGGTCACATCTATGGCTTGACTAGTTTCTTCCATTCGGTGAGTACCGTCATTGGCAACGATCATAGGCTATCTATCGGCATCCACTCTAATCAACATTATTGAAAGTTTTTTTTTAAAAAGAAACTTTTTATTTGTAAAGGCCGACCATTAAGCCGACCTCTTGAGATTTTTGCATGGCTATATTTTCCCTATTTTTGGTTAGTTTTTTCAAAAAAGAGGGCAAGTTTTTTGTAAAAGCTTTCTATTGATTTTTTTGAAAAAAATTGACGAGTTTTGGAATTTTTTTTAAAAAAATTTCTATAAAACTTATTTATTTCCAAATAAAGAGGGAGAAGCCAATGGTCATTCAGCCCCAGATAGTTTGTATATGGATGACTTAATTACTTTGGAGAATGGAAACTATAGGCAATGGAGTAATTTAATTCTCACTCATCTTGGTGAGAGAAATCTATTGCCCTATTTGTTTAATAAAGTTCCTTGTCCTAGCACAAGTGTTGAGTATTGCATTTGGAAAGGCTTTAGGGCTAGAGTCTTTAGAGTTTTTTTTGAAAATGTAAATGATGAAATTTTGGAGACAATTATTCACTTCGAATGTCCTCATGCTCTTTAGACTCACATTAGAGAGGTATATGGAGACCATGATTCTTCTCCATCTCTTGAAGCTCCTATTTCCAACTCACATGTGCTTGTTCATTCTTCAGAGTTGATAACCCATGCTTGTAATCCTTTGGACGAGATTGTGGATTCTTTAGAGGTTCTAGATTCTTCATCTTCTATTGATGAGTCATTGAGTACTACCATTGATTCATTGCAACAGGTATCTGATAGTCTTCCTGATTGGGATTCCTATTTGACAGACATTGCTTCTTTGTTTGTGGAGTCTCACATTTCAGATTTGGAGGACCAATTTTAGGGATCATCTCTCCTATTTGATGATAGTCATGGATCAACTATTGTCACTTCCTGTTTCTCTATGGATTTTGTTCAAGATCAGTTTCCATTGGTTCCTAGTTTGTCACAGTTTGTTGTGATTGGGCATGTACCTGATTGGATTGTGGCATCATCATCTAAGAACTTGGCAACACATGAGCATATTTCAGAGACACAATCTTCATACATATGGATTCCTCTTCCTACTTCCTATCCAGAATGGGAATCATTCCTATAGTTGTACTTGGTGTATCTTCTTCCTAAGGGGAGAAACATTGTTTGTAGGCATTGGATTTTTTTTTGTCTTCAGACATTAACCATACTTGCAAGAGATCATACATCATGGGGGGGATATCTTATCTCATCTCTTCCCTCTTATGGGGGGGGTCATTTATTGTATATTCATGATGGATGTAGTCCTTGGGGGGTATCATTGAGTCCTCCATACATTATGTTTACATTCGTCATGCTTGTTTTTTGTTTTCTCTCTTTTGGAGAGGAGTTTTCCTCCCACTGGTTTTTCCCCTTTTTTCTGCTTTATGAGAGATTGCATTTCATTTGCATCTGTAAATGGGTACCTAACATGGCCTAGTCACCAACATCAAAATTTGAAAGCTCAATGGACTGATCATAATTGGATTTTCCCAATCATAGGAGATTGAATCATTAACAACCTTGTCAAAAGCATGGTCACAATCTATCATAGAGAACAAGCTATATCCATCTGTTCATTCTTTGTTACTTCTGGGTTGTCAGGACAACAATCTACATCCTTCTACATTTCAACATTCTAGACTAGGTGTCATCATTGAGTTGTTCATTTACATCCTCTTGAGGATAGACACAAACATTTTCACTGTCATGAACATCAATGGTAGACATTGCATCACTGTTAACTTCTTCCTTCTCGAGTATGCACTTGTCTATATTTAAAAATGAAGACATATGATCATTTGTATTCAAAAATCTGCTGATTTGATCAGCATGTTTACCCACAATTGAAGACACCATACTTTGTATGTATTCATTCCTCACTTTCTCCATATTATCTAAAACTATGTAAGCCATCTGCATACTTAATATTCTAAAATCCTTTAACAATGCACTAGATCCCTCCTCAAAAGCTTCAAAGTACATTTGAATGCAATTTGAGGTACTCGGTTTGAAATTTTCTAGGATTAGTGAAAGATAAATAGCATATCTATGACTAAAAGCAATTCTTGACTCTGCATCTTGTTTTTTGATCTTCTTTAATCTTGTGACAAGGTCAAAAGGTTCTCTTGCAAATTCTTCTCTATAAGAATCAACTAATTTATCCTAGTAGGAAAAGGACTTAGATTAGGAAAACTTAAGTACCAGCTCCTAGCTCTTGCTTCAAGAGATCTGACATAAAATATCATCCACATATCCTTATCTCCAAACGAATGTTTCTCCATGAAGCTAGAAAAACTTTGGACATGTGCATCTCCTTCACACACATTATATCCATCAAATCTAGGTATATGTTTATAGACTTGAGTTGGAATACTCTCAATCTTGTAATCAACCCATGACAAATCTAATTGGTTATACAATGGATCAAAAGAATTGACAAAAGGTGCATTAATTTGGCTAGCATATATAATATGGTTAATTTTTAAGTGGGCTTGTAGAGACATCAGGTGCCTTTTTTTCAACATTTTAATTTCCCTTTCAAACACATCATTCCATTCTCGGCTTAGCCTAGGGTTGTTCACACTTGGGTTCATGTACTTGTGGTGTCAAATGTTTGCGGATTATCAGAATTTTGAAGCTTCTTGACAATATGTATTAAGGCTCCTAACGGCATGGTTATTTCCATTTGGTGATCCTAGATACTTGCAAATCAATGTTTAAATAACGTGCATACTCATAACCATGACCAAATGAAGGGTCACTAGGATAGTTTCTAACATGGTGATAACCTGGGCTTGAAACAAATGATAATGAAAGTTGATGGAAATCCCTAGGATATATAAATTCATTCTAACCATCCATACTAGAAAATCTTTAAATAATATCATGGTATATCCTAATTTACATTTTGATAATGCATGCAATTCTAGTGGAGGTCAAGGAGAGGAAGTGGTCGAAAGAATGGATAAGAGAAATGGTCTATTAAGTAGTGAACAAATTTCAAATTTGTTGATCACTAAATATTAGAATTGTACACATGTGAATAACTCTCAGTTGTTGTGTGTTGTCCATATTGATTTTGACTATGATGATAATTTTCACTATGCAACATATGATGCATGTGAATCTAGTTTTTCTTTCAGTTATGAACTAGTTGGTTAGCATGATGATAACGTGGATGAAGAAAAGAAACCATTTGATTGTAATGATTCATTGTATGATGAGTATGAAAGTGTGCATGCTGATGTAAGTTCAAAAATTTGTTTTGATGAGTTAGAAACAACAGATGACCATGAGGTTCATGTATCCAATGAGCCCATTCTTAAAAAATTTAATGCATATTTGGAGAAGTGTTCATTTGCTGACTTAGGTGAGCTTAGACATGAGTTTTTTCATGTGGATGTGGATGTTGATTTCAAAGTAAAATCAAATTATCCTTCTAAACAAGAATTGCTCATTTTTTAGCAAGCTTGGGATGCTGAAGATGTTGAGATGTTATGTTCAGAGGATAGCGAAGTGACTAAGGATGAAAATAAGTTAGAAATCCTTGATGATTCTCTACACCAACATGATGGAGGACAGTTATAGAGTGTACCAATGTATGAGTGTATCTCTTTGCATACACTTGGAGATGGTTTGCATGATGTGCAAGATCTTTTGGTAAGTTCTTCAGATAATTTCACCTTTGACATGCAAACTAATAATCAGATTGAGATTGATAGTACCAACCATGTGGCAGAATATGAGTGCTATTTTTGTTACCTAGAAATTTTTTTCATAAAGTGTGGCAACATGCAAAACATTGAAGAATATTGTTTATCGCCTGATAATGACTTATATGATGAATATTGTAAGTTGTTGCCACATGATAAAAATATTATAAGAGTATGCCTAATTTTTAGATGCATGGTAATTGTGAATATGTTGATAATGTTGTATATGATGGGTTGTTGGGAGACGCCAACATGTTTAATTAGGCAGATTGCAGTGATATTTTCAGATTTCCTTCAGTGAAATATAATGAGAACTTTGTCTATGATAGAGGTAAGAAGAGGCATACAGTTCTTTGTGGCCTTGGGCCACCAGATATGGTTTGACTTCAAACCAGAGTAGTAGGGGGAAAAGATGACCTTATGATTCTGTCGCCCAATGGATAAGGCACCTGGTCTACTTATCCAAAGGATCTAAATTCTTGCTATGCCCACAGGAGGTATACATCCCCAGTCAGAGCCACTGGTGGCACCTTCAAATTTGCAAAATATGAAGTGCCCATGTTGAAAATTTGGCTTTGCACACTCAGAAGTGCCCTTGAAAAATTTGCCCAAGTGAACTACTTTAGAGGGTCATAATTCAGAGCCAACTAGTTTTCACACCAAACCCCTTTGTGAGCATATTCAGTTAACATATGTGAACATGTATGCCACTTTTTAGCTTCCCACAATGAGTTTTGATAGTGTTTTGAAATGCAAAGCTAGAGGGTTTTGAGATGATTTTGATGTTTGCAAACTCTCAGTCCTATGAAGTGGCCTCCTGTTCAGATTGATATTTCAGAGTTGGATGATTTTCATGATGAATGGATTAGTTCTCTGTGTTCCCCCAACATACATGTGCTCCCTAGTCCAATTTCAGACCCTCGGGATATGATTTGATAGTTTTACCAGGTCGTAAGGAAATGCAATTTGTTTTGATTTTACATCTACATTTTCAACATGTTTCAAGGAGGTCAACTTTGACCCTTAATATCTTGTGAATAATGATGATCGAAGGAAATCCCTCTTATGCACATACTCAATGGAGCCAAATGATTAAGATTTTCTAGTGGCAATTTCCCAGGAGAAGATTCGATATTTTTTTGAGATGGTGACTTGGTGATCCTAAATTGGTTTGGGACAGGTGCAGTTGTCGAAAAGTCTAACTGAGCCACTTTGGATGTTAATATTTTTCACCTCATGATGAATTTCACAAATTTGTTTGTTGCAATGAATTTTTGGTTCAAATGTCTACATTATTTTTTAGTTTCATGGCTCCTGGATGAGTTTTGATGGGTTAATTAGTATGTTGCTAATTGCGACCGGGTCAAAATTGGTGTTCCAGAAAGTTTCAAGTTTTCAAATTCTAAGGCCAACCCATTTCTTTTTGGATTTTTCACAGCCGATGAAGATGAGTGAAAATTTTCACAATTAAAGTGCAACTCTTCGGCTGCAGGGAAAATAAAAGTAGAATGCAAGTTTTTCTTTCAACTGCAGGGAAAAATGGGTAAATGTAAAAGGATATTTTTCATAGAAAGGCGAATCTTCTGCTGAAGAATAAAGGTGAAGGCAAAAAAAATGCAGATGCATAGTTTGTTATTGCAAAGGAAGAGAGAAGAGAGAGGCTTTTCCCAACTTCTTGTTGATTAACAGAGAATGAAGTTTCTAAGTGTCTTTAACATATTAATTTTAGGGATCTCCTTTCTTCTATATCTTCTCATTCTTTCTCATTGTAAGGGGTTATGAATTCTTGTATGGGGCCAAGTAGATAGAGAAGTGCTAAATCTGAGTCACAGAAAAAATATGTAATTGTAATGTTTCAATTTCATGAGTAAATGTCAATGAGTTTGTGCAAACAAACCACGATTGTCATCAAATTGTCTCCAGATTTGTACATTTAAGTCATATAAATTTAATATACAAATTTTGTTGAATTTGTCATCTCAATTTCCCTAAGATTGTGTTGTGTGTTCATGGTTCTATTTTAAAGAAATAGTTAAATTACTTTGAGTAGATAATTATGTTTTCAAATGTGTAGGATGGATCTGCAAGAAGAATTTAGGTGACAAAAAGAGTGGATCTGTTAGTGTAAAGCATTAACAGTTTTGAATCCACTGGTTGAAGTTTATTTGCTAATGAAATTTTCTTTATGATTATATATTTGACTCGATGGCCCTGAATTAGGCACTATTTTGTCAATCAACTAAATGCATTTTAGAAACAAATTATTAGTTCAAAATCCTTTTTTTATTTTTGTTGTTGGGTTTACGTTTTGTGTTGAATTCTTCTTCCCAATTGCTGAGTGTTGAGATACTAAGAATATAGCCATATTTGAAGTTGTCAATACTTTCCTTGGTATACTTTGATTGGGAATTATCTGCTTTAAAATGCAATGTTTGTGCATAATTGAAACAAGTCTTTAGGTATTGAGAAGGGTCACCCCCTAGGTTCTGTAGAGCCTAAAGTGCAAGAGATATGTGTTCTAATCTCATTTCTTGTTAGTTGGCCAGATCCATCTTTGAGTCTGAGCATAGGAAAGTGGCTATTCTTTAGGAATCATTGGGTTGTTGATTTGGGAAATCAACACCCCCATAAAGAAATAGCTCATGTGCTAGTGATCAAATCTTTAAGAAAAAACATGATCCACTACCTACAAACAACATTTTCCCCCTTATATTGAAATAGATCCACTGATGAATGGAGAAACCATTCCCAAAAGATGGATGAATCTATAATCTAAATACAAATTATGTGTGCCTTTGAAAATTGCTTAAATTTCCATGTATCAGAATAAGATGATGTCCATCCAAGATCTTGTGAATAATGATGTAGAAAAATATCCGAAGATGATGAAGATGATAGTGGGCTAACAATAATGATATGGCTATAAAAAAAGATAAGATTAATTTCCTCAAAGTAATCCTCCAAATCTACAATTTAATACTCCAAAATATGTTGAACAGCAGGAATACTAAGAGGGGGGTGATGGCACCTTCAAATTTGCAAAATTTGAAGTTCCCATGTTGAAAATTTTGCTCTCCACATTTAGAAGTGCACCTGAAAAATCTGCCCAAGTGACCTAATTTGGAGGGTCACAATTCAGAGCCAATTAATTTTCATTCCAAACCCCTTGGTGGACATATTCAGTTGACATATGGTAACATTCATGTCAATTTTCAGCTTCTTGTGATGATTTTTCACAAGGTTTTGAAAAGCGAAGCTAGAGGGTTTTGGCACTCTTTTGTTGTTTGCAAACTCTTTGTCTTGCGAAGTAGCCTCCTATTCGAGTTGATATTTTGTAACTAGATGATTGTCAAGACAAACGGATTGTTTCTATCCATTCTCCTGACATTCATATGCTCCTTGGTCCAATTTTAGAGCCTCATGATCAGATTTGATATTCTTTCAAGATTAAAAACAAATGGAGTTTGTTTAGCTTTTGCATCTGCATTTTTAGACTATTTCAAGGTCAACTTTGACCCTCAATATCTTGTCATGAATGATGATTGAAGGAAATCCATCTTGAACACATACTCAGTGTACCCAAATAACCTAGTGTGTCCAGTGGCAGTGAACCCCAAGAGATGATTTGATATTTTTTCAAAATGGCAATATCGTGAGCTTTAATTAGTTTTGAACAGGTACAGTTGAAGAAAAGTTTGAGTAGGCCACTTTGACATTAAATATCTTTCATCTTGTGATATTTTTTCTCAAGCCATTTGTTCCATTGTATTATTTGTTCAAATGTCTACATTCCTATAAGTTTTCATGGCTCCAAGAGTTCATTTGACTAGTTTCCCAAAGCAATTCCAGAGGCCACTTGGACAGTTTTGACTACAGTACAAAGTGCCTGAAAAGCAAATTTTGATGTCTACCCAATTCATTTTTTCAACTCAAGATCATTCAAAAGCAGCCTCAGATCAATCCATGGATGAAAATTGTTTCAAGACAAACAAAAAAATTATCGGGCCAACAAGGGGACCCAACATGTGTCACACCATTGTTGAGGAAGCATCCATGAGTTAATATAATGAACGTCCATGTTAAAATAAAATTTCACAATGGCAGGCATAGTGGTTTGAAAAGTTTCAAATTCCATTTCCAAGTTTATATATATAAGCTTAACTAAGATGGAGTGGTGGATGATATGTAGAGATCATCTTAATTTGGGTAATATGGCATGGGGAAAATTTTCTTAATCTTAAATGGTTGGTGAAATTGGATAGAGCCACAACAATTTTTAAATCATGATATGTTGTTTGAAGAACTGTAAGACATTGAAAGAGAAAAGTCTTTTTACAAGTTGACCTTGTTTATGTATCTTGAAAATATGAAAACATTAGAAACATAGTACATAAAGCTGGTGTCTTGCTTGAGCTATTATAGGATACAGTAACAACACTATTTTATCTCGCTAGATTGTTTGAATGGCTGCATGATACCAAAAAAGAAAGTGTTTAATTGAGCCAATATTGTTCAATTCTCGTGTTTGTGTGGATGCATACTTAGAATCCATGGCTCGAGATTAATTGGGATCCAATTAAGTTTGGAGCTTATTGGGGATACATTAAAGGGGGATATAGATCTCATCAAATGCTTTAATAATGTTTGGTAACATGGAGTCAAAAATAGAGGAATGATTTAAAGCATTATAAACAATTAAAAGTTGCACAAAGTGAAATTCCAAGAGATGGAAATAGCAACGGTTGGGCTTTTATATTCCTTCCTTTACAAATAATATGTAGTGGTCAAATTGTATTGCAAAGAGGAAATCTTACCCAGGTACAAGAAGTTGCCCACAAAAATATATTTGTTTGGCCAGTGCGCGGGAAAATAAGGCACCATGTTTACCTTATGCGTGGGAGCAGTTTGCACTTGCAATGAAAGTTATTTTCAAAATTGCTTGAGGGAAATTCTTTAGAGAGTATGAGGAGCCACTTTGAGAAAAACCTTTTAAATAATGATGGAAAACATAGCATGGTATAATAGTATTGTGTTACTTTATCCAAACTGATGGAATTAATTTTGCAGCACATCACAATGAGAAGATTGATCTAGAGTGCATTGCAATATATCTTTTGAAGGGGTTTGAGGTCTGCAATTTAAAGTGTAGCCTAGAGGAAAAAAAGTGTTAATGATGCTTGAAGCCACCATGATGCTTGCTAGAGGGGCCATTTGATATGGCAATGGAGATTATTGGCCAAATTTGAATGGAAGCATTGGAGGAGGGTATGGGCATCCAACAAAGTATTGAGGATAGAGGAATTTAGCCAAAATTCTCTATGCAAGAGAGGATGGACTACAAAGAATGTGGTGTCAAAATTTGAAAAAGCTCGATGGAAGGTAGGTAAGGTATTCATGCCATAAATGAAATGTCTTGTGCTACAAATGGGGTAGCTACTGCGCAAGATCAAAGGGGATATGATGAAGAAGTGTTTTAAGGAGACACAATTCTTCCATCAACTAAAAAGAGATGGCATTTCGCTTAGGAACAAAGGTTAGGGAAAGTGTTCATAAATTCCCTAGCAACCATCACATGAGCAAGCTTTTACATAGGAATAAAGGAGTGCTACTAGAGATTGTTTTGTTCAACGACCGATGAATGGAGAAACCCAGTGCATATACCTTGCACAAGGAAAGTATGTGCTTATAGTGAAAATGTATCAAAATTTTTTACATTGAACTCACAAACTGCGATAGGAAGCATCTTTCTTCAGGATATTTGTCTCGAACACATAATGAAGAGAGTAGGGGTGCCATTGAACATGTTGAATCCAATTAGACATTGCCCTTTACAACCAAAATAATGCTTTCACAAGAGGGGAAACTATCACAGCATGGACTACAAGAACAATGGGTGGTTTTGTTCCTTTCAAGGAAGCCCTTGCAGCTAGGATTTCCTAGTTCAATCCTTTAAAATATGATGTTGCTATTTTTTTATACAGGAATTCTCCCAGTCTTAATCCAAGTATACAATACTTGGTGCAAAACCCGAAGGCCAAGGGTGTTGATATTTATCTAGTATCTGGAGGATTTCGTTAGATGATAGAGCCTATAGTAGAACTCTTAGAGATACCACCCAAAAGCATATATGCAAAGGTATGTGCAAGATCATCATTTAAAAAATAGGCCCTTAAGTGGCGAAAAATTTAGAAAAATCAAAGTTAGGCAACTTGACGTAAAAAATTGAATAAGTTATCTATATTATTTCAAAAATATGTAAGAATAGAATTTGTAGCAAATTGAATGTAGTTTCTAAACTACTAGGTTTTTTAAATCTATTTGGTGAAAATTTGAAATTTCAATGCAGTACTTAAATTTCAGGAAAAAGAAGTAGGCCTCTCCGACCACCCTAACCACAATAAAATGATAATAGTTTTTTATAAGATTTTATATATAAGTAGAGGACTCATGTCCCGATGTGATGCATTTTTTTTGTAATTTTTTTCCAAGTAAATAATTAATTATGAATTTTTTATTACAACTTTTAAAAAATATAAAACTGTATGTCTAACCGTTAACTTGGTCAAAACTTCATGAAATTCAATTTTATTTTTTAAATCCTATATTATGCAAAGCATAGAATGTGACATGTTTCAGATTCAAAAAATGTGATACTGTTTGAAAGTTATAGTTGTTTTTCAATCAGCCTATCAATTAGGACTTTAGTCGTAATTCAAATAGAAAATGAATAATAATAATTTATTAAATTCACAAAAAAAAAATTGATATTGGTGGAAAGTTGATAATATCCTTTAAAAACCCTTTTTGTTTCATCAATTTTGGGTTAAAAAAAATTCATCAGCCACATACCCATCATATCGCCACTTTTGGGCCCATCATGATCCTGCACATACTCACAAATAGATTGTTATTCGGTAGTGCTAAAGAATTTGTAGGGTTTGATCCTGAAAAACTGACTTCAAGAAGTAGAGGAAAGGCTACTATTTTTGCACAAATGAAGAAGCAACATGTATACAAAAAATTAGTAATGATGGGAGATGCAACAAAACATTTTCCCCGCTAGCCACGAGATGGAGGGCTGATGTCAGCATGAAGTTGTGGGGAAGTAGGAAAGGAGGTGTGGAGCTTTATTTTAAAGCCTTAATTTTAGGTTGCCCATGAGCCTGAGCATTTCTTTTGCTGTCGTCATCAAGTGGAGCGGGTGTGCGGGCATTGGAGGAAATACTTGGTGGGCCTAGTCATATTTTTAAATTCTTTGAACTTTTAAAATGTTTTACCCAAATATATATTTTTAAAGTCCTCCTTTTAAAATGTAAAATTTTAATATAGGTGAAAAGTGAAAAAAGGATGGGAAAAAAGTTTGATGCCTGGTGAGAATAAATTAAATATTTTCACATTTGTGAGAAGTCTTTTAAATATAAAGTGATACGAATCAAAAGGAGGCATGGGTGAAATATTTGTGTAGCCCAGGTAAATAATTTAAAGTCTTTGTAATGTGAAAACAAATTCTTTGGCTAGGAAATATTTAAAAGGTGACAACAAGTAAGAAATGAGTGAATCAAGTCCTCTACAACATGATGGAGTAAATAAAAATAAAATGTTGCTGGGAAAACCGAAGTGCATTGTTTTCATGCAACAGATAAAATGTGTTTGGAGGTGAAAATTTTGCAAACAAACTACTTTCAACTACAGAGAATAAAGAAGAATGATGACTCGTCTGATAAGGGAATATTTTTCTATTAGAGGGCAGATGGAAGAAGCATGAATCAGAGTACAAAATAGGACTTTCTCTTCAAGCAGTGCACAGCTATTCATCAACGGACCTGAGTTTGCCAAGTGTCTTCTTTTGATGTGCATTTAGAGTTTGCTTCTCCTTAAGTGCAAATTTTTGATTCATTGTAAGTTAGTTGTTTTTTAATGAGTCACGGTGAATACTGTAATGTGAATACATAAAAATTTCAAGGTTTTACTTTAGGTTGGAGTATGTAAATACACTTGTATTTCTAATAGCAATACTGGAAAATTAATATAGAATGGTGAAAATTCAAAACCATTTTTTCTCCTATGTACTGGTTTTATAAGCTATGAATAACATAATCAAGTGTTATTTTATTTGTACTCATTGAATTCCAGTGGATGTTTAGTTTTGTTCATGCTTATTGATTCAAGGAATTGATGTAAATACTTGAGTGAATCGATTGGTTTGTGTTAGGCGGAGTGCTAGGATTATGATAAATAGTTGTGGTTGAGAATAAAATGTTGATGTACTATAATGCAGTAATGTCAAAGCTTAGATGATGGTGTGTGTTAAAATGTTATCAGGTTGTATAGGTGTTGAAATTGACTATGTTCCAAGGATGAGGCATTGATCTAAGTGTGTTATTCATGTTACATTTAGTTGATTAATTCAACAAAAAATCACAAATATAAATCAAATTATTTATAAATCTCAATTTGTTTTTTGTGTGGAATTTAATGCTCGGTATCTCTCAGGTTTGAATTAAACACTGCCATGAAGGTCAGCCAAACCTTTAGGGTTTGTTTCTTTCAAACAATTGGAGGAGAAACATTTGTTTATAGTGTATTTGATACTTTGGCACAAAAGTGTCTATAAATATACTATTGGGGAGACCCACCTTGGTTTAACAGTGCCAAAAGTGTACAAGATTTCAGTCTTTGACTAAATCTTATTCATTTTCCAAATCAATCGTTGAGTTTGAATATTATAAAGTGGTTATTCTATAGGACACATTGAACTTGTTGATTTGGGAACTAATAGAATGAAGAATCCATTGGGGAACATCAGAAGAATATCCATTTGGAAAGAGGAAAAAATAATGAATGACTAGTTCAGATGTTGAAGAAGTTCTAGATTTGTAAATTGATTTGTAGCAGCCCCAAATTCAAAAGATTGTGAAGAGGCTCTGCTGGAAGAACTCAGAGAATTTATTTTCATTAAAGAAGGTATCCTTGCCTCAAAGGTTTTCTTCTTGTTAAATAAGTGGCAACTCTACTCTAAAATTTATGCACATGAAGGGTTGTGTTTATTATTGTGACTTGAAAATGCTCTATTCAAAGTTACAGTAGTTGGATATGTGAAGGTACATGGTTCTTTGCATACTTTCATTTGTTGAACCTAACATATTGAATGCAATTGTTGTTCCATTTAAATAATTTGTCTAAGTATTCAAAAATTTGCTAGTATGGATGGTTAGAATGAATTTTTATATCCTAGGGATTTCTATCCATTTGCATTATCATATGTTTCAAGCCCAGGTTACCACCATATTAGCAATTATCCTAGTGATCCTTCATATTGTCATGGTTATGATTATGCACAATTAGTTAAACCCATATTTGCATACATCTATGGATTACCAAAGGGAAATAGCCATGCCATTAGAAACCATTATGCAAATTGTCAAGAAGCTTTAGAAGTCTGATAATCCTCCAACAATTGACACCACAAAGTGCATGAACCCAAATGTGAACAAGCCTATGTTAAGCTAGGAATGGAAATTTGTGTTTAAAAGGAAAATTGAAGAGTTGAACAAAAGGCACCTGATGGCTATACAAGCCCAGTTAAGAGATAATCATACTAGATCTACTAGCAAAATTACTGCTTCTTTTGTCAATTCTTTTGATCCATTGTATGACAAATTAGACTTGACATGGACTGATTACAAGGTTGGAAGCATGTCAACTCAAATCTATAAGAAAATTCCTAGATTTAATGGATACAATGTTTGTGAAGGAGATGCACATGTCCAAAGTTTTTATAGCTTCATGGTGAAACATTCATTTGGAGATCAGGATATGTGGATGATATTTTTTGTTAGATCTCTTGAAGCTAGAGCTAGGGACTGGCACTTAATTTTTTCTGAGAAGTCCTTTTCCTACTAGTGGATGCTTATAGAGAAGAATTTTCAAAAGAACCTTCTTACCTTGTCATAAGATTAAAGCAAATTAAAAAACAAGATGAAGATTCAAGCATTACTTTCAGTCATAGATTTGATATTGGTCTTTCACTAATCCCTGAAATTTTTAGACCTAGTACCTCAGACTGCATTCATATGTATTTTGAAGCTTTTAAGGAGGGATCTAGTGAATTGTTAAAGGATTTTAGAATATTGAGTATGCAGATGGCTTACACATGTTTAGATAATATGGAGAAAATGAGGAATGAATATGTGGAAAGTCTACTATCTTCAATTGTGGGAAAAAATATTGATGAAATCAGTAGTTGTGTGAATACAAATGATCGGATGTCTTTAGTTTTAAATATAGACAAGTGCATACTTGAGAAGGAAGAAGTTAAGAGTGATGCAATGCATATATACCATTGATGCTCATGATAGTGAAAATGCTTGTGTCTATCCTTAAGAGGATGTAAATGACCAACTCAATGATGACACCCAGTCCAATGCTGAAATGTAAATAGATGTAGATTGTTGTCATGATAGCCCAGAAGTAAGCAAGAATGAACAAATGGATAGCCTGTCCTCTATGACAAATTGTTACCATGCTTTTTGCTACAGGAGCACCTCCAGGATTTCATGCCTCCATGAGGCATGCTTGAGTTCTTGGATTAATTTTGGTAATTTGGTCTTGCAATAAGGTCTAATGGACCATTTAAAATATGTTTTGAGTCCTAGTTTGGTCATAGGGTCTTAGTTTATCTATGTGGTGTCAAATTGTCACATTTTTGTCATATTTTCAAAAAGTTGCAAAATTACATGTAAAAGAATATGAAGGGTAAATTTCATATAAGAGGCCTATGTTTGAGTTTTTAGGTCATATTAGACCATATTCAATGTAATTTGAGTCCTAGGAGAGGTAATGTGTCAAAAAGTGCAAATCTTGTAAAATTGCTAAAGTGTAATAATGGCAACAAGGTAAAATATGGTAGTTCAAGAGTCAAGTAGGTGAAAAGTTAGTTGTAGTCATTTGGTATGGGATAGAAAACCTTTAAATTTATGGAGAACCTCAAGTAAGAGAGTAGGAGGGATGTAAATAATGAAGAATCAATAAAGAAACCCTGTTTTATATGTAATATTTTATGTTTTTTAATGGTAAAAATGTGTTTTAGGCTACTGTACGGCCCCGTACAGTCATGTTTCCAAGGGGAAGTCATTGGAAATTGTAGACAAATGAATCTAATTCATCTCTCATTTTGTGTCATTCAATTCCATGAAGAATTAAGGAAGATATTGTTTGTTTTCTCAAAACGGGTCAAAACCCCTGTTTAGGGTAACCAATAGCAAAGAAAATGTTGTATCTCTTATTTTAACTAGTGACATTTCTTACGAATTGGTTTGTAAGTATTTTAAGATGTGATTTAATAGATTCCAAGATTTGAGAGACAAAAGGATTGGTTTGGGGCAGTTTCAATCAAGCCCTAGGTCTGGAAAAAGTGAATATGACTGGTAAAACCAGTATATTGTGATGTTTAAAAGAATTCTGATAATGGTTTTTGAATCCTTCTTGTATAATGTTATTTTAAAACAATTTTTAGGTGTATTATGAGCCACTACATGATAGGTTTTGGTGAAAGCATAAATTTTTTTTTCCCTTGTTTTGACTGTCGTGTTCTAATAGTCATAATTTGGAATCAAAATTGAAGGGTTATAGTTGGAGTTTGATAAAATATGACAAATACAGTAAGGGAGGTGGTTTAATGTGTATGTGTAGACATAATTTCACTTCTTTGTGGCTTTCACAAGGATAACTGGACTCAGAGAATGGATTTGATGTGTTTAGTGGCCTAAAATGGCCTAAAGGCTGTTATGACAATCTACTTTTGAAATTTCTTATGTTTGTGTTGTATACATTGAAGATTGGATTGAGATAGCCTTTCTAAAGTTTTCTAAAGTTTTTTGAGAATCTACAAGTGGTTTATTGTCTTTGATCTCAGTTTGCTGTCTTAAAATTAAGAGTTTTGTGAAGGGTAAAGAGTCCCAATTGAATGGACATGAAAGAATTGGTTGAGTTTTGTTAAATGAGATTGAGAAAGTGAGCTTTCTTCCTTTGTACTTGCATCAAGTGGTATCAGAGCACAAAAGGTGCTAGGTAGAGATTTTGTGTTTTTTTTTTGTGTGTACAGGTTAAGAAGAACTTGGTTGTTGCCAAGAGAAGGTAGGGAAAATTGAGGGAAGTTGTGAAGCAAGGAGATACTTTCTTAGAGACCATCTAAAAGATGGAAGTGTTGAGAAGAAATTTGCAGGCAGAGAAAGAAAGAGAAAAGAGAAAGAGGCAAGAGAAGTTAGACAAAGAGATAGTGGCATTGAAGCAAGAGATTAGAAGATTGGAGGCAGAGTTCAGTGATTTTTATGCAAATTTCATGATAAAGATGGAATAGTGGATTAGACAAGCAACAAGTTGGCATTTGACAGTGAAGAAGAGAGTTGTGTGGCCCATTAAAAGGATTATTCAAAGAAGAAAAAGACAAGCAAGGATAGCAGCAATGGAGGAAAAGGTAAGCAATGAAATTGTAAGTATATCTGTGACTAATTTGACATCAAGTATTTAGGAGGTTCAAAAGGAAAAGGTAGACATAGTCGTGGATGAGTCTTTATACCATTTTCAGTTATTTGAATGCAATGGGTAAGATGAACAAGTAAAGAAGGTTGTTTATATTGCTGATAAAATTGGTATTGATACTCAAGATGTTGTTGACAATAGGTTTGTTAATAAAGATGTTGCAGATTTTTTTGCTAATGAGGTGTATGCATATTTGCAAGAATATGATGTAGGTTGTGGTTATGGTGAAAATTTTGTTATATGGTGCTCTAATGATGAGAATGAAGATATAGATGATGCTACTGAGGTATACACACAAGAAGTGGACTTTTGGAACATGAAAGCTGAGAAGTTGCTAGAGAAGAGATGGTATAAGAAGGAGAAGAAGAAGGATTTAGTGATAGTTGCCAAGATCAAGGAAAATTTACAAAAGAATTGCAAGACTGGGAAGAAGGAGCAAAGCAGTTTTCAAGAGGACTTGAATCTTCTTTTCTCTGGGAGTATGGTGCAGGAGCACCTCCTGGATTACATGCCTCCATGAGGCATACTTGAGTTCTTAGATTAAATTAGGTAATTTGGTGTTGCAATAAGGTCCAATGGACCATTTAAAATATGTTTTGAGTCCTAGTTTTTTCATAGGGTCTTACTTTATCTATTTGGTGTCAAATTGTCACATTTTTGTCATATTTGCAAAAAGTTGGAAAATTACATGTAAAAGAATACAAAGGGTAAATTTCATATAAGAGGGCCTATGTTTGAGGTTTTGAGGTCATATTATACCTTATTCAATGTAATTTGAGTCTTAGGAGGGTTAATGTGTCAAAAAGTGCAAATCTTGTATAATTGTGAAAGTGTAAAAATGGCAAAAAGGTAAAATATGGTAGTTCAAGAGTCAAGTAGGTGAAAAGTTAGTTGTAGTCATTTGGTATGGGATAGAAAACCTTTAAATTGATGGAGAACCTTGAGTAAGAGAGCAGGAGGGATGTAAATCATAAAGAATCAATAAAGAAACCCTGTTTTATATGCAATATTATGTGTTTTTTACTGGTAAAATTGTGTTTCAGGCTACTGTACAGCCTCGTACAGTCATGTTTTCAATGGGTAGTCATTGGAAATCATAGACACATGAATCTAATTCATCTTTCCTTTTGTTTCATTCAATTCCATGAATAATTAAGGAAGATATTTTTTTTTGTCTCAAAACGGGTCAAAACCCCTGTTTAGGGTAACTAGTAGCAAAGAAAATGTTGTATCTCTTATTTTAATTGGTGAAATTTCCTAATAATTGGTGTGTAAGTAGTTTAACATGTTATTTAACAGATTCCAAGATTTCAGAGACTGAAGGATTGGGTTGGGGCAATTTCAAGCGAGCCCTAAGTCTGAAAAAATTGAATTTGACTAGTAATATATTGTGATGTTTAAAAGAGTTTTGATAATGGTTTTTGAATACTTGTATAATGTTGTTTTTAAACAATGTTTAGGTGTATTATGAGCCACTACATGATAGGGTTTGGTGAAAGCATAAATTTTTGTGTCCCTTGTTTTGACTATCCTATCCTAATAGTCATAATTTGGAATCAAAATTGAAGGGTTAGAGTTGGAGTTTGATAAAATATGAAAAATACAGTAAGGGAGGTGGTTTAATGTGTGTGTGCAGAAATAATTTCACTTGTTTGTGGCTTTCACAAGGATAATTGGACTCGGAGAATGGAGTTGATGTGTTTAATAGTGGCCGAAAATAGCCTAAAGGTTGTTATGATAGTCTACTTTTGAAATTTCTTATGTTTGTGTTGTATACATTGAAGATTGGATTGAGACAACCTTTCTAATGTTGTCTAAAGTGTTTTGAGAATCTACAAGTGGTTTATTGTCTTTTATCTCAGTTTGGTGTCTTAAAATTAAGAGTTTTGTGAAGGGTAAAGAGTCCCAATTGAATGGACATGAAAGAATTGGTTGAGTTTTGTTAAATGAGATTGAGAAAGTGAGATTTATTCCTTCGTACTTGTATCACTTTTGACAAGGTTGTTAGCGATTCAATCTCCTATGAATCAGAAAGTCTAGTTTATGATCAGCCCATTGAGTTTTCAGATTTTGATGATGGTGATATCATGATATATCTTGATTTACAACTTGGTAATGCATGTAGTTCTAGTGGAAGTCAAGAAAAGGAAGTGGTTGAAAGAGTGGATCAGAACAATCGTCTATTAAGCAGTGAACAAATTTCAAATCTATTGACCGCTGAATATCAAAAATGTACACATGTGAATAACCCTCAGTTGTTGTGTGTTTCCCATATATATTTTGACAGTGATGATAATCTTCACAGTGCAAGATATGATGCATGCACATCTAATTATCCTTCCAGTCATGAGCCAGTTGGTCAACATGATAATAATGTGGATAAAAATAAGCAGTCATTTGATTGTAATGATACATTATATGATGAGTGTGAAAGTGTGCAGGATGATGCAAGTTCAGAAACTTGTTTTGATGAGTTAGAAATAGCAGATAACCATGAGGTTTGTGTATCCAATGAGCCAAGACTTGAAAATTTTAATGCAGATTTGGATAAATATCTATTTCCTAACTTAGATGACCCTGGTTATGAGTTTTTTCATGTACACGTGGATGTTGATTTCAAAGAAAAATCGGATTATCTTTTTAAACTAGAATTGCTCACTTTTGAACAAGCTTTGGATGTTGAAGATGTTGATATGTTATGTTTAGAGGATAACAAAGTGAGCAAGAATGATGATATGTTAGAGATTCTTCATGATTCTCTCTACCAGCATGTTGAGGCACAGTTACAGTGTGTGCCAATGTATGAGTGTATCTCTTTACATACACTTGAAGATAGTTTGGATGATGTGCATAATCTTTTGAATAGTTCTTATGACTATTTCACTTTTGACATGCAAACTAATAATCAGATGAAGTTTGATAGTACCAAGTATGTGGCAGAATATGAGTGCTACCTTTTCCAACTGGGTGAAGTTTTCATAAAGTATGGAAACATGCAAAACATTGAAGAACATTTGTTGTTTTCAACTTGCAAATGATTTAGATGATAAATATGATAAGTTGTTGCCACATGATAATCAAAATTTTGAGAGTATTCCTAATTTTCAAATGCTCGATAAATCTGAATATGTTGATAATGTTGTAAATGATTGCTTGTTGGGAGATGCTAGCATGTATAATCAAGAAAATTACAATGATGTTTTTAGATTGGCTTCAGTGAAATGTGATGAGAAATTTGTCTATGATAGAGGTAAGAAGAAACTTATAGTTTTTGGTGGCCTTGGGCCATCAGATATGGTTTGACTTGTCAAACCAGAGCAGTAGGGGGCAGAGATAACCTTTTGACTCTGTCACCTAATGAAGTAGGCACCTGGTCTGCTTCTCCAAAGGATTTGGATTCTTGCTATGCCCATAAGGGGAATACATCCCCAATCAGAGCCACTGATGGAATCTTCAAATTTGCAAAATTTGAAGCGCCCATGTTGAAAATTTTGCTCTGCATATTCAAAAGTGCACTTAAAAAATCTGCCCAAGTGACCTACTTTGGAGGGTCACAATTCAAAACCAGTTGATTTTCACGCCAAACCCATTTGTGGACATATTTAGTTGATAGATGGTAACATGCATGTCAATTTTTAGCTTCTCGTGATGAGTTTTGACAGGGTTTTGAAAAGCGAAGCTGGAGGGTTCTGGCACTCTTTTGTTGTTTGCAAACTCTCTGTCCTACGAAGTAGCCTCCTGTTTGAGTTGATATTTTGCAAATGGATGATTGTCAAGAAAAATGGATTGTTTCTCTCCATTATCCTCACATTCATATGCACCTTGGTCCAATTTCAGAGCCTCATGATCATATTTGATATTTGTTCGAGATCAAAAGTAAATGCAGTTTGTTTAGTTTTTGCATTTGCATTTTTAGAATATTTCAAGGAGGTCAAATTTGACCCTCAATATCTCATGATGAATGATGATTCAATGAAATTCCTCTTCCACACATACTCAGTGTACCCAAATGACCTAGTGTGTCCAGTGGCAGTTCCCCAGGAGATGATTTGATATTTTTTAAAAATGGCAACTTGGTAAGCTTTAATTAGTTTTGAACAGGTATAGTTGCAGAAAAGTATGAGTAGGCCATTTTGGAATTAAATATCTTTCATCTTATGATCTCTTTTTTTGAACCATATGTTCCATTACATTCTCGGTTTAAATGTTTGCATGCCTACAAGTTTTCATGGCTCCAGGAGTTCATTTGACTAGTTTCCCAAAGCAATTCCAGAGGCCACTTGGCCAGTTTTGACTACAGTACAAAGTGCCTGAAAAGCAAATTCTGATGTCTACCCAGTTCATTTTTTCAACTCAGGATCATTCAAATGGAGCCTCAGATCAATCCATGGATGAAAGTTGTTTCAAAACGAACATTTTTTTAGTCGGGCCTACAAGGGGACCCGACATGTGTCACACCATTGTTGAGGAAGCATCCATGAGTTAATATAATGAACCTCCATGTTAAAATACAATTTCACAAGGGCATCCATAGTGTTTTGACAAGTTTTAAATTCCATTTCCAAGTCTATATATGTATAAGCTTAACTAAGATGGAGTGGTGGATGATATGTAGAGATCATCTTAAGTTGGGTAATATGGCATCGGGAAAGTTTGCTTAATCTTAAATGGTTGGTGAAATTGGATAGAGCCACAACATTTTTTAAATCTTGATATGTTATTTGAAGAGTTGTAGGAAATTGAAAGAGCAAAGTCTTTTTGCAAGATTACCTTGTTTAAGTATCTTGAAAATATGAAAACATTAGAAACATAGTACATAAAGGTGGTGTCTTGCTTGAGCTATTATAGGATACGGTCACAACACTATTTAATCTTGCTAGATTGTTTGAACGGATGCATGATACTGAAAAAGCAAGTGTTTAATCGGGCCAATATTGTTCAATTCTCCTGTTTGTGTGGATGCATACTTACAAGCCATGGCTCGAGATTCGCTGGGATCCAATTAAGTTTGGAGTTTATTAGGGATGCCTTAAAGGGGGATATAGAGCTCATCAAATGCTTTAATAATGTTTGGTAACATGGAATTAAAAATAGAGGAATGATATAAAGCATTATAAACAATTATAAGTTGCACAAAGTGAAATTGCAAGAGATGGAAAAAGCAGCAGTTGGGATTTTATATTCCTTCCTTTACAAATAATATGCAGTGGTCAACTTGTATTGCAAAGAGGAAAGCTCACCCAGGTACAACAAGTTGGCTACAAAAATATCCTTTTTTGGCTAGTGCGCGGGCAAATAAGGCACCGTGTTTACCTTGCGCGTGGATGCAATCCACACTTGCAATAAAAAAAAAATTCAAAATTGCTTGAGGGAAATTCTTTAGATAGTATGAGGAGTCGCTTTGAGAAACATATTTTAAATAATGATGGAAAAAATAGCATGGGGTAATAGTATTGTGTTACTTTATCCAAACCGATGGAATTAATTTTGCAGCACATCACAATGAGAAGATTGATCCAGAGCGCACTGTAATATATCTTGAAGGGGTTTGAGGTCTGCATTTTGAAGTGTTGGAGAGAGACAAAAAAGTGTTAATGATGTTTGAAGCTGCCATCATGCTCGCTAGAGGGGCCATTTGATATGGCAATGCGGATTATTCGACAAATATGAATGGCAACATTGGAGCAGGGTATGGGCATTCATCAAAGCATTGAGGATAGGGGAATTCAAACAGAATTCTCTGCGCAAGACAGGATGAACTACAAAGAACATGGCGCCACGTTTTGACAAAGCTCAATGGAAGGTAGGTAAGTTATTCACACCAGACATCAAATGTCTTGTGCTGCAGATGGGGCAGCTACTGCGCCAGATCAAAGGGGATATCATGAAGAAGTTTTTTAAGGAGACACAATTCTTCCATCAACTAAAAAGAGATGGTGTTTCACTTAGTAACATAGATTAGGGAAAGTGTTCATAAATTCCCTAGCAGCCATCGCATGAGCTACCTTTTACGCAGGAATAAAGAGCTGCTGCTGGAGATTGTTTTGCTCAACGACCAATGAATGGAAAAACCCAGCACATATACCTTGTGCAAGGACAGTATGCGCTTACAGTGAAATGTATCAAAATTGTTTACATCGAACTCACAAACTGCGGCAGGAAGCATCTTTCTTCAGGAGATTTGGCTCGAACACATAATGAAGAGAGTAGGGGTGCCATTGAACATGCTGAAGCTAGTCAGACATTTCCCTTTATGGCCAAAACATTGCTTTCACAAGAGGGGAAGCTATCGCAGCTTGGACTACAAGAAAAATGGGTGGTTCTGTTCCTTTCGAGGAAGCCCTTGCAGCCAGACTTTCCTAGTTCAAGCCTTCAAAATCTGATGTTGCTATTTTTTTATACAGGAATTCTCCCAGTCTCAATCTAGGTATACAAGACTTGGTGCAAAACCTAAAGGTGAAGGGTGTTGATGTTTATCTAGTATCTAGAGGATTTCGTCAATGATAGAACCTGTAGCACAACTCTTAGAGATACCGCCCAAAAGAATTTATGCAAATAGATTGCTATTCAGTAGTGCTAAAGAATTTGTAGGGTTTGATCCTGAAGAATCGACTTCAAGAAATAGAGTAAAGGCTACTACTGTTGCACAAATAAAGAAGGAACAGGGATACAAAACATTAGTGATGATGGGAGATGTAGCAGAATGTTTTCCCCGCTAGCCCACGGGATCGAGGGCTGATGTCAGCATGAAGCTGCGGGGAAGAACGTGTGGAACTTTATTTTAAAGCCTTAATTTTAGCTTTCCTGTGAGCCTGAGCATTTCTTTTGCTGTTGTCATCAAGTGGAGCGGGTGTGCGGGCATTGGAGGAAAGATTTGGTGGGCCCAGTCATTTTTTTTAAAGTCTTTGAACTTTTAAAATGTTTTGCCCGAATGTATAGTCTTAAAGCCCTCCTTTTAAAATGTCAAATTTTAATATAGGTGAAAAGTTAAAAAAGGACGGGAAAAAAGTTTGATGCCTGGTGAGAATAAATTAAATATTTTCACATTTGTGAGCAGGCTTTTAAATATAAACTGATGTGAATCAAAGGGAAGCATGGGTGAAATATTTGTGTAGCCGAGGTAAATAATTTAAAGTCTTCATAATGTGAAAACAAAGACTTTGGCTGGGAAATATTTAAAATGTGAAAACAAGTAAGAAACGAGTGAATCAAGTGCTCTACAGTCCGATGGAGTAAACAAAAATAAAATGTTGCTGGGCAAAATGGAGAGCATTGTTTTCACGCAGCAGGTAAATGTATTTTTAGGTGAATTTTATGCAAGCAAACTACTTTCAACTGTAGAGAATAAAGAAGAATGATGAATCTTCTGATAAGGGAATATTTTTTTGTTATAGGTAAAATGCAAGAAGCATGAACTAGAGTACAGAATAGGGCTTTCTCTTCACGCAGTGGGCAATTATTCATCAACGAACTTGAGTTTGCCAAGTGTCTTCTTCTGATGTGCATTTACGGTTTCTTTCTCCTTAAGTGAAAATTTCTGATTCATTGTAAGTTAGCTATTTTGTAATGAGTCACAGTGAATACTTTAATGTGAATACATAAACATTTCAAGGTTTTGTTTTAGGTTGGAGTATGTCAATACATTTGTATTATTGATAGCAATACTGACAAATTAATACAAAATGATGAAAATTTAGAACCACTTTCTCTCCTATGTACTAGTTTTATAAGCTATGAATAACATAATCAAGTGTTATTTTGTTTGTCTCCATTGAATTCCAGTGGATGTTTAGTTTTGTTCATGCTTATTGATTCAAGGAATTCATGTAAATGCTTGAGTGAAGCTACTAGTTTAAATGAGGCTGAGTGTTGGGATTTTGATAAGAAGTTGTGGTTGAGAATAAAATGTTGATGTACTATAATGTAGTAATGTCAAAGTTTAGATGATGTTGTGTGTTAAAATGTGATGAGGTTGTATAGGTGTTGAAATTGAATTCGTTCCAGGAATGAGACACTGATCTCAATGTGTTATTCATGTTACATTTAGTTAATTAATTTAGCAACAAATCACAATTATAAATCAAATTACTTCTCAATATCAGTTTGTTTGTGTGTGGAATTTAATGCTCTATATCTCTCAAGTTTGAATTAAACACTTTCATGAAGGTTAGCCAAACCTTTAGGGTATTGTTTCTTTCAAAATATTGGAGGAGAAACATCTATTTATAGTGTATTTGATACTTTGGCACACAAGTATCTGTAAATATATTGTTGGGGAGACCCACCTTGGTTTAATAGAGCCAAAAGTGTAGGAGATTTCAGTCTTTGACTGAATCTTGTTTGTTGGCCAAATCCATCTTTGAGTTTGAATATTAAAAAGTGGCTATTCTATAGGACTCATTGAACCTATTGATATGGGAACCAATAGGGGGTGAATCAATATTCTAGTTAACCATTTAGTCATAATCCATACAATAACAATAAAATATCTAATTGCAACTATGAATGGAAGCATGAAAGGAATCACAAGACCACATAGCACATGACCACTAGGATTTTTATGTGGAAAATCCAAAAGTGGAAAAACTAGAATGAGGATTAGCTCACAATATATTATAACTGGTTATAAGATATTAAAAAGGCTCACTGTCAGGACACACTGTCTAATAGGGCTCACAACCAGAAAGAGATGTAGAAACAAAAATGGCTACACAACCAAAATTTGAACTCATACAAAGGGCACCTTCTTTTTTTTTTAATTCAATTCCTTTAAAGCATTGAATATTAAATACTGGCCTACTTAGCAGTCGCTCAACAATTCACAAAAATTATTCACTTATTCAGATCAGACACATACAAATTCATAATTTTAAACTACATCACATCACATCTTGCATCACCTTTCATGTCATGATCTCCTAAAACTCAAATATGTCTCACATATATACCTAATTGCATATACATACATCAATTAGGTCATCATAATTAGATGTAGCCCTATATTAAACCAAAATTTCCTTGTTGGCTCCATACTCAATTCAAAAACATCTTCGCACTCAAACCAAATGTGCAACACTTAATTAAAGTTGGTAAGGATATAAAATAAATTCCCTTAACATCCGCAATACATATTTAATCTTCTCAAGACATATCAAGTATCAAGTCAACTAGGAATTAGACCTAATCACAAAATAAGCCATCTAATCAACCGCCTATGATCCCTCTGATCATATAATCACTTTCCATATGGAATATATTGTGCGTTGAAATTTGTAAACACTCTCCTAGAATTATATACTAATTCTAATTACTAGAGGGATGTGGATCAGATTACTCATACCCATTTACACTTTATAAAGCCAAATTTGGTATGTCAAACATATGTTACTTGTAACTCTCAAATTGCTCATCCAAAATTGTTGAAATATTGAATATATATGCATATAACATCCAAGAATAACATACTATAACCTCAAAAGCTGAAATTATAACATGATAATTTTGGACCAAATTACCAGATTAAGATGTCTTCATTCTTTTTATCAGATTAGACAGACTGTCAATAATTAATGTTGGCATCAATGGAAAAACATGAAAGGGTTCCTTCTTCATTCTTTCAAGAATATCCCCCTTTGTCATTGATGGAGAAAAGTTCCAAAAATGAATCTCCAAAATTTAAAAACACACATCATCAAAAATTGTCCTTGAAAAATCAGACTTGCATGAACTCCCCTTTCAAACATACATCAAAGCTTCTCCCAAAAACATCTCTTATCATTTTTCAAAACTTCAACCCAATTCTTCCCCCCCTTTGAAATCAAGGAAAAAGGGTGTGTTGGAACACACATCTAAGCTCTAAAATTTTATGTATATGTACATAAAAGCAACTGAAATATACTGACTCCCCCCTAGGGAGTTATCCCCAACAATTTGATCCTATCATATGTACATCGGAAAGCTAAAAACAATTGAAACAATGAAATAATATACAGGTGAAATATATTCACTTGGAGGAGGAGGAACCTTTAAGCTCCTTAATGATTACTTGTTGTGTGTATATTTTCCTTCATTTTAAATCTTCTTAGTTGCGACAAGTGACTTGTACATTGATTTCAATTCAACTAAGCTCTCCTCTTCTTCTTCCATAGTACTTGGATTAGGATTTATCTTCTCAAGCTTTTCTACATCAGCAAGGGCACTTGACACTAGAATGTGCTTGGTCTTCACCAAGTCCCCAAGTATCCAAATCTCCTTATTATGTCTTCTTTCTACTGTCGAAGAGTGAAAAACTTGTTTTAGAAATCTGTAAGGGAAATCCAAGAAGTATAATCTCTATCATTTACAGGGTCATATGTTCCAGAGGCATTAGTTATCTATGAATCAATTGAGTCCATTAAGTCCTTAATTCCTTGGGTGACATCCAACCATCTCATGCAGTACAAAAAAAAGGTCTTGGCCTCATCTTCACATTCATTTACATCTTTTCAACATTGTTTTACTTTCCCATGTGTAGATGCACATCTGTCCTACAACTCAAGTAACCTTTTCTCTACAAATCTTGAATCAACGTCTTTTTCAGTCTACTCCTTTAGACTAAAGGCATGCTCCTTGAGTGAATAAACTAAAAAAATCAAATTTTCAACTAGAGTTAATGAATTGTCAACTCTGACACCAGGAGTAGCATCCTGTATAGATTTGATTGCATCATTAATCCATTATGTTCCCCTTTGATGAGTCTCTATGATTTCCTTTCTTCCAAAAGAATGAAAATCATCTTCGAGCTCCAATTTCTGAATAGGTGAGATCTTGTTTCGATGTACACTACCTTGGTACAATGGGAGTTGAATCAAATAAGAAGGAATAGCTAGTTGAAATCTCATTTGCTTTGTCAAAAGACCCATAAGTGATTTACCAAAAGATTCTCTAGATGGCTTCAATAGCTCCATAGTCTTGTGAGGCACTTCTTCATTCCTTTCAACCTTAGTTTCTTCTTTATTAGATTCTCTTTCTATTTTTCTTCTTCTTTGTCTTCTTTGACCGAGATATATTTTTCTTCATCCTTCTTCTCCTCAGATCATATTTTCTATTAGCATCTCCTTCTTTTTCTCCTTGTCCTTCTTCTCCATTTTGATTGTTCTCATTGTCATTTCCTGTCTCCTCATTCTATTTGCCACCATCACCATCAACATTCTTTTCTTTTTCCTTTTCTTGCTCTTGTTCTATATTTTATTTTTCATTGTTAGCACAGGTGGTAGTGTTTGTGCCTTTCAAAGTAGTAGAGTTCCCTGGAGAAGCATTTGTTTAATCTACCAGTGGTTGTGAGGACATCACATTCTCTGTAGATAGTGGAGATTCTTCTATAGTATGATTATCCACTTCTTCCATTCTTTCTACACCCATTTTGAGTACAGTCAATTTTTTTTAGGAGGAAGTTTTTCCTCTGCATCACTAAACTTTTCTAAATGTCAAACTCCTTTCCTTGAGCTATTTTGGATGATGAATCAACAATCATCCCAAATTTCTCTGTTATATCTCTGACAGTGTTCACTATTTCTTGCTTTAGGTTGTTTACACTATCCTTTTCTCTAACCATTACAATGGTGACCCTTTGCTTCACTCTAAACTCTTTTGTATACACTTCAATTAATGTAGATTTATCATTTTCAAATAAAGAGGATCCAATTTCCTCTAGGACATCAGATTTCATCTTATCATCTACTTCAATTTCTTCATGCCTTCTTTCCACTAAGGCTTCCCATACCCTTCTTCCTAATGTTATTCATGCCCACATGTCTAAAATGATGATGTATCATATGATGGATTCAATTACTGCTTTATTGTCTTCCTCATCTACTTCATCATATACTTTTGTAATTCATTCTAATAGACCATCATGCTCTAACATATTATTAACCAAAGCATCTAACTTTATTGGTAAATGAGATCTTACCAAAGGACTTTTTTTCTTCTTCTTTTTAGGATTTGGAGTGCATTCGTCTGATTCCTTCTCCTTCTTTTTCTTAGGCTTCTTGTTGATGTGAATAGTGAAATCCTCCTTTTCCTTTTCTATCTCTTCTTCTTCAGAGGAGTTCACAATATATCTTGGGATTATTTTCTTCAATGCTAGCCTCTTAGGAGGCACCTTCACCACTTGTGGAGAAACCACTTCTTTTCATTTTTAGCTTTTCTTCTCTCTCCACTCTAAGCACAATTTATTCTTATGCAACAACAATCAAATTCCTCTCTCTAAATGCTTTTGTTTCTTCCTCCTTCAAGAGCTAGCAAGGGGTGCTATTGAAGGTATATTATTTCTTTTAGTAGTTTCGGTGTTGGGTCCAGAGGGTGCAGTCACTTCTTCTATTACTTGAGAACTAGGCTTCACCTTCTTCCCTTTAACAACAATTGTACCAGATGGTGTTTGCAATTTAGAGGTAGGGGTGGAAGCTTTTCTTCCTAATCTTCATGGTACGAAGGACTCGCTAGTTGCTTTATCTTCTCTTTCTACAACTATTTCCCCTAACCTTTGTACTTCACCTTTTGAAAGTCCATGTAGTGCAAAGTATTGATTTACTTATTTTGTTACTATTTTGTTTCTTCCAAGTGTTGATGTTTCCAGGTGCACTTCAGTTGATTTTTCCTCATATGTGCCATGTCTTCACAACGAGGGGTCTTTAGGACTCTTTAGCAAAATTTTAATGTATCTTTTAACATCTTGCTCTATAACCTCATATCCAAGAGGATCAATCCATATTGTCCTTGGTTCAATAACCTCTATTATGCATTCATCAATAGATACAAGGAAAGTTATTTCCTTTACATACTAGTCTACTAGATTTCGAGGAATCCTCTCTCTATCATGCATGTTATTTTGAAATACTACAAAGAATGCAGTAAATGCATTATTCTGAGCCTTGTAGTCACGAAAGTTGTGTATATAATAAAAAATTTGATGACCCATTGGTCTACTGCTATCCCAAACAATGTCTCTTCTTTCGGGTAACTCCCTCAAAAAGTAAAACACTAATCATGTGCAAATAGGGTTCCAAAATTAAATGCATTCTTCTCTCTATTTTGTTTTTGATTCTCCAAAAGTTACTGCCAAAGAAACTCACATTTTTCATAATCCTCCCCATTCACCACCATATCATAAGCAACATAAATTGCAATTGCAAACATTGAATTATCCATGTTTGTAAAATAAATCTTATGACCTATCTTGATGGAGGCATATCTCACAACAATATTTATGATAGGGGGTGATCCCACAATAGTGGTTTACTGGCCAAACTAGACACTCAAATTATTATTTTTAACTAAATGTTCACATTCGGGCACCTATAGCGGCTAAACCGTGAGGAATTTGAAGATGATGCAAACTAGAGTCTCGTCACATTTTTTTTGTAGATTCTAAAAATAATTTTTCAAAAATTTTGGAATTAGATTACATTTCCTTTTCCATCTCCCATGAAAACCTTTTTTTTTAGAAAACAACATTTTTAAAAAGTGATGCACACTGTATAACACATAATTTTTTTTCCATGAAGGATACAATTCTAATTCTTTTGAATTTAGATTTGTAACTCTGATATCTAGTGCCTCAACTTGGTTAGCTCTAGTGTTTTATTAAATATTTTTTCTTTAATCAAGTTTTGAAGTCAAACCAATTACAATTCATACATAGCGTGACCGTATAATACATAATTTTTTTTGTATATATCGAAATTCAATTTATTTATTTATTGTTGGATCAACGACTTCAATATCTGGTGTACTCATATTTTTCAAAAAAAAATTGATAATATGCTATTTTTCCACATGTGCAGAACAAAGACCTTCATTTTTGGTGAAGAACCAATGTTTAATAAAACTAAAAAAAGAAATACATAATCAAATCAAAAGATATTAAAATTATATTCATTGGATAGCTTGTTTGAAGGACTACCTGATTCTAGATGGTTTTCTGAAGAATCCTCCATTTTCATCCTTAACCCAAGCTCCAAAGCGTAAAAAATTAGAATTTTTTTGTGTCTCGGGAGGGGGATGAGGGGCAAGGGGGATTCAAATGAACCCCTATGGGTTTGGATGAACCCAAAGGGGTTCGCTTGAACCATGGTTCGGCCAAACCCTATTTTGAGCAAACCCCTTAAAGGGGGTTCGGCCGAACCCCTTTGCTATGCTTTGGGGTCATTTTTTGTGAGTTTTCCTTCCTCACTTGAATTGTAAACCACTATTATGGCTTCACCCAAGGCTTAGTTGTCAATGCTATTTTATCAAAGGTTGTGTGAGTTAGCTCCATAACAATAACTTTTTTGATAGATTTTAGTACCTATATAGGTTTAGTATCACACAATCGAGTCATGGATTTGATCACTTCCTTAGAGATTATTCTAGGCATGTTTTTCCACATAAAATTATCATGCAGTCTACTTAAAGCAATCCTCACATACTTGCATATAATTCACTACTCTAGTTGGGGAACCAATTCCAAACATCCAATTTCTTTTGCACTAGGTTGTTGTATTCTTGTTTCACTAAGAAATTATCTCTAGTTAGTGGGTGATCCCAAAATATTGGTTTACAATTTCTGGCCAAACTAGACATTGAACTGATTTTTTCTAACTAAATATTCACTTTCGGGTAGCTATAGTGGCTAAACCGTGAGGAATTTGAAGATGATACAAACTAGTTATTTGTGACATTTTTTCTGTAGATTCTAAATATATTTTTTTCAAAATTTTTGGAATCATATTGTACTTCTTTTCCCATCTCCTTTGAAAACTAGTGTTTTTTTAGTAAACACCATTTTTAATGAGTGATGCTCACCATAGACAACATAACTTTTTTTCCATGAAGGATAAAATTCTATTTTTTTCAAATTTAGATTTGTAAATACAATATCTAGCACTTTCATTTGGTTTCATAGTGTTAAATTATTGAATTTTTTTCCTTAATCACATTTCAAAGTCAAACCAATTACAATTCAGATGTAGGTGAACCGTATACAACATAAATTTTTTTGTATGTATCAAAATTCTATTTTTTTTGTTGGATCAAGGAATTCAATATCTATTGCACTCTTTTTTTTAGAAGTTTTTTTGATAATCTGATATTTTTCCACATGTACAGAACAAAAAGATTCATTTTTACTGAAAAACCTACATTCACAAGAAATAAAAAAAAATATTATAATAAAATTAAATTTATTTAAAATTATACTTTTAGGGAAGCTTATAATAAGGACTACATACTCATGAAAAAATAAATTTTAAATTAATTCATTTGATCCCCCAAAAGATAAATCAAATGTGGTTTTTATCAGCATTTTCATGGGTGTAAAAGACACTTTTTTATAGGTATGGTTTAAAACTAGCGAGGTTATATCCAAGGGGGTTTGATCTAAGGTGGTTTGATCAACCCCTCTTCAATTGGAATCCTTTAAATGGAACTTTTCAAGGCTTAAACCATTATATTTTCTAAAAATATGTGATTTCAGCAAAAATTAGGATCTTCGAGAAAGCGTAAACTGGTATTGTGGGATCACCCTAGCTCATTAGACAAAAATCATTAATCTTATGGTGATTGCATTCAGCCATAACTTACCATGTATAGAAATGCTTATTTCCTTGATGTGTAAAACCCTAGAAAGAATCTTTTAAAAGGCACTGTCGGGGTTGTTATCAAAGACTTTCCATTAATATCTTTTAAACTTAGGTCTAGGCCTCTCTGTGATGTCAAGTAAAATCGATGTAGCCATTATATCTTCAATTTCATCTCAAATTATTATAAAATAACTTCTATTTCAAACCCACAAATCACATATAGTTGTAAATACATTATATGCGTATGACAGGATCTAGGGTTTGCACAAAATTGCTTTGAATTGCATTCAAGTCACTTTCAATTTTATCTTCTTTTCTCTAAATGCATAAAATTGATCAAAATTGATTTAGAAACTTACTTTATGCCTTTCTGATTTTCCCTAATTTTGCATTAATTGCTTCAAGTTCCAAAAAGTTGGTAAACATTTAACTGATACATTCTAAACGTCAAAATGCTCCACAATTCTTCAAATTGGCATATTTTCTACCAGTTTCTTTTCCATAATCTTAAGCATTCCATTTTACACCATATATCTTCAGGTCACTCCTTGACATTTCATATTTCTAGGGGGATATTAGATTTTTTGTTAAATATTGCTCCCCCTAACCCCATGCCTGGGTTTGATTTCCAAGAGAATTATCTACACCAGAGGAAGGCCCAAATGCATTTGATTCATCTTTTTTGACAGGTTCCTCTTTCTTTCTCTAAATCTTCTTGATTTCCTTCTTTACTTCAATAGAATCAAATTTCTTCATAGGTTCATTCTTCTTTCCTGGATTAATCTTCCTTCCATTCTTGCTTTTGTAAAGTCTTGAAATGTGTCTAGGTTTGTTGCAATTGTAGCACACAACAATTTTCTAAGCAAACCAAATTTCATTCAATCTTGATCTATACTGGTTAGCCTTATGTACAAATACATTGCATGTATAACAAAAACCATTGAAATATTGAAGCATTCTACTAGTATTAAATCTCTTCATCATTTGACTTCTACACTCAATAGCTCCATGTCCAAATTTCTTACATGAAAACATTGTCTAGAGAAGGATCTAGCAGTTTGATTCATTCTAATTCTACATTCTATTGCCTTATGTCCAAATTTTTTACATGAAAAGAAAATTCCATTAAAATATGGGTACCTTTGAGCATTTGGTTATCTGATAGGGGGTCTTCTAGCATTGCCTATTTTATTTCTAAATTGTTTTTCATTTCCTTGAGTCTTCTTTTGATTGTGAACCTTGTAAGGGGTCTGAATTTCCTTTGAGCTTTCTCCTTCTTCAAGTCCCAAACCACCCTTATCTTTAGAAGGTTTCTATCCTACAATCAATTCATCAAGCATTGTAGTACTTGTTTTGAATTTTTCCTCATGAGCTCTTTCTTTCTCCAGATTTGATCTTAGGGTTACCAATTCTTGTTAAAGTTTTGTGCATTCATCAGTCTTGCTTTGTATAGTTGCATTCAAACAAAATCCTTAATGATTTTCTTTTCATCCACTTATACTTTCAATCCGGTGATGTGTTAATTTTGTAAATACTAGATTAGATAAACTATCAACAATTAATGTTGGCATCAATGAAAACACATCAAAGGGTTCCTTCTTCATTCTTTAAAAAAAACAAGGATAGTATATATATATAAGATAAAAATCTTATGTCTAGGTATGTCTGGAGGAAGATGAATTTCTTTTTTAACTAAACCAATAGGGACAAATAATATGGTGATACAAAACTAGTCAGAAATGATATAAGATGGAAATTGTGTCTCGATTTGAAGAGTGGGAACATGAAGATAAGCATCTAAACCATTGAAACATGCAGGACCTGTGATATGCACAAGCTCCACTCAATTATCATCATCAAATGGTATGTAGTATGAATTTGTAAGAGGAATGAGACAATAAAATACAAGAACCTCTAGGTATGGAGAGACATGAGGGTCTACATAGATCTCCCAAAGTTAAGTCCAAAGGGTCTAGATATAATCAATGTCTGATAAAACAAACAAAGTGCCATGATTAAAACTAGAAAAATCACTTTTACAACATGATCAATAATAGTACCCCATATAAATTATCTACTTTGTGGTGTGTCCACTGTAGGTATGAGTTCATAAAGATAAGGAAAAAGATGAAGCCACTTGAGATGTGCTAGGATTTTGTTTCACCAAGACTCATGTTTATCCTTTTGTAGGATGACTACAAAAGGATGAACAAAGAAACTTATAATACTTCCTCAAATAAAAAAATTAAGATTAAGAAAACCTCAATACATGTAAAGAAGATCAAACAAAGTCACCTCATGCAAACAAATCCTTTCCAAGTGCCAAGACTTTCAATTAATTGCCATAAATATGGAATCAAAAAAGGAAGAAAAAATGTACCTAGGGTGGATTGTGGAAAAACTATGTGAATGGACCTAAAGAAATCCAAAATACCTTTCCAACATCACAATGATCATGAAAATCAGAGATATAGGAAAAATTTTATTCGCTTGGAAAATTAAAAAACTGAATTGAATTTGGCTGAGAATAAAATAAACCAACAAAAATCTAAGGATGAGACTTACATCACTGCAAAGTACACAAAACTAGATTTTTGACGATATCTTTCTTGTCCAATTTTGAAACTATATACCCATGTTATACCAAAAATTAAAAAATATCTCTTTTAGGATGAATTTGGGCTATGAGGGGGTTGAGTGATGACCATATGACTAATGGAATGCTGATGTTAGCATGACATCAATGGAATATTTGGAGAATATTTTGCTCCACCAAAAAATAAATTTTTGACTTACCTAAAATTTTTGGTGGTGGAATAAAACTTTGCATGCCAAAATATTCAAAGAACTCACTATTAAAATTCAATGGTGGCTAGAAAAGAGTTTCCGAGATGGTTTTTGGGATTTGAACTAGTGGGGTGGAGTCTATCAGGGTTTTATAGGGCTATCAATTTTCATTTTTTATCCACCAACAAAGATATTACCATCGATGGATTATAAGAGTTGTTGATTGACTGATGTGACTGAACAATGACAATGTATATGTGCATGATGTTAGAAGTTTTCATGGTTTAGCAAGTTTTTATCAAAAAATTATTCAAAATTTTAGTGGGATATATGCACCCATAACCAAAACTATAAGGTGATACAAGAACGAGTTTAAATGGACATTAGCAATAGAGAAAAGTTTCTAGATTTTGAAGTAAAGTCACTAAAGAACCAGTATTAGCATTGCCCGATTTTGCAAAAGTGTTTCAAGTGGAATGTGATGCAAGTGGGACAACCATAGGAGCGGTTTTAAGCCAAGAGGGAAGACCTATTGCATATTTTAGCGTACCACAAAAAAATGGATCATTGACATTTTCATGGTCATTTAGGTCTTTTTCCTATGATGCTTGGCTTATTTTGGTTAGATATAATGTTATAATGTAACTTAAACATTCACATTAGTTCTTGAATATTTAAATTAAATTAAGACTTTATGATGTCTTGTGAAGGTGTTGTGAAGTGTTGTAACACATTTGTACACTTTTCTAGACTCTTCTTAATACAATTAATCTAAATATCACCTTTTTATCCCTTACCAAGTCCTATTTCAAAGTGTTGTACAGTCTTGTAACAAGATTTCATGCTTTTCTAGGCTTGTCACCACTATTTACACCTTTCTTATGTGTTATTTGGCCACTTTATGCACTTATAGGCCTTAATTAAGTGTGTTTTTGAATACAAACCTGACAAACAACATTAAAAGAAACATAATTCCCAACACCCACTTGCAAGCCTAGAGTGGGACCCATTCGCCAAGGGTGGCGAATGAGTTCCTCTCGGCACAAAATTTAAAATAAATTCAAATTTCCTTTGGGTTTTTATTCATTAAGACCTTATGTCTTGTGATGTTGTATTCTTGGGTAATTAGGGCATATGTGTGTATAAATAAGTGTTTTTCTATTCACTTTAACCCCCATTCATCTCATTCACTCAAGCATAAATTTATCCATTCAATCTTCTCATTCAAGCATTTGAGTAACATTGCATCATTGAATCAAGCATCTTGGAGCAGCCATTGACATATATTCAAACTTCAACAACAAGAGTTTGGCGATTTTAAGACACTTGCATGTTGTTTATTCATCATTCCTTTCTTGTTTTCATTTCATTTCTTTATCAATGGTTTTATTACCAAAGTGGGATTTGACCAAGGCAAATCCCTATATTCTAACCCTTAACCATTTTTCCCATCTTTGAATGTGTTTTTGCATATCTTGTAGGCATATTTTTCAAAGAAATAGGTATTAGAAAGTGGTCAACAAGTCATAAAAGTGATTCAAGTCAACTAAACCCTAATTCAAACTTTGAGACAGTATTCAACCCATTTTATGCACATTTGATTTCGTCAACCCAACAAGAAGACAAGTGTAGATCTAGACCCATAGAGTTGACCCATGAATTTGTAGAATTTTGGAGGAGGATTGATTTGCCATTAGTGGCCTATGAGTCCCACTACCAAGATGGAAAAGTTGATTTCATCATAATTCAGTTCCCAGCAGTTTGAAAGCAGTTTCAAGACAGTTTACTAGAAGGAGGACTAATTTGCCATCAATGGCGAATGAGTCCCACTGGTCATCAAAAATGATTTATGTTAGATTCCTAAACCTTCTAGCATCATAATTTCATCTCCAGACACACTCTATTCAATCTCATTCAATTTTTTTTGCATTGGTTTATGTTTCTAGTTCATTTCTACATATCACATTATGTTTTCAAACAATTCATATTTCATTAGTTTTGCATACATAATCAGTTAATTTTATCAATTAGTTGCATCTAGATCATTGAATTTAGTCATAGTTTCATAAATTTATATGGGTATATGTAGGATCATCATGGAAAAAATAGGCCCTTAAGTGGTAAAAAATTTAGAAAAATCAGAGTTAAGCAACTTGACGTAAAAATTTGAATAAGTTATCTATATTATTTCAAAAATATGTAAGAAAAGAATCTGTAGAAAATTGAATGTAGTTTCTAAACTACTAGGTTTATTTTAAAAAAGACAAAATCTATTTGGTGAAAATTTGAAATTTCAATGCAGTAGTACTTAAATTTCAGGGGAAAAATAAGAAGTAGGTGTCTGTCTGGCCACCCTAACCACAATAAAATGATAATTATTTTTTATAAGATTTTAGACATAAGTAGATGACTCATGTCTAGATGTGATGCATATTTTTTTGTAATTTTTTTCCAAGTAAATAATTATTTATGAATTTTTTATTACAAATTTTTAAAAATATAAAAACTTGTATGTCTGACCACCTTAACTTGGTCAAAACTTCATGAAATTCAATTTTTATTTTTTTAATATTATAGTATGCGAAGCATAGAATGTGATGCATGTTTTGGATTCCAAAAATGTGATTCCGTTTGAAAGCTATAGATTTTTTCCATCATCCTATCAATTAGGACTTTAGTCGTAATTCAAATAGAAAATGAATAATAATTATTTATTAAATTCAAAGTAAAGAATAATCTATATTGGTGGAAAGTTGGGAATCTCCTTTAAAAACCTTTTTCATTTAATCAATTTTGGGTAAAAAAAAAAGTCATCAGCCACATACCCTACAAATACCCATCATATCGCCACTTTTTGGCCCATCATGATCCTGCGCATACCCATACCTTAGTTTGAATGAACCACCTCATTTTTTGGGTCTATCTCTCTCCTTTTAAGTGAAAAATCTTAAGAATGTAAGAGAAGTTCATAGCACAAAAAAAAATGTTGGTTCATTTTGGTGAACCTACATATTGAACATCATCTTTTTGCTTTGCATTGCATTTACATCCTAGGACTCATAGCATTAGATTTTGCATTATATTTTTGCATTGTTTTTGCATCCTAGGGTCTACAAACTTGCAATAGTGAATATCTGATATAGATTTCATTTTTGCACCTTAAAACATTACAAAAACTAAATTTTTACATTTGCATCTTCATTTTGCATTTGAAACACATCAAAATAACTTTAAATTTTCTAAAAAAGACAAAAAAATCCACCCCTGGACTCATTCACCACCTTGGGTGAATCAATCCACTTGCACATTATAAACTGCATTTTCAGGCATTTTTCGGGCATTTTCTGTATTATAGTATTCTGCTATTATTTTTTGTCATACTTTCCATATTTTCTATTTTATCTTCTTTCTTGCATATTAGTTTACTTTCATTCATTGTCATCATGGTTTTTTAGTTTAATAAGTTTTAGAATTCATTAAAATCCTTAGTGGACATGTCAAATTGTGTCTTTGGATGTGATCCTAATGACCTTGAGCTTCCTCATGCTCCATCAAATCCTCATAATTTTCGTCCTCATGATTTAGACATTATTGGCGAAGATGATGATAGCTTGAAAAAGTTCCTAAATGAATGCCTTGACAACCTTGAATCCAATGCAACCTTCTATCCATCCATGAATCATTCAAACCTTCCTACTATTGCACCTCCTGATACATTTGGATGCCTACATCTTGAAACAAGCAAAGGACCTAAGTTCCCTACAATAGTTGGACCTAGTTCCTCTAACCAAGCAACTCCTCAACCATTTTATGATACCAAAGTTACAAACACACCAATCAACCTTGAAGAAACATATGGAAAAGGCTTTACTATCTTAAGCAAAAAAGGATGTGACACAATAAGTGAGAATAACATTCACCAACTTTTGGAACAAAGACCAATAGATGAACACACAATAGGGCTAGGATATCAAGATCCTCCTCATAACGGCAAGCCTCTATTTGAATAGTGGAGACTTCGGGATGATGGCACAATGATCTTTGATTCCTATCCTAACTTGAATGTTCTCCTTCCAAGTGAACAACCCTTGCATGATTCCAATGACAAGGATTCTAGGATCCCCATGGGTCCTTTTCCTCTTTCAATCCGTGAAAACGGTGAATCTAGTAAACGAAAATGACCTTACAAATTGAAAAAGCTAAATTTTCCTCTCCATCCACCACCTGAAAATGAAAGGAAACTAAAAATTCTTTTAAACAGAGGTATTATACTCTTACCACATTCAAATAGGTTTGTCATCCATCCTAAAGATTCTAAAGTACCATATTGCAAATACCATTATGTTCTTGGAGATAGCATTGATAAATGTTGGACATTGAAGGACATACTAAACAAGTATCACTTCGCTGATACCAACTGTTATCCTATCATCCCATAATTCCATAAACCAAATCCCCTCATCATTCCCTAGTTGTAGAATTTTCCATTCTCACTATTGCATAATCCTTCCCATTACCTATCTCAGCTCATTCTTGTCTTGTGCAAGAAGTTGATCAGCCTTGTCCTAGTAATGCATTTGTCTTTGTCTATTAACTGTATTATTTAACTTCCACTTATACTACTTGAGATTGAGAAGCAAATAACTTGATTGATGGTTGAGCTGCATTTGCATGGCTAGCCTTTTACTTTTTTGTGTGTTTGTGTGTGCGTATCATGTTCCCCTGTAATGTGCATTTGATGTTCTCTCTCTCTTTATGCACTTCCTCTATTGGTACCTCCATTCTTCTATATGTCGTACTTTATCCTTTTTTTGCTTTTGTTTGTGCTTTCCTTTTGGGAATGACGAAAAGCATTGAGACATCCTATGTCTCTTCCATGTTGACCCAATTGGTCCCTTTTCCTTTTTACTTTTTCTTTTCTTGTGTTTTTCCTTTTAGGGATGACCCAAGGCATTGAGACCAAAATGTCTCCTTCATGTTGACCCAAAATATTTTCCCTTTTCTTTTTCCTTTTCATTTTCTTTTGTTTGTGTTTTCCTTTTGGGGATGATGCAAAGCATTGAGACTACAATGTCTCTTGCATGTTGACCCAAAACAAACTTTATTTTTCTTTTGTTTTCGCTTTGTGTCATTCTTCTAGTTCTATGTATTCAGGGAATGATGATAGTTTTGAGCTCTTTAATAAAAACATTGTAGCAATGAACATATTGACCCAAATCCATAGATCCCTTATGTGTTTGGTGTGTTTCTTTTTGGGGAAACCCCTCTTTCTTTTGTTTCTTCCTTTTCCTTTGCATGACGCAGCCTTACTTGAGAACGTATGACATGGCGTAGGGGCTTTCCAAGTTGGCACTCATTTCTTGTTTTCTTGTTGCATTTTTCCTTTGCTATTTTAAAGCAATTGCTCACAGAATGGTGTGTAGAAATTCCTTTAAAGTGGGGGCATACATTTGCATTATTCATTTTCAATCTTGGTTCTTAGTGTAACCTTGTTACTTTATATGATGTGTTTGTTACTTTGTGGATGACATTGGGTGCGATGTCCTTCATAAGTGTGATCTATATTAGCATATTACTTTCCTCTTAGTGGCCCAATGTGACGCACTACATCCCCTAAGTTGCGAATATTCTATTATTTTATTAGTCCTCTCTTGGAGAAATTATACACGATGTTCCCTAAGTGATAGACCTTGCATGAATTTAACAAGACTCATTTGAACATCTCCTTTACATTTTACATTTTTGCATTTATATAGCCACTTTGCATAGCGAAGCTTGCATGCCTGTGGTACCATCCTGCTTGTTCATGAGCTCTAAGCATATGAAGCTTTTCTTGTCTCATGAAGCACGAACTGACATTTTCCTTTATGGTGCCTTATTAAAGTTATTAGGAGGTATAACTTTGGTATGGTTGAGTGGGAAGCCCATTCTCATGACTTTCCCCATAGCCACCTATGTGTTTGTGAGTACATACCAACCGAGCATATATTTCTCACCTTTTGGGCCTTCTCACCCAGTGGATAGCCATGAGTTCTGTCACCCCATAGTGAGTATGCATTTTCTTTGTAGGACAAACAGCCTAGATTTGATCCACAACTAGCTAGACAAACAATCGAATCTTGATTTGACTTAAATTCCTTTTCCTCTTCCTTCTCTCTTTCTCTTTCACATGTGTGTTCCTTTGTTGTTATGTTTAGTTTTCCATGGGATCTTCATCCTGGGGGCTTGATCATCCATCTTGATCACTGTTAACTCATCTTGCTAGCATAAGTGCATTTGGATCCCTCTTGGTATGCATGGCTACTTTAGTGAGTTTGAAGCAAGTTCATCCTCTCACTAGAGTGGGGGCTAAATGTACCATAGAAAAATGGATCATTGACATTTTCATGGTCATTTAGGTCTTTTCCCTATGATGCTTGGCTTGTTTTAATTATATTTAATGTTATAATGTGACTTAAACATTCACATTAGGTCTTGAATATTCAAATTATTAAGACTTTATGATGTTTCGTGAAGGTTTTGTGAAGTTTTGAAACACATTTCTACACTTTTCTAGACTCTTCTTATTATAATTCATCTAAATATCACCTTTTTATCCCTTATCAAGTCCTATTTCAAAGTGTTGTAAAATCTTGTATCAAGATTTCACACTTTTCTAGGCTTGTCACCACTAATTATGCCTTTCTTTTTCTTTATTTGTCCCCTTTATGCACTTATAATCCTTAATTAAGTGTGTTTTTGAATATAAACCCAACAAACAACATTAAAAGCAACTTAATTCCCAACAGCCACTTCCAAGCCTAGAGTGGGACCCATTCGCCATGGGTGGCGAATGAGTCCCTCTTGGCACAAAATTTAAAATAAATTCAAATTTCCTTTCGATTTTTATTCATTAAGACCTTATTTCAGACTATGATGTGTTGTTCCTATAGCACACATGCCCCATTTGGAATGGGGACCCTCTCTTTTTTTGCATTTGCTGGGTTTCTTTTCCCTTTGCCTTGTTTTGTGTGTCCCCTATTTTGAGTCCTAAGTCATCAATAAGTCCTAAGGCTACCATCTTGAGTTGACCAAGTTTCACCACCCTTGAAATTTTCATGTATTTTTCCTTCACGGAGTTCCTCAAGTAGTTTTTTCCTTGAGCCCTTGAAACTGTCTTTTGCCCAGTGTGGGTCCACACTTGCGAGTTTCCCCATGCAGAATTCCCTTTAGCTTTCATCGTTCTCACAACGTCTGAGTCAGGGTTGTTGGATGTTGTGGTTGTGTTTCTGATAGGTGGTTGTCATTGATGTCAACACTATTGGCCTTGAAGATATTAAAAGCTTCATATGTCGAGGATATTGAGAAAATTGTAATAAAATGAGTTGCAGGTTGCCAGTGATGAAGTGAAGTTCAGTCTGTCGGTGAGCCTAGTACGTTGATGATCAGGGGTTGTGGATTAAAGGGTTTGTTTTCGAGTATATCTAGTTTATCCACGTTAAGTTTCAGAGATCCGCATGAAACAGGTTTGTGGATTAAAGGGTTTGTTTTTTAGTATATCTAGTTTATCATGTTATGAGCAGTTGTGTTCTGACAGTTTTTTGTTGCTTTAGTTAGTGCTCCTGAGTGAAGATGATGTGATTCTAGTAATTTCTATTGTTGTGGATGCTTCTCTAGTGATTCACGATGTTTGTGGATTTTTCTAGATCCATCCTCTATCTATGATGCACATCTGCATTGATCTTTTTGCTCGCAATTGGTGATTTTCTCTTGTGTGTTCATTTCTTTCATGTTCATGGCCGACAGGGTGTTGTAGTGTATTGTGGATCTTCGAGCAATAATTTTTGAAGGTGTTTTGTGTTCGAGGTTTTCATTTTGGGTCTTCACTATGTTGTGGCCAACCTTGCTGGATTCACATTAATAATTGTAATTGTTTTGGTCTGACAGTTTGTATTCATTTTATTATTTTGTTGAAGCCGACATGTAGCGATGTAATCTCTTGTTTCGGATATATATATATAAGTGATTGTTTATTCCATTTGAAGGTGTGTGATAAAATGTGTGTGTGAGATGTGTGAATAATGTTTAAATCATTTGAAGGCAGAAGCATAGTGTGAAGAAGAGTGACCAAAGTATGAAGAAGTGTTCATGTGCTTAACTGAAACTGTAATCAGGCATTAGCAAATGCTATTTTCTCGGCTCAAAATCTGGATGGATGTAATCTAAATGTTTCTATAAGATAGTGAGTGTTCTTTTGTATCTGAGTAGTGAGCTCTAGGCAGTGTGCCTGAATGCATGTGCATTCCCCATTTATCAGTCTTATACTCTTAACAGGGTATAATCTTGTGGACTAATGTCCACCATGGTTTTTCCCCTAATAGGGTTTCCACATAAAAAATATTGGTGTTATGTGTGTTTTTGATGTGTTGATGATTTATTATTTCATTGTTATTAATCAGATCTAAGAATAAGGTTAAGAAGTTTAATAAGTTTGAATTTTTGAGACAACTGATTCACCCCCCCTCTTAGTTGTTTTCCCTTGTGTTGCCAAAAATTGGTAAAATAGTAGGTTCCTTGAAAGAAGTTTGATAGCTTGAGGTGATCCCAGATGGTGACATATAAGAAGGATAGTCTAAGATTTGATGGAACTAATTATTCTCTATGGAAGGCTCGAATGGAGTGTCATCTGAGATGCATTGGTGAATCCTACTCGAACATTACAAGGAGTAGTTATGTTATCCCTCAAAATAGTCCTTCTACTATTGTTGACATTAAGGATGTTGAGTACAATATCAGGGCTAAGGAAGCATTGTTGAGTGCTTTGACTGATTCCAAGATGAAAAATGTTATGGATCTAAAGACTGCTTATGAGATTTGGAAAAGTTGGAAACTTTGTATGAAGGTGATGCACATGTGAAGGTGGCTAAGTTACAAATCTTGAAATGGAAATATGAAATGTTGAGAATGGGTGATGATGAGAACATTAATTCTTTGATGCAGAGAGTGAATTAACTTGTGTGTAGTATCAAATGTGCTGGTGGAACATTGGATGAACCATAAATTGTTGCTAAAGTGCTCAGATCATTTCCTGCTACATACAAAGCCAAAGATACTGCTATTGAGGAGATCCAGACTGTGACAAATGTAACCAGATAAATGTTGATTGGTAAGCTTTCATCATTTGAGTTAAGTGAGTTTGGTGATGCTCTTCCTAAGATAGAATTTGTATTCAAAGCTACTACATTTGGAAGAGACAAACAAAGATATGATCCAGGAGAAATTTCTTCTAGGAAGGTATTCAAGTATGAGGAGGAAATGAGAGAGATTGAAGAAGAAGAGAGAAAACTAGATGAACTTGAAGCAATTATTGTCAAAAGAGAAGCTAGAGTAGAAGGTAAGTATAAAGGAAAGTTTCCTATTCAATTATTTTCTTGGAATAAGATAGGTCATGTTGCATCAAGGTGTCTGGAAAGAGTTCCTAAGTCAAGACCTAAAAATCCTAGATTTCAAAGGAAGTGTTATTATGTTGCTAATGAAGGTGTGATAGATGATGAATCTGATAAAGGGAATGCAAGTGAGGACGAATGGGTATTTATTGCTATCAAGGAAAATAATCTTGTGTCTATTGAATCTGCTAGTTTTACAAATGTGGAGAAATCCCTAGCTGCTCAATTTGAAGAGAAAGATCATGAATGGGTGATTGGCAGTGGATGCTCTCATCACATGACTAGTGATAAAAGTAAGTTTGTGAGCTTGGAAAATTATGATGGTGGTGTTGTAAGATGTGGTGATGACAAAGTCGGTGTAATCCGTGGGAGAGGATGTATTTCTCTTGATGGTAATAATAATATTGATGATGTCCTATATGTGGAAGGTCTGAAGCATAATATTTTAAGTGTTGGAAAGATGGTAGATAAGGGATACAATTGTCAATTCAAGGATGAAAAGTGCATAATACTGGGAAGTTTCGGAAATGTGATAAATTGAGGTATACAAACAAAAGGTAACATCTTTCATCTGAATGCTGCTAGTAAAAGTTGTCTGATTGCTCAAGTTGATGAAAGTTGGTTGTGGCATAGGAGAATGTGTAATGTTAACTTTGACAATATTATCAAGATAAGTTCTACATAGGCTGTGAGAGATCTTCCTAAGTTGGTGAAGCCTACTAATGCCATATGCAAGGAATGTTTGTTAGGGAAGCAAACTAGAATTTCATTTTAGAGCAAACAACATTGTTCAAATGAATTGTTGGAGCTTGTGTATATTGATTTGTTGGTCCTTCTAGAATTAGAAGTTTACAAGGAGACAAGTAGGTATGTACAGGATCATAATGGGCCAAAAAGTGGCAATATGATGGGTATGTGGCTAACGACTATTTTTTTACCCAAAATTGATGAAATTAAAAGGGTTTTTAAAGGACATTCTCAGCTTTCCAAATATAAATTATGCTTTACTTTAAATTTAATAAGTAATTATTATTCATTTTCTATTCAAATTATGACTAAAGTCCTTATTGATAGGTTGATTGAAAAACATCTATAGCTTTCAAACAATATCACATTTTTTGAATCCAAAACATGCATCACATTCTATGCTTCACATACTCTAGGATTAAAAAAAGAAAAATTGAATTTCATGAAGTTTTGACCAAGTTAAGGTGGTTCGGAGTTTTATATTTTAAAAAATTGTGATAAAAAATTCATAATTATATTTGGGAAAAAGATTACAAAAGAATATGAATTAGATCGGGCATGAGTCCTCTACTTATATATAAAATCTTATAAAAAATATTATCATTTTATTGTGGTTAGGGTGGTCCAGACACCTACTTCTTTTTTTTCCCTAAAATTTAATTACTACTGCATTGAAATTTCAAATTTTCACCAAATAGATTTTTTAAACAAACCTAGTAGTTTAGAAACTACATTCAATTTGCTACAGATTCCATTCTTACATATTTTTGAATTTATATAGATAACTTATTCAAATTTTTACGTCAAATTGCCTAACTCTAATTTTTTTGAATTTTTTGCCACTTAAGGGCTTGCTTTTTCCATGATGATCCTGCACATACCTAGGTACTTCATGTTACTTATTGATGATTACTCTAGATCGATGTGGGTTACTTTCTTAAAAGAAAAATATGAAGCTCTGGAGAAGTTCAAGATCTTTAAGGGTATGGTTGAGACAGAGATAGGTTTGAAGATTAAATGTCTGAGATCAGATAGAGGTCATGAATTCACTTCCTATGAATTTAATTATTTTTGTGAAGTACATGGGATAAAGAGACAATCATTTTCCCCATGGACCCCTCAACAAAATAGAGTTTTGGAAAGGAAGAACAAGACAGTTTAAGATGTTGCTAGGACTATGATGCTAGAAGGAAATGCCCCTCATATCTATTGGAGAGAAGCTATGAGTACCGATGTTTACACTCTCAACTGGGTACAAATCAAAGGTGATACCAGTAAGACCCCTTTTGAGTTATGGTCTGGTCATAAGACTACTGTTAGATATTTCAAAATATTTGGGAGTAAATACTATATCAAAAGAGATGAAGATATAGGAAAGTTTAATGCTAGGAGTGATGAAGGAATCTTTCTCGGTTATTATACTAAGAGAAAGGCCTACAGGTGCTACAATAAGAGATTGAGGAAAATGGTTGAAACTGAAAATTTTAAGGTTGATGAAGACATAGCTAGACCATCTAGAACCCATTGATATGATTTAGATGATCAGAATGTCAGAAAATTTTAGAATTCAAATCAAGTTCAGATCATTCTAGTGAATCAACAAAATCAAGAGGAAGGAGCTAGTTAAAGTGCAGAAGTGAGATCACAAGAGCCTGAAGTTCAAGAACATCCTAAGATTCCAAGGTATGTAAGACTAAATCATTCAGAAAATTAGATTATAGGTGATAAGAACAAAGGTGTTCAGACTAAAAGAAGAATCACAGAAGAATAATGTTTGATTTCAAAGATTGGACCTAATAATGTCAATGAAGCATGCAAAGATGAACATTGGGTGGAAGCAATGAAAGAAGAACTACAATGGATTGAGAAGAATGATACATGGATTCTTTATCCAAGACCTAAGCACAAAAATGTAATTGGAACTAAATGGGTCTTTAGAAACAAACTGAATGAGCAAGGTGAAGTTGTTAGAAACAAAGCAAGACTTGTGTATAAAGGATATTCTTAGATGGAAGGAATTGAATTTGAAGAAACTTTTTCCCCTGTTACTAGGATTGAAGCTGTGAGATTATTTCTTGCTTATGCTACTTACAAAAACTTCAAGGTTTATTAGATGGATGTCAAATCAGCATTTTTAAATGGCAAATTAGAAGAAGTGTATTTTGAGAAACCTGATGGATTTCAATTGACAGATCAGGGAGATATGGTTTGTTGGTTAAAGAAAGCATTGTATGGACTCAAGCAAGCCCCAAGAGCATGGTATGCCAGATTGGATAAGTATTTGTTGAAGCTTGGATTTAATAAAGGTACTATTGATAGTAATAGATGTATTTCAAGATTGATGATGATAAAGATTTTATTGTTCAAGTCTTTGTTAATGATATCATTTTTGGAGGAGATGATAGTTTTTGCATGAAGTTTGTGGACATGAGATGCAGAATGAGTTTGAGATGTCTATGATTGGAGAGATGAAATTATTTTTGGGATTACAAATCACTCAAGTAGATAAAGCGATCTTTATATCTCAGTCCAAGTATGTGAAAGAATTTCTAAAGAAGTTTGGTATGGAAGATTCAAAGATAGTTGGTACACCTATGGTGATCGTATCTAAGTTTACACAAGATGATGATTCTCTGAAAGCAAATTAGAATAGATACAAATTAATGATTGGTGGATTGCTCTATTTGAATCAAACTAGACCTGATATCATGAATGTTGTATTCATTTTTGTAATATTTCAAGCTGATCCTAAGGAATCTCATGTGACTATTGTGAAGAGGATTTTCAGATACTTGAAGGGGACAGTTGGTTTTGGCCTGTCATATCCTAAAGATGATGATCTTACCTTGAGTGCTTTTACTGATGCTGATTGGGGAAGATATGTGAATGACAGAAAGAGTTCTAGTGGTGGTGCATTTTTCTTGGGTAAGAAGTTGATTTCATGGTTAAGTAAGACGAAAAATCCCATTTCTTTATGTAATGCAGAGGCAAAATACATTGCTACTGCTATCAATTGTACTCAAGTATTGTGGATGAAGTAGATGTTGAAAGATATCAGAGTTGTGTATGATGAACCTATTGCTATATTCTATTATAATTCAAGTGCAATTAATATTTCTATGAATCTGGTGTTGCATTCAAAGACCAATAATATATCTATCAAGTTTCACTTTTTGAGAGAAGGTGAGTGAAAAGGAAGTCAGATTGGAGTATGTCCCTACTAAGGAACAAATTGCAGATATTTTTACCAAACCATTGCCTTAGGATACTTTTGAGTATCACGGAGGGAAGTTAGGGGTGATTAACCCTCATCATCAGAACTAAGATGCATTTTCTTGCATCATTCTGTGCATTTCAAAGTCATATCTTGATCCAGATCGATGTTGTGGTGGCTGCTACTCAGGGGGAGTAGTCAGATGTTCAGATATGTAGTTTAGAGCTTGTGTGTATCTTTTCCCTTGATATCAAAGGGGAAGAACAGTCATGTGAAAAACTATGAGTTATGTGGGGAGAGGAGCCATGTTGAGGATAAAAGAGACAAAACCTAAAGGGGAGTAAGTCCTAAGTGTTAGTTGTGTTGATGGCATTTTTCACATCATGTGTTTCCATCAATGCTAATGGGGGAGATTGTTGGATGTTTTGGTTGTGTTGCTGATATGTGGTTTTCATTGATTTCAACACTATTGGCCTTGAAGATATTAGAAGATGAATATGTCAAGGATATTGAGAAAATTGTAATAAAATGAGTTGCAAGTTGTCAGTGATGAACTAAAGTTTAGTTTGTTGGTGAGCCCAATACATTGATTATCAGAGGTTGTGGATTAAAGGGTTTGTTGTTGAGTTTATCTAGTTTATCCATGTTAAGTTTCAAAGATCCGCATGAATATTTGATGATGTTATGAGTAGTTATGTTCTGACAGTTTTTTGGTTGCTTCAGTTGGTGCTCCTGAGTGAAGATGATGTGATTCTAGTAAGTTCAGTTGTTGTGGATGCTTCTCTAGTGATTCATGATGTTTGTGGATGTTTCTAGTTCATGATCTATCTGTGTTGTACATCTGCATTGATTGTTGTGCTCGTGATTGGTGTTTTTCTCTTGCGTGTTCATGTTTTTCATGTTCATCGCTAACAGGGTGTTGTAGCATGTTCTTGATCTTCGAGGAATAATTTTTGAAGGGGTTTTGTGTTCAAGGTTTTGATTTTGGGTCTTCACTATGTTGTGGTCGACCTTTGTGGATTCACATTAATAATTCTAATTGTTTTGGGACAACAAATTTTATTCATTTTATTATTTTGTTGAAGTTGACATGTAGCGATGTAATCTCTTGAGCATGCAGATATATATAAGTGATTGTTTATTCCATTTGAAGGAGTGTGAGAAAATGTGTGTGTGTGATGTGTGAATAATGTTCAAATTATTTGAAGCTAGAAGCAGAGTGTGAAGAAGAGTGAGCAAAGTATGAATAAGTGTTCATGTGCTTAACCATAACTGTAATCAGGCATTAGGAGATGCTATTTTCTCAGTTCAAAATCTAGATGGATGTAATCCTAATGTTTCTGTAAGATAGTGAGTGTTCTTTTGTATTTGAGCACTGAGCTCTAGGCAGTCTGCATGAATGCATGTGCATTCCCCATTTATCATTCTTATACTTTTAACAGGGTATAATCTTTTGGAATGACTTCCACCGTGGTTTTTCCCCTAATAGGGTTTCCAAGTAAAACATATTGGTTTATATGTGTTTATGATGTGTTGATGATTTATGGTTTCATGGTTATTAATCAGATCTGAGAATAAGGTTAAGAAGTTTAATAAGTTTGAACTTCTGAGACAACTGATTCACCCCCCACTCTCAGTTGTCCACCCTTGTGTTTCCAACAGGGGCATCCACCACATTGTGGGTTCTGCATCCATTGTTGTTGTTCCCCTCATCAAATGCCAAATGGAAAATTCCTAGTTGTCGCCCACCTCGCAGGCTCCATTGTTCCCGCCACTAGTTGTTTTGAAAAGTGCACCCACCAACCTTGTTGGTCATTGTACTAACATTAAATTTAGGAATTTAATGGCTAAAATCCTATAAATAGCAAAGTTTTGCCTACCATTTTCACTACATTCCTTTTGAACTTGTCAGAGCTCCTTCTGCCTTCACTTCCTTTTTTCCCGTGTTACCTTGAGGATGAATCTGAGTGCTTTCTTCATCACTGCATCAGGTCTACCAGGTAATTTTTCTGCCACAATAGTTGTTCATGCTCCAGTTCATTTTCTTTACAAATTCAAAAATCTTAAGGAGGAAAACCTAGTAAAATCTTAACAAATTTAGTCAAGGATGAAACCCCATGTGAAACCTATGGCTTAGAATTTGAAAACCCATCGAAAACCAGCTAGTTGGAGCCATGCAAAACTTTCCTTAGCATTCATCGTTCTTGAACCAGGGCCTTCACACCCTTGTGGCCCGCAAGTCTCCTGCTGTCATTGCCTTAACTTTATGAATGACAAGATCAAACATCGGTTATCACCCTTATCGGGTCATCACCAAGTGAAATCCTGGGGATCCTTACCCGATCCCTCTAAATGCATTGAACATAGAGTTAATGTTGGGTCATCCCTCCTTGTTGGTCCACACATTATGGGATTCTGTCTGCGGGCTTCAACCATGGCAAGGTCGTTTTCAAATGGCAGAGCTCCAAAATTCCTTGATGACCTCTGCTCCCACAACCTCTAGACCTGCATGCCAAAGTGACTGAACTAACACCCCCAGGACTTCATGAATGATGAACCCACATGTTTAAAAAACTTAGAACCTTGGTGGGCCCTAGTAATAGTGCAGAGATATTGATGTGGGTGGCTATATGTGAGCTATCGTGCCCTCTTTTCTGTCTACCTGCTTCCTTCTCCAAAATGGCTACCAGCCTAGGGAAACTCACATTCCTGGGCCTACATTGCTTTATCTTCCCTAAATGATAGCCAAATGATGATTTTTAATGAATGTTATGATCTTTGAATGATGAATTACTTAATCTAATATCTCTTTTGTAGGATTTTGTTGACACTCTCCTCATTTTATACAAGAACATGCTTAATGCACCATTTCTTGCAAGATTTATGGAACCATATGTAGGACCATTGGGGGCATCCACAGAGAAAGAAAAGGAGAAGAAGACTACCAAATATCTAAGAGGGAAAGAAGATAAAGATCAGATGAAATACTAATTCCATGGAATATAGGTCACCTCCAAGGTCACCACTGAGTGGGATACTGTTACAGACACCAACCTTGGAAAGGTTGACATAGATGGATTTAAACAGAGGGTCATCATCAACCCCACCACAGAGAATGCCAAGAAAATTAGAAAAAGTGGTTTGGAAAAGACAATCAGTTTCCTGCCTGCTCTGTGGCTCCAGAGCTGGTGATGGCTTGTAGAGAGGCCTATTAGGAAAATACCAAAAGAATCATTGATCATGATGGTAAAGTGTTGGCTGACCTATCTGCCAAGTCCATAGGGAGAACATTCCAAATTCCTATGTTTGACCCTATGTATGAAACGATAAAGGAATATGTAGAAAGTATGTGGAAGGTTGACCCCCTAAAATGAAAAAAGCTAATTAACCAATACTGGTTGAAAGAGAGGAGGAGAAGTGCTAATAAGGTTCCCCAAGAGTTATTTAGGAGTGAATTTTATGAAGACTATCACGACTTAGTGACCTTGTTGAGTAGGGTTATGGGAATCCCTACTGTAGCGTACTTCCAAGACTAGATGTTTTACTTCATAAAGGAGATAATCAAAAGATAAGGAAGGTTTCATTGGGTAGGAATGATTAGTAACTGTTTGCATCAGGAGTTCCTGGTGGTCAAGAAGAGCTCTCAATTCTATATGACTTCTTATTTGGTATATCTTTTGGCTGACCCATTTCCCTACATGGGTTTATTTGTCGCACAGAGCCCAACTCTGGGAAGAGAGTTGATTATATATGACTAGCACCTGCAACTCCAATATCAAAATTTAAAGAAGGATTATTGCAGGGTAAATGATGCCTTCATTGGGCACATTATTAGACTTCTCGGTAGGGACTTTGAGAGGAGAGTAAAAAATAGTGCCCATGCGTTCATTCATCGATTCAGATTCCTATTCATATAATTCCCAAATTCACCTACATCCAAATCGAGGGCTTCTCTGAGAGGCCATATAAGCTACCCCGAAATCCAAATGACTGGTTGATTTTTCTAGAAGTCTCTAGGTAGCTACACCATGCACATAATCTCCTATGTGACAAACATAGGCTAGACATTCCTTACCCTCTCACTTTCGACCAAGGAATGTATGTTATTCCCACATCTAGATGTGTGGAGTATTTGAAGAAGGAGATCATTGAATACAACTTGAGCCTCCACACTTCTCGGCCATGGATGGACGCTTGTGGTAAATTGAAGAAGATGGTCAGGAGAGAATGTGCATACTTGCAGAACATTGAAGATTTTTTGGCTAACTCCCAGGTTAACAAGGAGGTGCGCATGAGGCACTATATGTGCATGACTGCTTACTTCGTCAAGATGGTCAAACTGATCCCAGTACCAGATTAGATCCTAGAAGATGAAAACACTATCATCAATCTGAGCTTTGATGTTGTCGCCAACTTGCCATTGGCCCTAATAAACTATAGCGAAGAAGAGGTCAATGACTTCAATATCCTTATGAAGTGAATAGAGCATAGAACCATGCAATGGATCAATGCACAAATTGCCCAGTTGAAGCTCCAAGGAGCCACTTTGACCTACGATGAGCTCAAAGATGACCTCAAGAGTGAAACAAACAATGGGACTGTTGTTGCCCCAACTGAAGAGGCTTCAAAATCTCCTCCTGCCACCAAGTTAAGCAAAAGAAAGGAGGTATCAGAGCACTAACTAAAGAATAAAGTATATTTAAGGAAGGCTTCAAAGTGTGAGACATCGAAGAAAGCCAAGAAGTTGGGCAGACTCTCTAAGATGCCCACGATCCAAGAGGATCCACTGCATGAAGGAGAGGAGGTAGAGGTCATGCAACCTAAGTCACCACCTACCACCTCTAATCTTGCTACCACAACCACTGCCACTGCTATTAATCCTCCTCCAGCATCTTAAACATTACCCGTCTCCTCTCCACCTGTGGTGCACATCTCAGTTCACCTTGCCTCTACCTCACCGACTACTCCAATTTTAGTGTGAGACTCCTCATCCACCATGACCCCCCCACTCTCATCCTCCTTAATGTCTCAATGAATTACAATTCCCTTAGCATCCATGATTACAATTCCCACTCTTGCTCCTCCTAAGGCATTTTCCTGACATATGTAAAATATACCTATGGAGCTCTCTAGAGTACTGATGAACCCTATAGTACAGGATGCTCTAGCTCAAGTTGTTGCTAGTCTCTCTGCCCCTCCTTTAACAAAACCACTAAAAATGGAGGCAAAAATGCAAATTTCAAAAGAGCGGAAGATACAAGAGAGGGAGGCAGCCAAAGAGGGAGATGATGGACCTAAGGACCTATTCAAGTATGGCTACCATGAGCATCTAAAACATCAAAACATGGTCATCGATGAGGTAGTATATGAAGAAGAAAGGTCGTAGTCCTCAAAGGAAGATGGCGAAGACCACAGTTCCAAGTACATAGTAGATTCCTCTGACCCAGAAGTTGAGGAAGAGTTGTCCAAACAACTCAAAGATGTCAGAGAGCAAGTTGAAATGAATTCTTCCAAGGAAAAGAAAGAAACAAATGAAGACATGGAGGTATCTATAGATCCTCTAGCAAAGGGACAAGATGAAGGCACTAGATCAAGAAGAAGAAGTGCCTCTTGAGAGGGAAGATGAGAAGAAATAAGATGTAACTGAAGAAGAAGATAAGCCTGAAGAAGAGGCTGGAACAAGAAGAATCCTCGAGGCAGAACACCACACAGAACTTAGGAAAGAAGAAAAAGCATCTTAAGGGGAAGATAGTCCCAAAGAAAACATAGCTACTACTAGGTCACAAGAAGGAAAGACCATATTCATCTGAGACTTAGATGAAGAAGAAGAGAAAATAGAGCAGGAAGCTCTAGACCATGAGGAAAGTGAAGTCCAACATTCTCAAAGATAGGAAGGTGATCATGAATCACCAAAGGAGGGATTTTAGATGCCCGAGTGGTTGGAGAAACAACTACAAAAGAAGACCCCCCCTCTCATGGACCCAAAGGAAAGGCTAGAAGCTATCCTAGCACGAGCCCAAATAGGGGTAAAGAAAGAAAAGAAGTCGAGGGTCTGATCCCACATCATGATGGATGCATCAGGATCGAGGAAAGTACAAATTGCTACTCCGGTAATGGACAAGGAATATGGAGTTAGCTATAATATCTCCACCATTGACATGGGTATAGCTATGAGAGAGAAGAAGATTGATCATCTCTAGGGATTAGTTTCCACAATCGTTCACTAGAAAAAAAAGGACCAATCTTCTAAGGAAGAACTAAAATCATAGGTGGCAGACCTTACCACCTACGTTCAACAGTGGTCCGCTACTGAGGAGCTTCCAATGACTTCATCAGGCCTGCCACTACTATTGTCCAAGGATCACATAAGCAAGTTGGAGAAAAGAAAGAATTGGACCAAAGCTACTAAAAAGTGGTTATGGCGGTGTATGTGAAAGATCATCATGGAAAAAATAGGCCCTTAAGTGGCAAAAAAATTAGAAAAATCAGAGTTAGGCAACATGACATAAAAATTTGAATAAGTTATCTATATTATTTAAAAAATATGTAAAAATAGAATCTGTAGAAAATTGAATTTAGTTTCTAAACTACTAGGTTTGTCTAAAACAAAAATCTATTTGGTGAAAATTTGAAATTTTAATGTAGTAGTACTTAAATTTTAGGGAAAAAATAAGAAGTAGGTGTCTGTCTGACCACCCTAACCAAAATAAAATGATAATTTTTTTTATAATATTTTAGATATAAGTAGAGGACTCATGTCCGATGTGATGCATATTTTTTGTAATTTTTTTCCAAGTAAATAATTAATTATGAATTTTTATTACAATATTTAAAAATATAAAAACTCATATGTCGACCACCTTAACTTGGTCAAAACTTCATGAAATTCATTTTTCTTTTTAATACTATAGTATGCAAAGCATAGAATGTGATGCATGTTTTGGATTCAAAAATTGTGATACTGTTTGAAAGCTATAGATGTTTTTCAATTAACCTATCAATCAGGACTTTAATCATAATTTGAATAGAAAATGAATAATAATTACTAAGTATTAAATTCAAAGTAAAGCATAATTTATATTGGTTGAAAGCTAAAAATCTCCTTTAAAACCCATTTTTCGTTTCAACAATTTTGGGTAAAAAAAAGTCCTCAGCCACATACCCATCATATTGCCACTTTTTGGCCCATCATGATCCTACACATACCTGGTGGGTGACCTAAAATGGTGACATGGCCATTGGTCACACCGTTAGAATAGCCAATAACTTTTAGGAAGTGCAAAAGTAGCTAGAAGAAACAAAGAAATTTTGTACTGACTTCCCAAAATTATATAGAATTACATATCCTAAGCTTGAGGCTATCCTCAAGATGCCCGAGAAGACTTGGGAGAAGGAGTTGAGCTTGGTAAAGGATGATCACTAGCTTGTCGAGATGTGGAAAATGGGCTTAGACCACAAAAGAGAAGTCTTGGAGAGAGTGTTCCATGAAGTGGAGCTTGACCTGGAGTAGGTCAAAGAACATAGGGTAGATTGTGAAGAATATATGAAGCTTATGACAAATTATGACATGCCTATCATCGAGTTGGACCCAGAGAAAATAAGGTCGTATTTTCATAAGAAGATGGAGACTGGGGCTACGGACTCACTAATGCCAGACTTTATGGATTTTTCCACTTGAGCCTTTTCCCAATCAGAACAAGTAATCAAGAATATGTTTAAGTGTACAAACAATTGGGAGTTGATCACTAACAGGTGCAATAAATTGACCTTCTAAGTGCTCCAATCTGACATCCTAGAATGGAACAAACTTCAGGTGTTGATAGGAAAGTTTGTGGGGTACACCACTGTAAGGAAAAATGAAGGAGAGCCTATCATTGATGATGAGTTTCTCATTGTGTAGCTATAGAAAAAAGGAAATCATTTAGAAGACAAATTGCTACAGTGCTAGGCACTAGAGGACAAAATAGGGATAAGACAAGAAATGTATTTTAAAATTGTAAAATATTGGGGGTAGGTGAAACCCTAATTTGCAATGAATATTGGCCACACAATGAGATTAAATCTTGGCCATTCATTTTTCTTTTTGAAAACTATAAATAGGGGGTCCCCTATCATTTTCGAAGAGAGATTTGAGTTGTTGTAAAGACATGCTACTGGAATTCTAATAGAAATTCATTTCTTTTGGGTAGATTCTTGAGTTTCCTTCATGTTTCATGATTCATCTCCTCATAGTTGATAGATTTGAGTAGGTTTATTTTGTTGTTCTATGCTTTTTACATTCTTTTAGTAGTTTAGTAGATGTTCATTGATGTTGAAGAATATTGCTTTGTTGATGCCCTTCCTTGTTCATCCTTTTTGATGTTTGTTGATGATAAATAGCAATGTAAAGCTAGTTTGAACATAAATTCGTTGATGCACATAAATTTCATCTTTTATTCATGATTTATGGTGAATGAATAGCTGAAAATCTATAGACCTTAGAAGATAGCACTAGTTTCATGATATTGTTAGCTAATTTGGTTAAGTGGAACTTAGTTTCAGGAAGGCTATCCACTATAGTATCCTCCATTGTTAATTTTCATTAGTAGTTGTAGGTCTAGGAACTTCCTCCTTTCCCTTCCCTTTTGACCTTTCTTTGAAATAGTAATTTAGGAAAAGTTCCAACATCATTGTAAATCCAAATATGATGATAAAAGTGGAGTTTTAGACTGCTGTTTTGAACTTGCAGCAATTGTACATTCACTCCTACACCTTGAGAACTCCATTTAAAGAACCAATCTCCCTCCAACTTAACATACGTAAGGCTGCCCTGTGATTACCAACAAATCACATGAATGAACTGAGATATTCCAAGCACGTCGTGACCAGACACCTAAGAGACCTTGGGATAGCTTTCTACAATTTTCTTATAGGAAATTGTCTTACAAGAGAGGTGATGCACCTATGCATTACTTGTGTTGAGAAGTACTAAAATACCCATCAACAGAACTAATGGTAGAAGGAGGGCTTTCCTTGTGTTAAGCGGGATCGAATCAGTTCATCCCCCCTTGAAAGATTTCATAGATTTCTAAGATTCACACCAAATAAAGTGGAATTTGGAGAACTACAATCCCCTACCAAGGCTAAGAGAGCTAAAAGAGGAGAAGCCACTTCATCCTCCTCATCTGCTCCATCTACTTCACATCCATCCTCACCTCCTCCTTCCAATCATTTGCACCAAACTCATCCTTCCTTTCCCACATCCACTTCCTCCACTCAGCCATCCCAATCTACCTTCTAGTTGCTCACTTCTCATGGCTAGGGCATTGCCCTTACCCCTGCCCTTCAAGTCCAAGGCGCAGTCCCAATTGTTGCTGCCCTTGTGTAGCCTCAAGTTACTACTACACAACAAATACAACCTCCACCTCCCATCATGGCTTGGCTAGACAACAACCCTTCTCCACTATCCTTCAATGATTATCATCACATGCCAAAGAACTCGAAGGGTTTTTGCATGAAGTTTCATCCTCATGATCCATAGAGGACAACATAAGAACATATCAAAATATTTTAAACAACATTGAAAGACATGGAAATAGATCATGAGGATGTGGCTTGCTGACTCTTTCCTTATTCCTTGGGGGAAGAGGCTTTTTATTGGTACATTAACCTTTCAATGAGATCTATCACCACTTGGAACCTTTTGAAGAACACCTTTTTACAGAAGTACAAGATTTCAGTCAACCCTTCTGAATTGTATCAACAATTCATGTACATTCATAGGGAGGTTAAAGAACCAATTAGCTCCTTCAATGATCAGTTTCATTGGGAATGTGTAAGATTACAAACTCCATATGTGCTTAATGATGCTACAACCCTGCCAATTTATTATTCTGCCCTAGACAACCTCACTATTGCATTGGTAAAAAGAATGCAATCACCACCCACCAGGTTGGTAGATGCCTACATTGAGGAAATCATATCCAACACTGACTTGGGTGAAAATATTTTTGGCCCGCTGCCTTCTTTGGGACCGGTTGCTCATCCAATGCAAGTTCAGGGACTTACTCAAGCCTTGATAAATTAGACACCTCTTATGAACCAAGTTCCACAACTACCCACGGTTCCTCATCCAGAACCCCCCATGAATCAGGCACCCCTAGTGCATCACTACCTACAACTGTAAAAGCAATAGATCTATCCTCAGCCATCTCAAGTGCCTACATATTTACAAGGGCCTGAGTTCTCATCCATCCATCAAAACTAACTAGCAACACAATTCATTTTCTGCTAGAACTAGGCATCATAGCTAGGCAACACAAAAAAGGATTAGCTTGATGAAATGACAAAGATGATCAAGAAAATTTCTACAGAGATGACACACTTAAGAAATTAGAACAACTAGTTGCAAGCTTCTCAACGCAGCATTCAGACCAACCTCAATCGAGAGAACAAAGATAACCGTGATGCGAGTACCTCATCTAGGAAAAATTATGAAAGAGGACAGAGTTCCAACCAAAACTTCAAAAGGAGGCCTTCACAAAGGAAAAACTGGTCATGGAATACCAGGCCAAAAAAATGGAGGCATTCCCACCCCTCTGGACCAGTCGGCTAACACAGAAAAAATAACAAGCAGGGTATATTTGGTCGACGCAGCTCTATCTGGATGGTGCCAGATCCATAAAACAAATAGGCACTTTTAATTGGACTGCTTCAAGTTCCAGACAACTGCTGAAATTTTGCAAGTAGAAGTCTAGAACAACATTGACAGTGCTATTTTCTAGGTATGGTCCCATATGAGCTTTACAATTCTTCTGTGCTCATAGTCAATCAAGCTCTTTTCCCACGAAGTGAGAGCAATGCACTTGAAAACGAGATCACTCCCCCAAAGGATGAATAAGAAAAAGAGGTAAGTGACCAAGATACTATATCCCAACTCTTTACTTTAGTAGATAATGGTCTGATAGATGAAGAAGAGTCACGTGAGGATGAAGTTCAAATGTTTCATCAAAGGGCGACCCTGTATAACTTGAGAAGTAGGAAAATAGGAGGACCCTTCACAACCTCTATTCCACCTAATAACTTCAACACCCCACCTGATCCAAATGCTAGCAATAGTCCAAGTTATCCTCATGTTCCCACCCAATACTTTAATAGAAACAAACAACCAAATCAAATGCAAAACTAATCCACTAGCTCTTCCCAAGGCAAATCCTCTGAGGCTGAGGTTGAGAAAATGGGAAAATATGTTGTTGAAGAATTAAAGAAGGTAAAAATAAGTTTTTTTGCCTTCAAATTACTTAAAGTCCCAAAAATTAGGAATGCATTCTTTAGAATGATTAATGGGCCCGCCTCTTCCAAGTCAACAAAAGAGATACCTGCCAAAAGGGTCTCTTTTGATGAATCACAACATGAACCTATAATCCAAGAAATTGTAGGTAAGAAAAAGGATGCCCCCTCAAATTAGCAAAAAGGGAAGCAACCCACCAAAGAACAAAACCAAGTGTAAACCAAAGAAAAGAACAATGAAAAAGATAAAAATCAAGTAGCCTAGGCAGATACGCCCATTGGCTTATTTCAAGGGAAGTTAGAAAAACCACCTTTCCTCACTCCTATAAGAATATTTGGGAAGAATCTACATAATTGATTGCTTGATTCAGGAGCATCAGCCAATGTTATGCCTATTTTCGTATGCAAAGCATTAGGAATAGTCCCCACTCCTTCCAGAAGAAAGGTGACCCAACTAGATAAAATAGAGGTGAACATAGTTGGGGAGATCAATTGAATCCCCATGCATATTTCCACACACCCAAGAGTGCAACAAGTAATTGACATTCAAGTGGTAGATATCCTAGACACATACAGAATAATACTGGTATGAGACTTCACTAGGGTGTTGAACATATATGTTGCAACTGACTTCTCCCATGTGTGGCTACCATGGAAAGGACTGCCAAATCAAATCTATATAGATCGGGAGTCATGCATGAAATTTATGATCACAAAGTACAACAACACTAATGAGGTTCTATTTTCTAAAATGGAGTTGGGTAATTATTCTCCTATGGCTTACCAAGAGGAATCAGAGCTCCAAGAAGAGGTGACTGAAGAGGTTCTCTTGGTGTTGTGCAACCCCCCTATGGATTTGACTTATACGCCCCAAAGCACTGAGGTGTTAGTTGAGTCAAATGATGAGGAATTCAATGAAGATGGAAATTTTGGATTATTGGATGGGTTCCAAAAATTTATTTAAAAATGTGTGCAGGATCAGCTTAGCCTGGGATCAAGGATGGATTTCCAAGAGCTCCTGTTACCCAGTTGGTGCAGTGTCCACAACACTACCCACTGAGAATTTGAATGTTGCATTTTTCAAATAGTAGTTGCTCACATCAGTGGAAAAGTTTCATTGAAGAAGGAGCCCCAAACTTAAAAACCTAACACTAGAAATGTTGAGTCTATGCCCACCCTCGAAATTGCAGATGCAAGCGCGCAACCAAGGAAAGATGAATACATGATCAGCCCTGGAATTAAAAATCCATAGGTAAGACCTACTTCACTGCTCATAGGCTTCAATTATATTATACAAATAATGTAGCAGAGTATGAGGCACTAGTCCATGGTCTTTTGATGGCCCTAAGGAAGAAGGTCAAAATGATGCAAGTCTTTGGGGACTCAGATTTAGTGTAAAAAAAGTTAGGAAATTGTATACTTGTCATGATAGAAGGCTAGCAAACTACAAGCATAGGGTTTGGGATCTTTTGGAGAGCTTAGATGCATTTAATATTCAACTGATCCCTCATTCCCAAAAGTATACCGTCAATTCCTTGGCTCAAGTAGCCAACGCCCTTCAACCTCTATCGTTGTCCAGCCTCAAAAGGTTCACTATTGAGATTACTTAGAACTACCCTATCTATGCTAGACAACGTTACTAATTTCCAAGTATTTGACGATGATAAGCACATATAGGATTTCATCACTAGCTCAGATCTATTTGCAACTCATATCATTGATGAGGCTAAGCCTAAAGAAGCTAAACTAGATATAGGAGTCATTAACCTCAAGAAAAATACTATTTCTAGGGGTATGGTCCAACTTGAGTGGATATTTGACTTGGATCAGATCAGAGATCAGGATCAGCAAGCAAAGAAGGACTCTATCAATAATCAATGTGACACTCCTAACCTTGGAACAACTGAGGATGTTATAAATGTATTCATTGGAAAAGTGTGCATGCCAGAAGAAAAGGAAGGGATCCTTGATGCTTTACAAAAGTACCATGATGTGGTCAGTTGGAGTTACGAATATTTAAAAACATACGACGTGTTGATCATCATGCACACTATCCCTCTCAAGTCATACATCAGACCATTCTGATAGCGACAACAACCAATCAATGCTTTATTGGAGCCCATCATCTACAAGGAAGTTCAAAAGTTGTTGTCCGCCAAAATTATATTTCCAGTCAGGCACTCCACGTGGTGGGCCAATCTGGTCTCAGTTAGGAAAAATAATGCAGAAATCAGATTGTTCGTGGACTTTCGTAACTTGAATAGAGCTTCAGAGAAGGACAACTATCCAGTACGCTCATGGTGTAGTACAAGGTTAGGCACAAGACAACATTCACCACCAAGTGGGGAACCTTTGCATATAGAAGGATGTCATTTGGACTCATCAACGTTGGCGCAACATTCCAACATGCAATGGGTATTTCCTTTAAGGATTTGATTAGAAAGTGCATCATCATCTACATGGATGATCACACAGTATTTTCAAAGAAGCGAGGCGATCATGTTTTTGATTTATGTAATTTTTTTCACAAGTGTAGGGAATTTGGGATTTCCCTAAACCTAAAGAAGTGCATCTTTGGTGTTACTGAAGGAAAGCAACATGAGAATGTGATCTTAGAGAAAGGAATCTCAATTGACCCTGAGCATATTTAGTCCCTCCTAAAGATCCAACTGCCAGGAAACAAGAAAGAGTTGAAATTTTTCTTTGGAAAGATAAACTTTGCCAGAAAATTCATCACCGGCTTTGCTGAGATAGTTAAGCCACTTAATTCTATGCTTAAAAGAAAGACGCCAAGGTTGAGTGGACTCTCAAGGCAAGGCAGGCATTTGAGGAAATTAGGAAAGAAATTGTTGATGCACCCGTACTAGTTAGTCATGATTACTTGAAACCATTTTACATTTACTTGTTTGCTTCAGACCATTCATATTCCAACATACTGACTCAAAAGGATGATGAAGGGAGTAAGCACCCAATCGCCTTCATGAGTGCTCCATTAAAATATGTCGAGCTGAGGTACCACAATGTGGAGAAACAAGCATAGGCTATGGTTAGGGGAGTCAATAAATTTATACATTAAATCTTGCAAAACAAGGTGTTCACCATAGTGCCTGACCCAACAGTAAAGAATTTGTTGATGCAGAATTAGTTAGGCGAAAGAAGGGAAAAATGGGTCGCTTTGCTATAGGAATATGACATGGAGATTCATCCCATAAAGTTAGTAAGAGGGAAGGCCCTCACCTATACAATAGCTGAAACACTAATTGAAGCAGGACCTGAGCTTACTGTCCAACAGTACCAACTTGAAGATGTCTCCCTTGGAGAATGGTATGATGACATCGTCTACTATATGTTGCATAACAAGTGCCCGCCTCACCTGTAGGGGGTGCAAAAAAGTGCTCTTTGGCTAAAAAGTGATAGCTACATGCTACGGGGTTCTATACTGTACAAGAGGAATCATGAACGGATCTACCTTAGATGCCTTGGAAAAGAAGAGGCAGCACGAGTGTTAAAATAATTTCATGAAAAATTTGGTACTGGTCATCGATCTAGCCCATCCACTGCTCATAAAATCTTGCGGGTTGGGTACTATTAGCTGATGGTATTCAACGATGCACACAGCCATGTCCAAACTTTCCATGTGTGTCAGACTACTACAACTAGAGAACGAAATGTTGTTTTCCCACTGCAACTAGTCCTGGAGGTAAGGTCATTCACGCAATAGGGTCTCGAATTCATTAGTCTGGTAATACCACCATCCTCTGAAGGTCAAAGGTACATTCTAACCTCTTCTAATTATTGTAACTAATGGATAGAAGTGATTGCATGTAGACAATGTACCATCAAAGTAGTTACTAATTTCCTTGAAAGCTTTATTCTGAATCATTTTGGTTTTCCATATGCCCTTGTTTGTGATAATGGTCCTACCTTTTCCTCACTTAAATTTGCTAGTTGGGCCTTTAATAATGGTATTTCCCTTAAGTTCTCATCCAATTACTACCCTCAAGGAAATGGGCTAGCCGAATCCACAAATAAGAACTCGATCACTATAATCAAGAAGTTGCTCGATAGGAACCCCAAATATTGGCACACCCAGTTGCATTTTTCCCTTTGGGTAGATCATACATGCCACAAGGCCTCCCTAGGTGACTCCCCATTCCATATCGTTTATGGTCTCGAGCCTATCTATTCCATGCACTTGAGGATCCCTACCCTCCAATTTATTAACACCTTGTATGAAGAGGGGGACCATCGAGAAACCCATTGACCTGAACTCCTTCACCTAGAAGAAGTCTGTGATCGAGCCATTGAAATTTTTTCCAAACATTAGGGCATGTTCAAGAGATGGTTCAACCGATGAGCCAAAGTTAGGGCCTTTAGAATTTTTGATTTGGTCCTATGTTGGGACAAGTCCCATGAAAAGAAAGGGGGACATGACAAATTTGACAAGCTCTAGATTGGCCTCTTTCAAATTTCTAAAAATTTAGGAGATAATGCTTTCTGCCTCAAGACACTAACTAGTGAAGATGTCCCATTTCCCGTCAACGGGAAACACCTCAAGCATTATTTCCTTGCCTGAGCTCTACTAAGTTAGCCTTTGTAAATACCTATACATAGGTTAGTTTAGGTTTCCTTTTTTTTTTTTTGTCTCACTTTGCTTTTTTTTTTGCTCTTTCTCCCAACCGTCTTGTTTTGTTGAAGATGTTCCTTTATTTTTGATGCAGTGGCCGTGCTTGGTTTGACAAATGGTTCACTTTGCTTATTGCTCTTTATGTTCTCTAGTTAAATATTCACTCCCAACCATTGATCTATGATTGCTTCTATGAGGTGGTTTCCTTACTTGAACTCTGACTTGACCTAGAACATGACTCTTAGTTGAATCTTTGCACAATCGTCTCAAATCATGCATGAGACATACACTAACTGTACAATGGCTGTCATGGGACCAAGCAAGTGAAAAATCTTAAGTCTACTCCAGTGACCATTGTGATTCCAAACCCACAATAAGCCTCGATGCTTATGCAGTTAAGCAAAAGAAAGAGCATAGAAAAGAAAATATCTGAAAAGAAAATAAAGAAAGAGAAGAAATGAAAATAAAGAAAGTGTGTGGGTGTGTGAACAACTCTATCAGGGATATGGAAGCCCGAATGGTAGTAGAGCAATGTTTGTGGGATCACAGCGACAACTCCATCGGGGCTATGGATGCCTGATTGGCAGTGAAGCAATGTCTAGGTTCCTTTTGGGGTTAGACAATTTATGTAGCTTGCTTTGCATGATTAATGGTTGTTTGTTACAATTTCTGAAGGAAAGGGAATGAACTCACCATGAGCACACACTCCTAAGATTTTTTTGTGATTTGATTCAAATAAGGATCCCATTCTCCTTCAAGTTCCTTAGTTCACTTATAGAAATCGGCTTCTAGTCTGTGAAACCAGGGATTCTGGGTTCTGAATGAGTCTTTATCCTTAGAATGCTTAGGAGCATTCTCCCAGTAGAGTCTCCATTTGTTGTTCCTATAGCACACGCCCCATTTGGAACGGGGCCCCTCTCTTTTTCACTTTTGTCAAGTCACTTTTCCCTTTGCCTCATTTTGAGTGCCCCCTATTTGAGTCCTAAGTGGTCAATAAGTCCTAAGGCTACCATCTTGAGTTGACCAAGTTTCACCACCCTTGAAATTTTCAAGTCTTTTTCCTTTGCAAAGTTTCTCTGGCAGTTTTCCTTGAGTCCCTTAAATTGTCATCTTTTGCTTGGTGTGGGTCCATACTTGCAGGTTTCCCCATGCAAAATTCCCTTCAGATTTAGCTGTTCTTGCGACGTGTGAGTTAGGACATCCACCAACATTGTGGGTTTTGCATCCACCATTGCCTTTCCCCTCGATGAATTCCAAACGACAAATGCCTAGTTGCCACCCATCTCGCAGGCTTCGCCGTTCCCGCTGTTGGTTGTTTTGAAAATTCTGCCCACCAACACTACCAACAGTCATACTGACATTAAATGTAAGAATTTAATGGCTAAAATCCTATAAATAGAAAAAAAAATTGTGTTGTTTTCACCGACATTCCTTCTGAACTTGTCAGAGCTCCTCCTGCCTCTGCCGCCTTCACACCCGAGTTGTCTCAATGATGAATCTAAGTACTTTCTTCAGCACTACATCGGACTACAAGGTAAGTTTTTAGCCACCCTAGCTATTCATGCTCTGGTTCATTTTAGTTACAAATTCAAAAATCTTGTGGAAAACCCAATAAAATCTTAAGAAATTTGGTCGAGGACGTGACCCCGTGTGAAACCCATGCTTTAGAATTTGAAAACCCTTCAAAAACTAGCTAGTTGGGCCACACAGAACATGCCTCTGCATTCAACATTCTTGAACTTAGGCCTTCATGCCCTTGCAGCCCACAAGTCTTTTGCCGCCATTGCCTTAAATTTTTGAATGACAAGCTCAAACATCAGTCATCACCCTTATTAGGTCCTCGCATGCAGGAAGACAACACCTCCTTGCCATCACCATTGAATCAAATGATAATCCTAAGTTAAGCGGGGATCCTCAAGGCCCCTGCCACTCTACAAGTACAGGTTTTCGCACACTATCTGAACTCTGGCCTTTCGGCTTGTGGGTTCCATGAGACCTCTATTTGTCACCTCGGTAAGTCGTTAAAACTCTATTTGTGAGCCATTTGATGCGGGCTTCTACTGCTGCTTTTCCATCATTTCACTGACCATTCTAAATGGTGGGGTTCCCATTTACTCCCACTTTGCAAACCCCGCACCTTTCATTTCTGATCAGCCCTTGATGTGCAAAATGCATAGGTAAAATGCTATTGCGGTCCGCCAACCACAGGCTGCTACCCGATCTCCGCTATCTTCAAACGACCATTCCCTAGCATCCATCCGCAGGTTTCTACCCGCATCATTCAAAGGGACTTAAATTTTGAAGCTAACCTTGAACTGGCCTTTTGGCCTGCAGATCCCACATTGCAGGTCACCATCTATGGGAGCTGCCTTGCCACCGCCATTTGAGAATGGCCATTCCTCAATAGCTTTCTGTAGCTTCCAGCCCACAACCCCCATTAAAGGCTAAACACTAACGGATGGAGCCGACCTGTTGTCTGTCTTGCCAAGTCTTATCCCTCCATGGTTGTTTGACTCTCCTCGAGTAAATATTGCATGTCGGTGCTTCGTGCGGGCATGACGGTGTGGGCCACCATTTGCTGGCCCTTGTTGCATCTCCATCATCTCTAAATGGTAGTCACCAAGCAGAATCCCAGCAATCCTCGCTCGATCCCTCTGAATGCATTGAGCATAGAGGTTAACACTGGGTCATTCCTCTTGCTTGCAGGTCCCGCATTGTAGGACTCCATTTGCTAGCTTTTGGCATGCCAAGGCCATTTTAAAACAAAGGAGCTCCAAACTACCTTGATGACCTCTACTCCTGCAACCTCTAGACCTATATGCCAAAGTGACTGAACTAACAGCCCCAAAACTTCATGATTGATGAACCCACATGTTTAAACACCTTAGCACCTTGGTGAGCCCCAGTAACAGTGCAAAGATATTGATGCGGGTGGCTATATGCGAGTCATGGTGTCTTTTCCATCTTCCTACTACCTTCTCCAAAATGGTTGCCATCCTAGGGAAACTGCATCCCTGGGCCCACATTGCTCGATCTTCCCCAAACGAGAGCCAAATGATGTTTTTTGATGAATGTTATGATCTTTGAAGGATGAATTACTTAATCTAACATCTCTTTTGCAGGATTTTGTTGACACTCTCCTTATTTTATACAAGAACATGCTCAATGCACCTTTGCTTGTAGGATTTATGGAACCAGCTACAAGACCATCAGCCCCATCCATAGAGAAAGAAAATGGGAATAAGACTACCAAAGCTCTCATAGGGAAAGAAGATAAATATCAGATGAAATACCAATTCCAAGGAATAGAGGTCACCTCCAAGGTCACCATCATGTGGGATACTGTTATAGACACCAACCTTGGATAGGCTGACATAGATGAATTCAACTAGAGGGTCATCATCAACCCCACCATAGAAAATGCCAAGAAAATAAGAAAAAGTGGTTTGGCTAAGTAAGTCAATTTCCCACCCACTCTTGTGGCTCGAGAGTTGGTGATGGCTTGCAAAGAGGCCTATCAAGAAAATACTAGAAGAATCATTGATCGTGATGGTAAAGTATTGGTTGAACTATCTGCCATGTCCATAGGAAGAACATTCCACGTTCCTACCTTTGACACTATGGGGGAAAAAACAAAAGAATATGTAGAAAGTATGTGGAAGGTTGACTCCCTAAAATGCAAAAATATAATTAACCAATACTAGTTGATGGGAAGTGCTAATAAGGTTCCCCAAGAGTTGTTCAGGAGCGACTTTTACAAAGACTATCATGGCTTGGTGACCTTGTTGAGTACGGTTATGGCCATCCCTATTGCAGCCTACAGTTTCCAATAATAGATGTTTTACTTCATACAGGAGATAATCAGAGGAACAAGTAAGTTTCACTAGGCAGGAATGATTAGCAACTATTTTCATTAGTAGTTCCTTGCGTTTAGAAGACCTCCCAATTCTATATGACTTGTTATTTGGTATATCTTTTGGCTGACCCATTTCCCTACAGGGATTTATTTGTCACACAGAGCCCGAATCTAGGGAGAGAGTTGAAATTATATGACTGACACCCACAACTCCAATATCAAAATTTCAAGAAGGATTAATGTAGGGTAAAAAATGCCTTCATTGGGCACATTATTAGACTTCTCGACAGGGACTTTAAGAGGAGAGTCACACAACGTCCACACATTCATTCACCGGTTCAGATTCCTATTCATACAATTCCCCAAATTCACTTACATCTGAATAGCGGGCTTCTCTGAGAGGCCATATAAGCTACCCCAATATCCAAATGACCAATTGATTTCTCTATAAGTCTCTAGGAAACTACAACATGCACATACTCTCCTAAGCAACAAACACAAGCCATGCATTCCTTACCCTCTCACTTTCGGCCAAGGCATGTATGCTATTCTGGCATCCCAATGTGTAGAGTATTCAGAGAAGGAGATCATTGAATACAACTTGGGCCTCCACACTTCTCAGCCAAGGATGGACCCTTATGGTAAATTGAAGATGGTTGGGAGAGAATATGCCCACTTGCATAACATTGAATATTTTTGGGCTAACTGTCACGATGAAAAGGAGGTGTGCATGAGGTACTATATGCGCATGAATGCTTACTTTGTCAAGATGGTCAAACTATTCCTAGTACCAGAATAGATCATATAAGATGAAAGCACTCTCATCAATCTGAGGTTTCATGCCATCGCCAACTTGCCATTGCCCCTAATAGACTAGAATGAAGAAGAGGTCAATGACCTCGATATCCTGATGAAGCCAATACAGCACATAACCAAGCAATGGATAAATGCATAGATTTCCTAGTTGAAGCTCCAAGGAGCCACTTTGACCTATGGTGAGCTTGAAGATGAGCTCGAGAGTGAAATAGACGGTGGGACTATTGCTGCCCCAACTAAAGAGGCTCCAAAATCTCCTCTCGCCACCAGGTTAAGGAAAATAAATCTAGTATCACAGCACCAACCAAATCATAAAGTATATTTGAAGAAGGCTTTAGAGTGTGAGACATCGAAGAAAGCCAAGAATTCGAGCAGGTTCTATGAGATGCCCACAATCCAAGAGGATCCACTACACGAAGGAGAAGTGTAAGAGGTTGAGCAACCTAAGTCACCACCTATTGCCTCTACTCTTCCTGCCACCACCACTACCACTGCTATTACTCCTCCTCTAGCATCTCAAACATTACCCATCTCCTCTCCGCCTGCGGTGGACATCTCGGTTCACCTTGCCTCTACCTCGCCGACTACTCTAATTTTAGTGCTAGACTCCTAATCCACCATGACCTCCCCACTCTCATCCTCCTCAATGTATCCATCAACAATAGTTCCTATAGCATCCATGATTACAACTTCCACTCTCACTCTTCTAGAGGCCTTTTCCTGGCATATGTAGAATATACCTATGGAGCTCTCTAGAGTACTGATGAACCCTTCAGTACAGGCTGCTCTAGCTCAAGCTATTGTTGGTCTCCTTGTCCCTCCTCTAATAGAACCACCAAAAAATGGAGGCGACAATACAAATCTCAGAAGAGCTGGAGAGAAAAGAGAGGGAGGTAGCTAAAGAGGGAGATGATGAACCTTAGGACCCATTCAAGGATGACTATCATGAGGATCTGGAACATCAAAACTTGGTCATAAATGAGGTAGTATATTAAGAAGAGAGGTCAGAGTCCTCAAAGGAAGATGTCAAAGACCCTAGTGCCAAGTAAATAGTAGATTCCTCTGACCAAGAACTTGTGGAAGAGTTGTCCAAACAACTCAAAGACATCGGAGAGGAAGTTGAAAGGCAGTCTTCCAAGGAAAAGAAAGAAATGGATGAAGACATGGAGGTATCTATAGAGCCTCTAGCAAAGGGACAAGATGAAGGTCCTCGATCAAGCAGAATAAGTACCTCCCAAGAAAGAAGAGGAGAAGAAAGAAGATGAAGCTAAAGAAGAAGATAAGCCTAAAGAAGATGCTGAAATGAGAAGAATCCCTAAGGCAGAGCACCACACAAAACTTAGGCAAGAAGAAGAAAAATCATCTGAAGGGGAAGATAGCTGAAAAGAAAACATAGCTGGCATTGGGTCACAAGAGGAAATACCATATTCATCTCAGACTTAGATGAAGAAGAAAAGGAGAAAATAGAGTAGGAAGCTCCAGACCATGAGGAAAGGGAAGTACAACATGCTCAAAGAGAGGAAGGTGATCATGAATCACCAAAGGAGGGATCTCAGATGCTCGAGTGGTTGGAGAAACAACTATAGAAGAAGAACCCCGCTCTCATGGACCCCAAGGAAAGGCTAGAAGCTATCCTAGCACGAGCCCAAATAGGGGAAAAGAAAGAAAAGAAGCCAAGGGTCTGATCCCACATCAAGATGGATGTATCAGGATCGAGGATAGTACATAATAGACAAGGGAGAAGGAGTTAGCTATAATATCTCCACCATTGACCTGGGTACAACTATGAGAGAGTAGAAGATTGATCATCTCCAGGGATCAGTTGCCACAATCATTCACTAGATGAACAAGGACCAATATTCTAAGGAAGAACTAAAATCACAGGTGGCAGACCTTACCGCTTACATTTAACAGTGGTCCACTACTGAGGAGCTTCTGACGACTTCATCAGCCCTGCCACTACTATTGTCCAAGGATCACATAAGGAAGCTAGAGATAAGAAATAATTGGACCAAAGCTACTGAAGAATGGTTTCGGTGGGTGATCTATAATGGTGACCTGGGCATTGGTCATGCCGTTAGAACAACCAATAGATTTTAGGAAGTGCAAAAGAAGCTAGAAGGAATAAATAAATTTTGTACTGACTTCTCAAAATTATATAGAATTACATATCCTAAGCTCGAGGCTATCTTCAAGATTCTTGAGAAGACTTGGGAGAAGGAGTTGAGCTAGGAAAAGGATGATCACTAGCTCGTCGAGATGTGGAAAATGGGTTTAGACCACAAAAGAGAAGTCTCAGAGCAGGTGCTCCATGAAGTGGAGCTTGACCTGGAGTGGGTCAAAGAACACATGGCATATTGTGAAGAATATTTGAAGCTTATGACGGATTACGACATTCCTGTCCTCGAGCTGGACCCAGAGAAAATAAGGTTTTTTTTTCATAAGAAGATGGAGAATGGCGCTATGGACTCACTAACGCCAAAATTTATGGATTTTTTTTCCCAAGCCTTCGCCCAATCAGAATAAGTAATCAAGAAAACATTGAAGTGTACAAAGAATTGGGAGCTGATCACTAGCAGGTCCAAGAAATTGACCTTCCAAGTGGTCCAATCTGATCCAGGTGGATCCAAGAAACCTAAAAATTTCAGTCTCATAATCTCACAAAACCAACATCATCGTGCATAGCTCACTGACATGCTCCTGACACAACTTGAACGGGCTCAAAAGGAGTTCATATGTAGAAGTTATGTGCAGTCAAAGGTCCGGTCAAACAAGCGAATCAAGCATTCAAAAAGGCAAAAAAATATCATTTCAAAATGAGACAAAAATGACACCAAGTTGTAGAGCTTGTTGTGTTGATTCTGGAACTATATTCAGTTTCGAAAATAGAGTCTATATGAGCAAAATAGAGTCGGTCAAAGTTTGCATACAAAAAGAGTTGACCAGTCAAAATGATGATGTCAACATGGTGATGTGGCAAGTGGTGATATGGAAAGGGTATATGAAATGGCATAAATATGGATTAAACCATATTTGTTAAAGAAAAATATATATAAAGTGGGCACCACCTCTTAAAGTGGGATGCCACCTAAGGAATAGGGGGTATCCCACCTTATATGGGAAGTCTCCCTTGTCTTTAGAGGAAAAAATTAAAAGGAGGAGAGGATGGTGGGATCACCACCCACCATTTTCTCTAAAATATTTAATTGCTTTTTCAAAGCCTTAGAATAAGGCTAAATCCCTTTTTCCTAGAGGCCTAAATTATCCCATATTTTTAGAGGCCTAGAATATTTTCCTTTCCACGGAAATATTAGGAATAGTATTCCTAAATTAAGGGGTCAAATAAAACCTTACATAAAATATTCCATAAATAATAAAGAATAAATCCATTCGTAACCATTCAAATGGAAAGAGAATTATTTTGAGGGGATATTATCCTTCCAAAAATTATTAAAGGAGGATATTATTGATTTTTTTTCTTGTAATAGGAGATATGGGTATATTTGTAAATAATATGGTTTTAGCCCGTATTAGCAAATAAATTTGTATAAAAGGGGGAGAGTTTTTGCTTGAAAATAAGCAAGCCTACTTGGAGAAATAATTCCTTTGTGAGAGTTGAATTCTTTTTTAGAGGAAGAATTGCAAGGTGTTGTTATACACCAAAATTGTAAAAGTGAGAGAGATTGTGAGGAATTTTGTGCAGGTTTTTGAAGCTTGAATATTGTAAGAAGGCATCTTCAGGTGCTTGGCGATATTAATAAAAGAGGTCCAACATTGAGAAGCAAACCCAGAGACGTAGTCCTGATTGGACAAACTATGTTATCAACTTGCGTCTGATTCTTCTATCTTCTGTCTTATTATTCTTCTATCTCTGTCTTACATTCTCTCTAATTTATTTCCAGTATTTTCAATTTGGCATTTAAGTTATAATTACAACATTTTAGTAATTAGTTAATTTCACTGAGTTCTGTAAAGGATTAAGTGAACTTAGTCTGTAATTTCAATGGTTAAACAACATAATCACACAATTTTGTCTGGATCGGGGAAAAATTGTAATTAGGATTAATTTGCAAGTTATTTTGTAAACCTCTAATTACGGATGGAATTGGTATGAAAGCCCATTTTGTAGGAAATTGCATAAGTGAATGCTAACTAGGTTGAAGTTGAAGCAAGGAGAAGGTGCAGTTACAGAATTCAATCCTAAGATCGGGAAATGAAAGCCATAAAAAATGTCAGAAATGGTAACTGAATATAAAGCTCCAGAGCTTGATGAGAAAGCTTTCCAGAAAGCATTTCTTGAAATGAAGTCAATGGTGGAAGTTCTTTTCCAAGAGAGGCAAGAACGAAAGAAGAAAAAGGAAAGCAAGGCTAGAAAAAAGGAGGAAGTTGAATCCTCACTGAAAGAAGACAAAGGTAAAGGAGTAGGAGGTGGTAGTGACCCTCTTGAACCTCCATCCCCATCTTCCTCATCTTCTTCATCTTCATCTTCTTCTTCGTCTAACTCTTCCAAAAAGAAACAACCTATGAAATTTGAAGTTAATTCACCTTTGTTGAAACTTGATGTTAAATTTGATTTGCCAATCTATAATGGAGAACTAGATGCAGAAAAACTTGATAATTGGATAAAACAAATTGAAGTTTATTGTAGAGTTCGGAAGTTTACTAAGGATTCTCAAAAAATCCAATTACCTACTCTTCGCCTAGGAGGCACAACTTTAATTTGGTGGGAGAGTAGAACACAGGAGGATCTAAGTCGTTATGGAAAAATTATTTCTTCTTGGTTTGAGTTTATAGCTACATTAAGGAAACGGTTTTATCCATTAGGGCATATGCAAAAAGCAATGATGAATTGGCAATCATTAAAGCAAGAGAAAGGACAAAGTGTGCAAGAATATACACAAGAGTTTAGGAAGAGGGCTTTAATGTTGGGCATTCCTTTATACACGAAAGAAACTTTGTTAAACTATATAGGTGGATTACATGAGAATTTGAAACATAGTATACTTATGTTTAATCCAACTAACATTGATGAAGTTAGTGTGCAAGCTATCCATTTGGAAACAAGCTCAAGGAATAGCCATGACAATCTGTTTTTGGACTCGAGTAAGCAGATAAATAGCAAGAAATGGAAGGAGAAATCACAACAAACCGCTACTATAAAGAAAGAGGACGAGAAGCCTTATTGCTCACATTGCAAGAAGCAAGGGCACAGAGATGCGAAGTGTTGGAAATTACATCCTGATGAGAAGCTTAAGTGGTTGAAGGATCGAAAGGGTAAGCAGAAGTCCATTGCTGTTGTGCAAGACCTTGGTATGGAATCTAGTGATGAATCAAAGATTTCAATTGTGGGTTTGAAAGGTAAATCTTTTGTTGGTAATAAATCTATCACTGATGTTTCATGTGCTTCTACTTCAAAAATTCATGTTGTTCCTGAAGATAGAAAAAGATGTGAATTGTTTCATATAAGGGTGATTTCTAAGAACACTAAGATTGATACACTGATAGATAGTGGGTCCCAAGTTAATCTAATTTATGAAGAAGTTGTTGAATAGTTGGGATTGAAAACAAAGCCACATAAAAACCCTTATCCATTAGGTTGGGTGTGCAATGATAACAAATTGTTAGTAACTAAGCAATGCAATTTAAGATTTGCAATAACATCTAAGTTTATAGATGAGGTTGAATTTGATGTGGTTCCACTTGATATATGTGGGATTGTGTTGGGTAGCCAATACTTGTATGATAGGAAAGAAATCTTCTATAGGGAACATAATCAATATCACTTGTTTAAGGAAGGAATTGAATACATTGTGCATTCTCATCCAATTAAGATTGGTAAGTCTTTTGTGACAACGGGACATTTGAAAAGGGTAGTTAATGCAAGCAATAATTTGGCACTTATGTCTGTACCACAAGAAGTGTCATTGCATAGGAGCATGTCTAATTCTAAGGTTGTTCCAGTTATGAAAGATAAGCATGATATTGGTATATTATTTTTCTCATCTGCAAATTCAATTTTGTTATTCATCCTTCTACTTTTCAGCAGTATATGGTTGGTAGCAACAACATTGGATGTGGATGTGTATATGGCTAATGTACTTAACAAAATCGGTGCAGTTTTGGTTATTGTTATGATGAGTCAGGTGTTCAGAATTCCAGCAAGGAGAGATGATACTGGGCAAGTGGGGCAACATTGCCCTAGCTCAAATTGTACATAAAATAGACCTTTTGGAGGTCCAAAAGCTTCTCAACGGGGAGGAATGATCTAGGTGGATCCAAGAAACCTGAAAATTTCACAGTCTCATAATCTCACAAAACCAACATCATCGTGTAGAGCTTGCTGACATGGTCCTAACACAACTTGAACGGGCTCAAAAGGAGTTCGTATGCAGAAGTTATGCACAGTCAAAGGTCCGGTCAAATAGGTGAATTAGGCATTCAAAAAGGCAAAAAAATGATCATTTCAAAATGAGACAAAAATGACACCAAGTTGTAGAGCTCATCGTGCTGATTCCAGAACTATATTCAGTTTCGAAAATAGAGTCCGTATGAGCAAAATAGAGTCGGTCAAAGTTTGCAGACAAAAAGAGTTGACTAGTCAAAATGATGACGTCATCATGACGTCAACATGGCAATGTGGCAAGTGGTGACGTGGAAAGAGTATATGAAATGGCATAAATATGGATTAAACCATATTTGTTAAAGAAAAAAATATATAAAGTGGGCACCACCTATTAAAGTGGGATGCCACCTAAGGAATAGGGGGTATCCAACCTTATATGGGAAGTCTCCCTTGTCTTTAGGGGAAAGACTTAAAAGGAGGAGAGGATGGTGGGAACACCACCCACCATTTTCTCTAAAAGATTTAATTGCTTTTTCAAAGCCTTAGAATAAGGCTAAATCCCTTTTTCCTAGAGGCCTAAATTATCCCATATTTTTAGAGGCCTAGAATATTTTCCTTTACATGGAAATATTAGGAATAGTATTCCTAAATTAAGGGGTCAAATAAAACCTTACATAAAATATTCCCTAAATAATAGAGAATAAATCCATTCATAACCGTTCAAATGGAAAGAGATATATTTTGAGGGGATATTATCCTTCCAAAAATTATTAAAGGAGGATATTATTGATTTTTTTTCTTGTAATAGGAGATATGGGTATATTTGCAAATAATATGGTTTTAGCCCATATTAGCGAATAAATTTGTATAAAAGGGGTAGAGTTTTTGCTTGAAAATAAGCAAGCCTACTTGGAGAAATAGTTCCTTTGTGAGAGTTGAATTCTTCTTTAGAGGAAGAATTGCAAGGTGTTATACACCAAAATTTTAAAAGTGAGAGAGATTGTGAGGAATTTTGTGCAGGTTTTTGAAGATTGAATATTGTAAGAAGGCATCTTCAGGTGCTTGGCGATATTAATAAAAGCGGTCCAACATTGAGAAGCGGACCCAGAGACGTAGTCCTGATTAGATGAACTCTGTTATCAACTTGCGTCTGATTCTTCTGTCTTCTATCTTATTATTCTTCTATCTCCTGTCTTACATTCTCTCTAATTTATTTCCAGTATTTTCAATTTGGCATTTAAGTTCTAATTACAACATTTTAGTAATTAGTTAATTTCACTGAATTCTGTAAAGGATTAAGTGAACTTAGTCTATAATTTTAACAGTTAAACAACATAATCACACAATTCTGTCTGGATCGGGGAAAAATTGTAATTAGGCTTAATTTGCAAGTTATTTTGTAAACCTCTAATTACGGATCACAATCTAACATCCTAGAATGGAAAAAACTTCAAGCATTGATGGGAAAGTTCATGGGGTATGCCACTGTGAAGAAAAATGAAGGAAAGCCTATCATTAATGATGAGTTTCTCACTGTGTAGTTGTAGAGAAAAGTTAATTAGCTAGAAGACAAAAGTGCTACAGTGCCAAGCACTACAGGACAAAATAGGGATAAGAGAAGAAATGTATTTTAAAATTGTAACATATGGGGTTAGGTGAAACCCTAATTTGTAGTGAATCTTGGCTACAAAATGAGATTAAATATTGGCCATTCATTTTGATTTTTGAAAACTATAAATAAGGGGTCCCCTCTCATTTTCAAAGAGAGAGTTGAGTTGTTGTAAAGACATGTTGCTGAAATTCTAATATAAATTCATTGCTTTTGGGTGGATTCTTGAGTTTACTTCATGTTTCATGATTCATCTCCTCATAGTTGATAGATTTGAGTAGATTTATTTTCTTGTTCTATGCTTTTTACATGCTTTAGTTAGTTTAGTAGATGTTGTTCATTGATGCTGAAGAATATTGTTGTGTTGATGCCCTTCCTTGTTAATTCCTTTTGTTGTTTGTTGATGATAAATAGTAGTGTAAAGCTAGTCTGAACATAAATTCATTGTTGCACCTAAATTTCATATTTTATTCATGCTTTATGGTGAATGAACAACTGAAAATCTGAAGACCTTAGAAGATAGCACTAGTTTCATGATACAATTAGTTGATTTGGTTAAGTCGAACTTAGTTTCAGGAAAGTTGTCCACTGTAGTATCCTCCATTGTCACTATTCATTAGTAGTTGCAGGTCTAGGAACTTCCTCCTTTCCCTTCCCTTTTGACCTTTCTTTAAAATAGTAATTTAGGAAAGGTTCCAACATCATTGTAAAGCCAAATCTGATGATAAAAGTGTATTTTTAGATTGTTGTTTTCAACTTGCAGCAATTTTACATTAACTCCAACACCTTGAGAACTCCACTTAAAGAACCAATATCCCTCCAACTTAGCATATGTAAGGCTTCCCTATGATTACCAACAAATCACATGAACCAACTGAGATATTTCAAGCACGTCATGACTTGACACCTGAGAGACCTTGGCATAGTTTTCTACAAATTTCTTGTAGAAAATTGTCTTTCAAGAGAGGTGATGTACCTATGCATTACCTTTGTTGAGAAGTGCTAAAACACCCATCAACATGATGTTTTATTCTTGGATAATTATGGCATAAGTATGTATAAATAATTGTTTTTCTATCTATTTTAACCCCCATTCATCTGATTCACTCAAGAGTACATTCATCCATTCAATCTTCTCATTCAAGCATTTGAGTAACATCACATCATTGAATCAAGCATCTTGGAGTAGCCATTGACATATCTTCATATTTCAACAACAAGGGTTTGGTGGGTTTAGGACACTTGCATGTTTTTTATTCATCATTCCTTTCTTGTTTTCATTTCATTTCTTTATCAAGGGTTTGATTACCAAAGTGGGATTTTACTAAGGTAAATCCCTATACTCTAACCCTTAACCATTTTTCCCATCTTTGCATGTGTGTTTACACATCTTGTAGGCAGATTTTTCAAAGAAATAGGTGTTGGAAAGTGATCAAAAAGTCATCAAAGTGATTCAGGTCAACTAAACCCTAATTCAAGCTTGTAGACAACATTCAGCCCATTTTTTGTAGATTTGATTTCGTCAACCCGACAAGAAGACAAGTGTAGATGTGGACCAATAGAGTTGACCCTTGAATTTGTAGAATTTTGGAGGACTGATTCACCATCAATGGAGAATGAGTCTCACTACTAGGCTAGAAAATTGATTTCATCATAATTCAATTCCCGATAGTTAGAAACTAGTTTGAGGATAGTTTATTAGAAGGAGGACTGATTCGCCATCAGTGGCGAATGAGTCCCACTGGTCATCAACAGTGATTTATGTTAGATTCTAGAACCTTCCAGCATTATCATTTCATCTTCTACTACACTCTATTCAATCTCATTCAATTTTGTTTGCATTTGTTTATGTTTCTAGATCATTTCTCCATATCACACTCTGTTTTCAAACAATTCATATTTCATTAGTTTTGCATACATAATCAATCAATTTGATCAATTAGCTACATCTAGATCATTGCATTCAGTCATAATTTCATTATACATACCTTAGTTTGAATGAACCACCTAAATTTTTGTGTGTGTCTTTCCTTTTAGGTGAAAAACCCTCAGAGTGCAAGAGAAGTTCATAGCACCACAAATTTTTTTGGTTCATTTAGTGAGAGGATTAATGATGCCAAGTGCAAAGGAGTTTATTCTCTACATGGATAATCATGCTTTGCAATTCAGTAATAGTCAAACCAAGTTGAACCAAAGACATATGAAGTGGGTTGAATTCCTACAAGGATATACTTTTATTCTCAAGAATATAAGTGGAAGCTCAAACAAAGTACTTAGATGTATTATGTAGAAGAGCAACAATGTTGACTAAAATGAGAAATGAAGTAGTTATATTTGATGCTATCTAAGAGTTGTATAAGGATGATTTGGACTTTAAGGATGCATGGATAACATGTATGGAGCCTACAAGTGTAGATAGGAAACCTTGGATGGATTATTTTATACAAGATGGATTGTTGTTCAAAGGACAACTTTGCATACCTCAAGGATCAATGAAGTAGAATTTGGAAAGAGAAAAGCATTGTGGTGGATTTGCTAGAAATTTTTGAGTTGATAAAGAAATGGCACAACTTTGTGAAATATATTTTTGGTCAATGATGATGACTAAAATCAAAAAAATTGTGGAAGGACGTGAAATTTTTCAATATTCCAAAGGAGGGAGTCAAAATAGAGGTCTATATCAACTGTTACCCATACCGAAGAAATTGTGGGAAGATCATTATGGATTTTATGCTTAGACTATCAAGAACACAATGAGGTAGGGATTCTATTTTGTGGTTGTTGATAGATGTTACAAAATGGTTCACTTTATCTATAAAAAGATAGACAATGCAACACATGTAGAAAATTTGTTCTTCACAAAGGTTGTTAGATTGCATGGTTTACCAAGAAGTATAGCTTCATACTATGATACTATGTTTGTAGGACATTTTTGGAGGACACTTTGGAAGAAGTATAGGACTAATATAAAATTTAGTTCTATATATCATCCTCAAATAGATGAAAAAACCGAAGTTGTTAATCCAATCTTATGGAATCTGTTAAGATGTTTAGTTGGGGAAAAGCCTAAGCAATGGGATTTCGTATTGTATCAAACTGAGTTTGCATAAAATGACTCAGTCAATAAAAGTATAGGTAAGACTCCATTTCAAATTGTTTATGGGTAGAGACCTAGGGGTATTTCAGAGCTAAGGGAGCTTGCAAATACTAAGGGCTATAAGAGAAGTGTTGAAGGACAATATTTTTCCAAGCATATGCAAGATTTACATCAGTAAGTGAGAGAGAAACTCAGTTGAAGGAGTAGGCAATAGTATAAAGAGAAGTATTATTTAAAGAGGAGACAAAACAATTTTGAAGTTGGAGATATGGCATTAGCACACCTACAAAAGGAAATATTTCCCAGCCATACCTACAACAAACTCAAGTGGAAGAAGATTGGAATGTGCAAAATCATCAAAAAATTCTAACCAAATGCCTATGAATTGGAGCTACCTAAAAGTTTTGAAATCTCTCCAATTTCTAATGTTTTTGATTTATATACTTACTATGAGGGAGAGACATAAAAATAGTAAGAAGAAGATAAAACATTACCAAAAAAATGGAAGGAGTAGCTACCCAAGAAAGCACGAGAGGAATTGAAGTTATTTTGGAATATAGAGTGATTAGAAAGACAAGGGGCAAAAAATACATTTATTATTTAGTAAAATAGAAGGGTAGAATAATGGAGTATGCAACATAGATAAGCCCAACAAAGCTAGAATCATACCAATCAACACAAGATGATAGATTTTTTGACCCACAACAATATGACCTTTAACCTGCAACAATAAAAAGTTTTACTCAGTGAGCAGGGGCTCACTTATTTTCTAGACCAGTAGTTTGATGCAGGGTCGTCACTTTAAAAAATATATATTTGAGTATTTTCCCTCAACTAATGTCATGTGAAGGAGCTTAAAATTTTTAAAATTTAAAGTTTTAGTTTTTTTGGTTTAAAGGGCAAAAACCTACCTTCACATATGCTCATTTAATGAGAAGAAACAATAAAAATGAAAAAGGGAAAACTTGAGCAGGATTTTTGAGTTTAAAAGAGGTAGTTGGGGCCACTTATGAGAGGTTTTGAGTGTTGTAGTTTTCTAGGTGGTATTTTTGAGGAATTTTTAGGGGAATCTTCAATATTTTTAGTAGTTTTGAGGAGAAGAAAAGAACAACATAATGGAGGATGGAAGTGAGATAAAAGATGTCAGAATAGCAGAAACATGGGAGAATAGAAGAAGGTAAGAGAGAATATTAGAGGACAACAAAAGAATCTTTTAAAGGTAGCCAAAGAGGCCATACAAAACAACAAGTGGAGAAAGAGGATGATAATAGACTCCATATTGCATAGCAACATTTGCAAATGTGTAAAATGATTGTAACTATTTGTATTTTCTAAGTTAATGAAACTTGTTTTACTTATTTCTAAGTCATGTTTCCCTAATATTGTGTGTGTGGTTGTAAGAAATATTATATAAATTTATTTATTTGAGAGTATGAGATTTTATTTGCAAGTTTAAAGTCTTTTATGAAGCTGAAACTGTAAACACTCACATACAACCATTCTTGCAGCTACTGTAACAATAGTCTATTTTTACAAATTAGTTTGTGCCTCTACAATTTATTTAATGCCTCAAAAATATATTTTTTTTACTTGAAACACATGTGTAGACCTCTGTAGAGCTTATGTGAGTTGTTTACAGCAACACAACCTCTCCTTTTCCACCTACTAGCTCATTTTAAAGTGGGCTTTTAGGAACCTACAATGTTGTGGGTGCCATCACTTCCACTCACCAATCAACTTCTTCTCCTCACTTTCTCTGCTCATGTCTTCCTCAAAAATATCACATGAATATCCATAGAAAAGAGATTCATGAAGGTTTAATATTAAACTACCCTCATTTTTCTCCACATGACCTGAAGTATTTTCCTCAAGAAGTGGGACACCATACCTTATTAATGGAATGATCCTCCCCATCAATCTTGCACCTCTTCTCCTCTTTAAGTATATTTATCCCCTTTACCAAATTCCTTCCTTCTCCTCGTCCCCTTTTCCTATTCCTTTCTTTTCATTATTTATTCATTGACCACTCAATGTTTATAGGGAATGGTCATCTTGATGGGGATGTGACATTAATCTAATCAACATTATCCCACCATAGAAGACTAAAACTCTCATCCATCATTCTAGCTCTTCCATTGAGGTTTGTACACAAGTGGGTGTTGAGATTATTTTTAATCCTCCCACATTTTCAGATTGGAAGAATTGTGATTTAAGACCTAGATCCCTTTTTCCATTACAGTATGTATTAATTTACATGTAAAAACAATAATTTAATAATTTACTATTAGCAACCAAAAAAATAACACAAAATATAGCCAAAAATAATTGAGAGGAACCCAATTTTTTTTGGAGTATCTACCCCAAATTTTTCTCTACTTCCTATCCCTCTCAAGATCATATTTTTTTGGGCAAGGATTTGTGCCCAAAATTTTAATGGATAATAAATTAATCCTCATGAGTTTCCATGCACACGATCATTACATATAATATTATAATATATCCTTAAAATACATCATAGTAGAACTAATCTAAATAAAAACTAGTCACTCAAACCACTTCAGCTAAAAATCACTTGGTTTAATGGTCAAATAATTAATAATAATTTTACACCTCATTTACACAAGAAGTGTTAAACATTTATTCTAATTTTTTTTCAAAAAATTTACCTTTGAACAATTAATTGAGTAATCTTTAAGAATATTCAATTACAACCATCATTTATTATTTAGCATCAACATTTGTCACCATTAGCTAAGGAGTCAATGGTGTTGATAGAAATTAAACCTCCCAATTCTATAATCCCAAATGAGTGTTAGACATAATACATGCCACTTCATGAGATTTCTAGAAGGGAATTTATCACCTATAAGACTTATTGGATGTAAAAACTTTGTTTTAGAGAAGTAGAATGGAAGTGAAGAATGCGGTTTGAGAGATTTATTGGAATTAATCTCCCACTAGTACCTCTAAATGTGAATAGAAATTAACCATAACCTCCAATAGCATCAAGAAATAAGCTTGATCTTTGTGAAGTAGTCTATAGAAACTAAACATTACAATTTTTCACTAGTAATAGGACATAATCACAATGGATATTCCCATAAAATATCTAAAATGGTTCCTAGATGATGAAATAACTCTTATTTGATGAAAACCTTTGACACTTAAAGAACTCTCTCTATTAAGAATTAGCTCCAATAAATTCCATAGAAGCATGGATGAAATCTTTAATGTAACCTAGTTTTCTATGCAAGCTTCTATGTACTCCATCTTGATAAAATTCTTTTGCATTTTTTTCCATTGAGTATTAAATACATTTTTTTCACAATGTAATATCTATAATGACCTCTTAAAATACCTTTTTTTACTTCTTGGAAAATAGGAATAACATCAAACTCAAAATGATGTCATAAATAAAGGAAGGTATAAATGCAGTCCAAGAGTAAGCAATGAAAAATGACATCTCCATAGATACTTATAACATCCCATACCCCTCAAATGATTAAGTATTATCTCATTCCAATATGCAAAATGAATAAGGGGGACATGGCTCAAATATCCATAATACACCTTAGTTGGAGGTAATTCTAGAAAGGTGGTGCCAAGGATCGATGTCACCATCTATATATTTCAAGATTATCACATAAAAATGAAGGACATGGATCTAATATCATAATAGTAAGAAACATTGACATGAAATTAATTGTAGCTCCATTTCCCAACTCCAATGCATCCAAGGCCACCTCTAAATTCACCCTATTTAGGGAGGGGAAATACATCTTTATGGGAAAAGACTACAACACCCAACAAAATATCAACACATACACCAAACACTAGGATTAATGAAACAACCCCAATATTAGCAATAAAATTTATGACATTATTGTCTTCTTCAAAGGAGTGTAAATAATGATGTCACCATCTATATCAAGATTTCCATATAAGGACAGATATGGAGCTAATATTGTAAGTATATAAAGTATTGAAATGAAATCAATTCCAACCACATCAATGAACTTTCTGTAATGCCACTTCAAGATCCACCTCATTTAGGGAGATGGAGTACATCCTTATATAGAAAGGCCTCAACACTTAATCAACTATTTGCACATAAAATAGATAGTAAGGATTAGTGAAAAAATCCAAAAATAAGAAAAAATGTTTATAACATTATTTGCTTCTTGCATCATAAATAAGAAAAATTCTAATGAATCTTAGAAAGGGCCAAAATAATGTCAAAATACTTTTACTTTTCAATTTCCAACTTACAAACCTCTTTGTTTTAAATCATTATTAGAGGCAACTTGATTTTGAGAAGAATTTTATGTGCTTCGACATCATTGTTTGTCCCTCGAACAAATTTTAAAGATGCACACACAAGAAGTTTTATGTGTTGTCTTTGATTAGACAACCAATAGCAAAGAGGGCAAGGTTTTCTTTGGAAAAACCCATTGAAATTTATTTTGGAGAATTCATGAAATTAGAGTAGGCATTTGTCATTACTCCATATAGAAATTGAAGATTTAGCCCATTAAACCATATATCTTAAAATTATTAATTACAAACAACAATTGTCCAATATAAAATTACAATTCAAATCGTTCGCTTAAATAAATGATAGAAACCAAAACCACCTATTATGTTTGGAATTATAACTCTAAATGCCCAAATACTTACGAAAAGTTATTATTTTTTAAATAATTTATGAATAAATTCGTTTAATATATTTTAAAATATATACTTAAAAATGTATTTATATTGGGTATGCATGCATCATTGTATGACACAATTAATTTGAATTTTATCCACCAAATTGGAAGATGATACTGGTGTCTACAATAAAAAGCATTGACGCCCTTGAAGCAATAGAAAAAAAAAACAACAAAAAGACAATGTATTCAAGTGCATAATATTATCTGTATCCAACACACATTATAGATCCAAACAAAGCTTCACCATACAAAGGAAAGCAGTGACACAACACTTATTTAACATACTTATTGCTTATGTGCCCATGGCCAGCACTGATCAATGCAGTTGCCCACGTCACAGTAATCTACAGTATTGCCACACCAATGGTTGGCGCTGCAGCATCGTCCAGGCTCGCATTTTCCCGGAACGCATCTTGGGTCTGCCATCACCCCAACATTGCCCATTAACAACACTAGAGCAACTAACATTGTTATGCTTGCTTTGTTCAAAGCCATCTTCTGCATCAACAAACAAATATTAATATACATGATGTCAAACTCAAATGAATGGTATAAGTAATGTGAAAATTTATTTTAGCTAAGTAAATTCAAATGAATGTTAAAGCTTACTAAATAATTCATATGAACATATACTATTAAATATCTGAATATCAAATAGAAAGCTCTGTTTACTCTTGCTTCTGTACCACATTGCCTTCAAATTTCCTTTGGGTTTTTATTCATTAAGACCTTATGTCTTGTGATGTTGTATTCTTGGGTAATTAGGGCATATGTGTGTATAAATAAGTGTTTTTCTATTCAGTTTAACCCCCATTCATCTCACTCACTCAAGCATAAATTCATCCATTCAATCTTCTCATTCAAGCATTTGAGTAACATTGCATCATTGAATCAAGCATCTTGGAGTAGCCATTGACATATATTAAAACTTCAACAACAAGAGTTTGGCGAGTTTAAGACACTTGCATGTTGTTTATTCATCATTCCTTTCTTGTTTTCATTTCATTTCTTTATCAATGGTTTTATTACCAAAGTGGGATTTGACCAAGGCAAATCCCTATATTCTAACCCTTAACCATTTTTCCCATCTTTGAATGTGTGTTTGCATGTCTTGTAGGAGAGATTTTTCAAAGAAATAGGTGTTGGAAAGTGGTCAACAAGTCATAAAAGTGATTCAGGTCAACTAAACCCTAATTCAAGCTTGGAGACAACATTCAACCCATTTTATGCACATTTGATTTCGTCAAACCAACAAGAAGACAAGTGCAGATCTGGGCCCATAGAGTTGACCCATGAATTTGTAGAATTTTGGAGGAGGATTGATTCGCCATTAGTGGCCTATGAGTCCCACTACTAGGATGGAAAATTTTATTTCACTACCAGGATGGAAAAGTACATTTCATCATAATTCAGTTCCCGACAGTTGGAAAGCAGTTTCAAGACAGTTTACTAGAAGGAGGACTAATTTGCCATCAGTGGCGAATGAGTCCCACTGGTCATCAAAAATGATTTATGTTAGATTCCTGAACCTTCTAGCATCAGAATTTCATCTCCAGACGCACTCTATTCAATCTCATTCAATTTTGTTTGCATTGGTTTATGTTTCTAGTTCATTTCTACATATCACATTGTGTTTTCAAACACTTCATATTTCATTAGTTTTGCATACATAATCAGTCAATTTTAACAATTAGTTGCATCTATATCATTGAATTCAGTCATAGTTTCATAAATTTATATGGGTATATGCAGGATCATCATGGAAAAAATAGGCCCTTAAGTGGTAAAAAATTTAGAAAAATCAGAGTTAAGCAACTTGACGTAAAAATTTGAATAAGTTATCTATATTATTTCAAAAATATGTAAGAAAAGAATCTGTAGAAAATTGAATGTAGTGTCTAAACTACTAGGTTTATTTTTAAAAAGACAAAATCTATTTGGTGAAAATTTGAAATTTCAATGCAGTAGTACTTAAATTTTAGGGGAAAAATAAGAAGTAGGTGTTTGTCTGGCCACCCTAACCACAATAAAATGATAATATTTTTTTATAAGATTTTAGACATAAGTAGAGGACTCATGCCTAGATGTGATGCATATTTTTTTGTAATTTTTTTCCAAGTAAATAATTATTTATGAATTTTTTATTACAAATTTTAAAAATATAAAAACTCGTATGTCCGACCACCTTAACTTGGTCAAAACTTCATGAAATTCAATTTTTTTTTAATCTTATAGCGAAGCATAGAATGTGATGCATGTTTTAGATTCCAAAAATGTGATACCGTTTGAAAGCTATAGATTTTTTTAATCATCCTATCAATTAGGACTTTAGTCGTAATTCAAATAGAAAATGAATAATAATTATTTATTAAATTCAAAGTAAAGAATAATTTATATTGGTGGAAAATTGGGAATCTCCTTTAAAAACCCTTTTCATTTAATCAATTTTGGGTAAAAAAAAGTCATCAGCCACATACCCTACAAATACCCATCATATCGCCACTTTTTGGCCCATCATGATCCTGCACATACCCATACCTTAGTTTGAATGAACCACCTCATTTTTTGGGTCTATCTCTCTCCTTTTAAGTGAAAAATATTAAGAATGTAAGAGAAGTTCATAGCACAAAAAAAAATGTTGGTTCATTTTGGTGAACCTGCATATTGAACATCATCTTTTTGCTTTGCATTGCATTTACATCCTAGGACTCATAGCATTAGCTTTTGCATTATCTTTTTGCATTGTTTTTGCATCCTAGGGTTTACAAACTTGCAGTAGTGAATATCTAATATAGATTTCATTTTTGCACCTTAAAAAATTACAAAAACTAAAATTTTGCATTTGCATCTTCATTTTGCATTTGAAACACATCAAAATCACTTTAAATTTTCTAAAAAGACAAAAAAATCCACCCTTGGACTCATTCACCACCTTGGGCGAATCAGTCCAGTTGCACATTCTAAACTGCATTTTCAGACATTTTTTGGGCATTTTCTGTATTACAGTATTCTGCTATTAGTTTTTGTCATACTTTCCATATTTTCTATTTTATGTTCTTTCTTGCATATTAGTTTACTTTCATTCATTGTCATCATGGTTTTTTACTTTAATAAGTTTTAGAATTCATTAAAATCCTTAGTGGACATGTCAAATTGTGTCTTTGGATGTGATCCTAATGACCTTGAGCTTCCTCATGCTCCATCAAATCCTCATAATTTTCGTCCTCATGATGTAGACATCATTGGCGAAGATGATGATAGCTTGAACAAGTTCCTAAATGAATGCCTTGACAACCTTGAATCCAATGCAACCTTCTACCCATCCATGAATCATTCAAACCTTCCTAGTATTGCACCTCTTGATACATTTGGATACCTACATCCTGAAACAAGTGAAGTACCTAAGTTCCCTACAATAGTTGGACCTAGTTCCTCTAACCAAGCAACTCCTCAACCATTTTATGATACCAAAGTTACAAACACACCAATCAACCTTGAAGAAACATATGGAAAAGGCTTTACTATCTTAAGCAAAAAAGGTTGTGACACAATAAGTGAGAATGACCTTCACCAACTTTTGGAACAAAGACCAATAGATTAACACACAATAGGGCTAGGATATCAAGATCCTCCTCATAACGACAAGCCTCTATTTGAATAGTGGAGACTTCGGGATGATGGCACAATGATCTTTGATTCCTCTCCTGACTTGAATGATCTCCTTCCAAGTGAACAACCCTTGCATGATTCCAATGACAAGGATTCTAGGATCCCCATGGGTCCTCTTCCTCTTTCAATCCATGAAAATAGTGAATCTAGTAAACGAAAATGACCTTACAAATTGAAAAAGCTAAAGTTTCCTCTCCATCCACCACCTGAAAATGAAAGGAAACTAAAAATGCTTTTAAACAAAGGTATTATACTCTTACCACCTTCAAATAGGTTTGTCATCCATCCTAAAGATTCTAAAGTACCATATTGCAAATACCATTATGTTCTTGGAGATAGCACTGATAAATGTTGGACATTGAAGGACATACTAAACAAGTATCACTTCATTGATACCAACTGTTATCCTATCATCCCATAATTCCATAAACCAAATCCCCTCATCATTCCCTAGTTGTAGAATTCTCCATTCTCATTATTGCATAATCCTTCCCATTACCTATCTCAGCTCATTCTTGTCTTGTGCAAGAAGTTGATCAACCTTGTCCTAGTAATGCATTTGTCTTTGTCTATTAACTGTATTATTTAACTTCCACTTATACTACTTGAGATTGAGAAGCCAATAACTCAATTGATGGTTGAGCTGCATTTGCATTGCTAGCCTTTTACTTTTTTGTGTGTTTGTATGTTTGTATCATGTTCCCCTGTAATGTGCATTTTATGTTCTCTCTCTCTTTGTGCACTTCTTCTATTGGTACCTCCATTCTTCTATATGTCGTACTTTATCCTTTTTTGCTTTTTTTTGTGCTTTCCTTTTGGGAATGACGCAAAGCATTGAGACATACTATGTCTCTTCCATGTTGACCCAATTGGTCCCTTTTCCTTTTTACTTTGTCTTTTCTTGTGTTTTTCCTTTTAGGGATGACCCAAGGCATTGAGAGAAAAATGTCTCCTTCATGTTGACCCAAAATATTTTCCCTTTTCTTTTTCCTTTTCATTTTCTTTCATTTGTGTTTTCCTTCTGGGGATGATGCAAAGCATTGAGACTACAATGTCTCTTGCATGTTGACCCAAAACAAACTTTATTTTTCTTTTGCTTTTGCTTTGTGTCATTCTTCTAGTTCTATGTATTTAGGTAATGATGATAGTTTTAAGCTCTTTAATAAAAACATTGTAGCAATGGACATATTGACCCAAATCCATAGATCCCTTATGTGTTTGGTGTGTTTCTTTTTGGGGAAACCCCTCTTTCTTTTGTTTCTTCCTTTTCCTTTGCATGACGCAACCTTACTTGAAAACGTATGACATGGCGTAGGGGCTTTCCAAGTTGGCACTCATTTCTTGTTTTCTTGTTGCATTTTTCCTTTGCTATTTTAAAGCAATTGCTCACAGAATGGTGTGTAGAAATTCCTTTAAAGTGGGGGCATACATTTGCATTATTCATTTGCAATATTGGTTCTTAGTGTAGCCTTGTTACTTTATATGATGTGTTTGTTACTTTGTGGATGACATTGGGTGCGATGTCCTTCATAAGTGTGATATATCTTAGCATATTACTTTCCTCTTAGTGGCCCGATGTGACGCACTGCATCCCCTAAGTTGCGAATATTCTATTATTTGATTAGTCCTCTCTTGGAGACATTATACACGATGTTCCCTAAGTGATAGACCTTGCATGAACTTAACAAGACTCATTTGAACATCTCCTTTACATTTTACATTTTTGCATTTTTATGGCCACTTTGCATAGTGAAGCTTGCATGCCTGTGGTACCATCCTGCTTGTTCATGAGTTCTAAGCATATGAAGCTTTTCTTATCTCATGAAGCACGAACTAACATTTTCCTTTATGGTGCCTTATTAAAGTTATCAGGAGGTATAACTTTGGTATGGTTGAGTGGGAAGCCCATTACCATGACTTTCCCCATAGCGACCTATGTGTTTGTGAGTACATACCAACTGAGCATATATTTATCACCTTTTGGGCCTTCTCACCCAGTGGATAGCCATGAGTTGTGTCACCCCAAAGTGAGTATGCATTTTCTTTGTAGGACAAACAGCCTAGATTTGATCCACAACTAGCTAGACAAACAATCAAATCTTGATCTGACTTAAATTCCTTTTCCTCTTCCTTCTCTCTTTCTCTTTCACATGTGTGTTCCTTTGTTGTTATGTTTAGTTTTCCATGGGATCTTCATCCTGGGGGCTTGATCATCCATCTTGATCACTGTTAACTCATCTTGCTAGCATAAGTGAATTTGGATCCCTCTTGGTATGCATGGCTACTTTAGTTAGTTTGAAGCAAGTTCATCCTCTCACTAGAGTGGGGGCTAAATGTACCATAGAAAAATGGATCATTGACATTTTCATGGTCATTTAGGTCATTTCCCTATGATGCTTGGCTTATTTTAATTATATTTAATGTTATAATGTGACTTAAACATTCACATTAGGTCTTGAATATTCAAATTATTAAGACTTTATGATGTTTTGGAAGGTTTTGTGAAGTTTTGTAACACATTTCTACACTTTTCTAGACTCTTCTTATTATAATTCATCTAAATATCACCTTTTTATCCCTTATCAAGTCCTATTTCAAAGTGTTGTAAAATCTTGTATCAAGATTTCACACTTTTCTAGGCTTGTCACCACTATTTATACCTTTCTTTTTCTTTATTTGTCCCCTTTATGCACTTATAATCCTTAATTAAGTGTGTTTTTGAATATAAACCCAACAAACAACATTAAAAGCAACTTAATTCCCAACAGCCACTTCCAAGCCTAGAGTGGGACCCATTCGCCATGGGTGGTGAATGAGTCCCTCTTGGCACAAAATTTAAAATAAATTCAAATTTCCTTTTAGTTTTTATTCATTAAGACTTTATTTCAGACTATGATGTGTTGTTCCTATACCACACATGGCCCATTTGGAACGGGGGCCCTCTCTTTTTTTGCATTTGCTGGGTTTCTTTTCCCTTTGCCTTGTTTTGTGTGTCCCCTATTTTGAGTCCTAAGTCATCAATAAGTCCTAAGGCTACCATCTTGAGTTGACCAAGTTTCACCACCCTTGAAATTTTCAAGTATTTTTCCTTCACAAAGTTCCTCAAGTAGTTTTTTCCTTGAGCCCTTGAAACTATCTTTTGCCTAGTGTGGGTGCACAATTGCGAGTTTCCCCATGCATAATTCCCTTTAGCTTTCATCGTTCTCACGACGTCTGAGTCAGGGTTGTTGGATGTTGTGGTTGTGTTTCTGATAGGTAGTTGTCATTGATGTCAACACTATTGGCCTTGAAGATATTAGAAGCTTCATATGTCGAGGATATTGAGAAAATTGTAATAAAATGAGATGTAGGTTGCCAGTGATGAAGTGAAGTTCAGTCTGTCTGTGAGCCTAGTACGTTGATGATCAGGGGTTGTTGATTAAAGGGTTTGTTTTCGAGTATATCTAGTTTATCCACGTTAAGTTTTAGAGATCTGCATGAAATAGGTTTTGTGGATTAAAGGGTTTGTTTTTTAGTATATCTAGTTTATCATGTTATGAGCAGTTGTGTTCTGACAGTTTTTTGTTGCTTCAATTAGTGCTCCTGAATGAAGATGATGTGATTCTAGTAAGTTCTATTGTTGTGGATGCTTCTCTAGTGATTCATGATGTTTGTGGATTTTTCTAGATCCATCCTCTATCTGTGATGCACATCTGCATTGATCTTTTTGCTCGCAATTGGTGATTTTCTCTTGCGTGTTCATATTTTTCATGTTCATGTCCGACAGGGTGTTGTATTGTATTGTGGATCTTCGAGCAATAATTTTTGAAGGTGTTTTGTGTTCGAGGTTTTCATTTTGGGTTTTCACTATGTTGTGGCCGACCTTGCTAGATTCACATTAATAATTGTAATTGTTTTGGTCTGACAGTTTGTATTCATTTTATTATTTTGTTGAAGCCGACATGTAGCGATGTAATCTCTTGTTTCAGATATATATATAAGTGATTGTTTATTCCATTTGAAGGTGTGTGATAAAATGTGTGTGTGAGATGTGTGAATAATGTTTAAATCTTTTGAAGGCAGAAGCATAGTGTGAAGAAGAGTGACCAGAGTATGAAGAAGTGTTCATGTGCTTAACTGAAACTATAATCAGGCATTAGAAAATGCTATTTTCTCGGTTCAAAATCTGGATGGATGTAATCTAAATGTTTCTGTAAGATAGTGAGTGTTCTTTTGTATTTGAGTAGTGAGCTCTAGGCAGTGTGCCCGAATCCATGTGCATTCCCCATTTATCATTCTTATACTTTTAACAGGGTATAATCTTATGGACTGATGTCCACCATGGTTTTTCCCCTAACAGGGTTTCCACATAAAAAATATTGGTGTTATGTGTGTTTTTGATGTGTTGATGATTTATTATTTCATTGTTATTAATCAGATCTAAGAATAAGGTTAAGAAGTTTAATAAGTTTGAATTTTTGAGACAACTGATTCACCCCCCCTCTTAGTTGTTTTCCCTTGTGTTGCCAAAAATTGGTAAAATAGTAGGTTCCTTGAAAGAAGTTTGATAGCTTGAGGTGATCTCGGATGGCGAAATATAAGAAGGATAGTCTGAGATTTGATGGAACTAATTCTTCTCTATGGAAGGCTCAAATGGAGTGTCATCTGAGATGCATTGGTGATTCCTACTAGAACATTACAAGGAGTAGGTATGTTATCCCTCAAAATGGTCCTTCTACTATTGTTGACATTAAGGATGTTGAGTACAATATCAGGGCTAAGGAAGCATTGTTGAGTGCTTTGACTGATTCCAAGATGAAAAATGTTATGGATCTAAAGACTGCTTATGAGATTTGGAAAAATTTGGAAACTTTGTATGAAGGTGATGCACATGTGAAGGTGGCTAAGTTACAAATCTTGAAATGGAAATATGAAATGTTGAGAATGGGTGATGATGAGAACATTACTTCTTTGATGCAGAGAGTGAATTAACTTGTGTGTAGTATCAGATGTGCTGGTGGAACATTGGATGAACCAGAAATTGTTGCTAAAGTGCTCAGATCATTTCCTGCTACATACAAAGCCAAAGCTACTACTATTGAGGAGATCCAGATTGTGACAAATGTAACTAGATAAATGTTGATTGGTAAGCTTTCATCATTTGAGTTAAGTGAGTTTGGTGATGCTCTTCCTAAGATAGAATTTGTATTCAAAGCTACTACATTCGGAAGAGACAAACAAAGATATGATCCAGGAGAAATTTCTTCTAGAAAGGTATTCAAGTATGAGGAGGAAATGAGAGAGATTGAAGAAGAAGAGAGAAAACTAGATGAACTTGAAGCAATTATTGTCAAAAGAGAAGCTAGAGTAGAAGGTAAGTATAAAGGAAAGTTTCCTATTCAATTATTTTCTTGCAATAAGATAGGTCATGTTGCATCAAGGTGTCTGGAAAGAGTTCCTAAGTCAAGACCTAAAAAGCCTAGATTTCAAAGGAAGTATTATTATGTTGCTAATGAAGGTGTGATAGATGATGAATCTGATAAAGGGAATGCAAGTGAGGATGAATGGGTATTTATTGCTATTAAGGAAAATAATCTTGTGTCTATTGAATCTGCTAGTTTTACAAATGTGGAGAAATCCCTAGCTGCTCGATTTGAAGAGAAAGATCATGAATGGGTGATTGGTAGTGGATGCTCTCATCACATGACTGGTGATAAAAGTAAGTTTGTGAGCTTGGAAAATTATGATGATGGTGTTGTAAGATGTGGTGATTACAAAGTTGGTGTAATCCGTGGGAGAGGATGTATTTCTCTTGATGGTAATAATAATATTGATGATGTCCTATATGTGGAAGGTCTGAAGCATAATATTTTAAGTGTTGGAAAGATGGTAGATAAGGGATACAATTGTCAATTCAAGGATGAAAAGTGCATAATACTGGGAAGTTTTAGAAATGTGATAAATTGAGGTATACAAACAAAAGGTAACATCTTTCATCTGAATGCTGCTAGTAAAAGTTCTTTGATTGCTCAAGTTGATGAAAGTTGGTTGTGGCATAGGAGAATGTGTAATGTTAACTTTGACAATATTATCAAGATAAGTTCTACATAGGCTATGAGAGATCTTCCTAAGTTGGTGAAGCCTACTAATGCCATATGCAAGGAATGTCTATTAGGGAAGCAAACTAGAATTTCATTTCAGAGCAAACAACATTGTTCAAATGAATTGTTGGAGCTTGTGTATATTGATTTGTTGGTCCTTCTAGAATTAGAAGTTTACAAGGAGACAAGTAGGTATGTACAGGATCATAATGGGCCAAAAAGTGGAAATATGATGGGTATGTGGCTAACGACTATTTTTTTACCCAAAATTGATGAAATTAAAAGGATTTTTAAAGGACATTCTCAGCTTTCCAAATATAAATTATGCTTTACTTTAAATTTAATAAGTAATTATTATTCATTTTCTATTCAAATTATGACTAAATTCCTTATTGATAGGTTGATTGAAAAACATCTATAGCTTTCAAACGATATCACATTTTTTGAATCCAAAACATGCATCAAATTCTATGCTTCACATACTATAGGATTAAAAAAAGAAAAATTGAATTTCATGAAGTTTTGACCAAGTTAAGGTGGTTAGACATACAAGTTTTTATATTTTTAAAAAAGTTGTAATAAAAAATTCATAATTAAATATTTACTGGGAAAAAGATTACAAAAGAATATGAATCAGATCGGGGCATGAGTCCTCTACTTACATATAAAATCTTATAAAAAAATATTATCATTTTATTGTGGTTAGGGTGGTCAGACAGACACCTACTTCTTATTTTTTCCCTAAAATTTAATTACTACTGCATTGAAATTTCAAATTTTCACCAAATAGATTTGTTTTTTAAACAAACCTAGTAGTTTAGAAACTACATTCAATTTGCTACAGATTCTATTCTTACATATTTTTGAATTTATATGATATCTTATTCAAATTTTTACTTCAAATTGCCTAACTCTGATTTTTTTGAATTTTTTGCCACTTAAGGGCTTGCTTTTTCCATGATGATCCTGCACATACCTAGGTACTTCATGTTACTTATTGATGATTACTCTAGATCGATGTGGATTACTTTCTTAAAAGAAAAATATGAAGCTATGGAGAAGTTGAAGATCTTTAAGGGTATGGTTGAGACAGAGATAGGTTTGAAGATTAAATGTCTGAGATCAGATAGAGGTGGTGAATTCACTTCCCATGAGTTTAATTCTTTTTTTGAAGTACATGGGTTAAAGAGACAATCATTTGCCCCATGGACCCCTCAACGAAATGGAGTTCTGGAAAGGAAGAACAAGACAGTTTTAGATGTTGCTAGGACTATGATGCTAGAAGGAAATGCCCCTCATATCTATTGGAAAGAAGCTATGAGTACTGATGTTTACACTCTCAACTGGGTACAAATCAAAGGTGATATCGGTAAGACCCCTTTTGAGTTATGGTCTGGTCATAAGCCTATTGTTAGATATTTCAAAATATTTGGGAGTAAATACTATATCAAAAGAGATGAAGATATAGGAAAGTTTGATGCTAGAAGTGATGAAGGAATCTTTCTTGGTTATTATACTAAGAGAAAGGCCTACAGGTGCTACAATAAGAGATTGAGGAAAATGGTTGAAAGTGAAAATTTCAAGGTTGATGAAGACATAGCTAGACCATCCAGAACCCGTTGATATGATTCAGATGATCAGAATGTCAGAAAATTTCAGAATTCAAATCAAGTTCAGATCATTCTAGTGAATCAACAAAATCAAGAGGAAGGAGCTAGTTAAAGTGCAGAAGTGAGATCACAAGAGCTTGAAGTTCAAGAAAATCCTAAGATTCCAAGGTATGTAAGACTAAATCATTCAGAAAATCAGATTATATGTGATAAGAACAAAGGTGTTCGGACTAAGAGAAGAATTGCAGAAGAATAATGTTTGATTTCAAAGACTGGGCCTACTAATGTCAATGAAGCATGCAAAGATGAACATTGGGTGGAAGCAATGAAAGAAGAACTACAATGGATTGAGAAGAACGATACATGGATTCTTTTTCCAAGACCTAAGCACAAAAATTTAATTGGAACTAAATGGGTCTTTAGAAACAAATTGAATGAGCAAGGTGAAGTTGTTAGAAACAAAGCAAGACTTGTGTATAAAGGATATTCTTAGATGGAAGGAATTGAATTTGAAGAAACTTTTTCCTCTGTTACTAGGATTGAAGCTGTGAGATTATTTCTTGCTTATGCTACTTACAAAAACTTCAAGGTTTATCAGATGGATGTCAAATCAGCATTTTTAAATGGCGAATTGGAAGAAGACGTGTATTTTGAGCAACTTGATGGATTTCAATTGACTGATCAGGGAGATATGGTTTGTTGGTTAAAGAAAGAATTGTATGGACTCAAGCAAGCCCCAAGAGCATGGTATGCCAGATTGGATAAGTATTTGTTGAAGCTTGGATTTAATAAAGGTACTGTTGATAGTAATAGATGTATTTCAAGATTGATGATGATAAAGATTTTATTTTTCAAGTCTTTGTTGATGATATCATTTTTGGAGGAGATGATAGTTTTTGCATGAAGTTTGTGGACATGAGATGCAAAATGAGTTTGAGATGTCTATGATTGGAGAGATGAAATTATTTTTGGGATTGCAAATCACTCAAGTAGATAAAGGGATCTTTATATCTCAGTCCAAGTATGTGAAAGAATTGCTAAAGAAGTTTGGTATGGAAGATTCAAAGATAGTTGGTACACCTATGGTGATCGGATCTAAGTTTACACAAGATGATGATTCTCTGAAAGCAAATTAGAATAGATACAAATTAATGATTGGTGGATTGCTCTATTTGAATCAAACTAGACCTGATATCATGAATGTTGTATTCATTTTTGTGATATTTCAAGCTGATCCTAAGGAATCTCATGTGACTATTGTGAAGAGGATTTTCAGATACTTGAAGGGGATAGTTGGTTTTGGCCTGTCGTATCCTAAAGATGATGATCTTACCTTGAGTTCCTTTACTGATGCTGATTGGGGAAGATATGTGAATGACAGAAAGAGTTCTAGTGGTGGTGCATTTTTCTTGGGTAAGAAGTTGATTTCATGGTTAAGTAAGACGAAAAATCCCATTTCTTTATCTAATGCAGACGCAGAATACATTGCTACTGCTATCAATTGTACTCAAGTATAGTGGATGAAGTAGATGTTGAAAGATATTAGAGTTGTGTATGATGAACCTATTGCTATATTCTGTTATAATTCAAGTGCAATTAATATTTCTATGAATCTGGTGTTGCGTTCAAAGACCAATAATATATCTATCAAATTTCACTTTTTGAGAGAAGGTGAGTGAAAAGGAAGTCAGATTGGAGTATGTGCCTACTAAGGAACAAATTACAGATATCTTTACCAAACCATTGCCTTAGGATAATTTTGAGTATCACAGAGGGAAGTTAGGGGTGATTACCCCTCCTCATCAGAACTAAGATGCATTTTCTTGCATCATTCTGTGCATTTCAAAGTCATATCTTGATCCAGATCGATGTTGTGGTGGCTGCTACTCAGGGGGAGTAGTCAGATGTTCAGATATGCAGTTTAGAGCTTGTGTGTATCTTTTTCCTTGATGTCAAAGGGGGAGAACAGTCATGTGAAAAACTATGAGTTATGTGGGGAGAGGAATCATGTTGAGGATAAAAGAGACAAAACCTAAAGGGGAGGAAGTCCTAAGTGTTAGTTGTGTTGATGGCATTTTTCACATCATGTGTTTCCATCAATGCCAATGGGGGAGATTGTTGGATGTTTTGGTTGTGTTGTTGATATGTGGTTTTCATTGATTTCAACACTATTGGCCTTGAAGATATTAGAAGATGAATATGTCAAGGATATTGAGAAAATTGTAATAAAATGAGCTGCAAGTTGTCAGTGATGAACTAAAGTTCAGTTTGTTGGTGAGCCCAATACATTGATTATAAGAGGTTGTGGATTAAAGGGTTTGTTGTTGAGTATATCTAGTTTATCCACATTAAGTTTCAAAGATCTGCATGAATATTTGATCATGTTATGAGTAGTTATTTTCTGACAGTTTTTTTGTTGCTTCAGTTGGTGCTCTTGAGTGAAGATGATGTGACTCTAGTAAGTTCAACTGTTGTGGATGCTTCTCTAGTGATTCATGATGTTCATGGATGTTTCTAGTTCATGATCTATCTGTGTTGTACATCTGCATTGATTGTTGTGCTCTTGATTGGTGTTTTTCTCTTGTGTGTTCATGTTTTTCATGTTCATCGCTAACAGGGTGTTGTAGCATGTTCTTGATCTTCGAGGAATAATTTTTGAAGGTGTTTTGTGTTTGAGGTATTCATTTTGGGTCTTCACTATGTTGTGGTCGACCTTTGTGGATTTGCATTAATAATTCTAATTGTTTTGGGATGACAACTTTTATTCATTTTATTATTTTGTTGAAGCTCACATGTAGCAATGTAATCTCTTGAGCATGCAGATATATATAAGTGATTGTTTATTCCATTTGAAGGTGTGTGAGAAAATGTGTGTGTGAGATGTGTGAATAATGTTGAAATTATTTGAAGCTAGAAGCAGAGTGTGAAGAAGAGTGAGCAGAGTATGAAGAAGTGTTCATGTGCTTAATCAGAACTGTAATCAGGCATTAGGAGATGCTATTTTCTCAGTTCAAAATCTAGATGGATGTAATCCTAATGTTTATGTAAGATAGTGAGTGTTCTTTTGTATTTGAGCACTGAGCTCTAGGCAGTCTGCTTGAATGCATGTGCATTCCCCATTTATCATTCTTATACTTTTAACAGGGTATAATCTTGTGGACTGACTTCCACCGTGGTTTTTCCCCTAATAGGGTTTCCAAGTAAAACATATTGGTGTTATATGTGTTTCTGATGTGTTGATGATTTATGGTTTCATGGTTATTAATCAGATCTGAGAATAAGGTTAAGAAGTTTAATAAGTTTGAACTTCTGAGACAACTGATTCACCCCCCACTCTCAGTTGTTTGCCCTTGTGTTTCCAACAGGGGAATCCACTGCATTGTGGGTTCTGCATCCATCGTTGTTGTTCCCCTCATCAAATGCCAAATGGAAAATTCCTAATTGTCACCCACCTCGCAGGCTCCATTGTTCCTGCCGCTAGTTGTTTTGAAAAGTGCACCCACCAACCATGTCGGTCATTGTACTAACATTAAATGTAGGAATTTAATGGCTAAAATCTTGTAAATACCAAAGTTTTTCCTGCCATTTTCACTAACATTCCTTTTGAACTTGTCAGAGCTCCTTCTGCCTTCACCGCCTTTTTTACCGTGTTACCTTGAGGATGAATCTGAGTGCTTTCTTCATCACTGCATTAGGTCTACCAAGTAATTTTTTTGCCACAATAGTTGTTCATGCTCTAGTTCATTTTCTTTACAAATTCAAAAATCTTAAGGAGGAAAACCTAGTAAAATCTTAACAAATTTAGTCAAGGATGAAACCCCATGTGAAACCTATGGCTTAGAATTTGAAAACCCTTTGAAAACTAGCTAGTTGGGGCCATGCAAAACTTGCCTCAGCATTCATCATTCTTGAACCAGGGCCTTCACACCCTTGCGGCCCGCAAGTCTCCTGCCATCATTGCCTTAACTTTATGAATGACAAGATCAAACATTGGTTATCACCCTTATCGGGTCATCACCAAGCGAAATCCTGGGGATCCTTACCTGATCCCTCTGAATGCATTGAACATAGAAGTTAATGTTGGGTCATCCCTCCTTCTTGTTGGTCCCACATTATGGGATTCCATTTGCGGGCTTCAACCATGGCAAGGTCATTTTCAAATGGCAGAGCTCCAAAATTCCTTGATGACCTCTGCTCCCACAACCTCTAGACCCGCATGCCAAAGTGACTGAACTAACACCCCCAAAACTTCATGAATGATGAACACACATGTTTAAAAACATAGCACCTTTGTTGGCCCTAGTAATAGTGCAGAGATATTGATGTGGGTGGCTATATGCGGGCTATCGTGCCCTCTTTTCTATCTACCTGCTTCCTTCTCCAAAATGGCTGCCAGCCTAGGGAAACTTGCATCCCTGGGCGTACATTTCTTTGTCTTCCCCAAATGATAGCCAAATGATGTTTTTTAATTAATTTTATGATCTTTGAAGGATGAATTACTTAATCTAATATCTCTTTTGTAGGATTTTTTTGACACTCTCCTCATTTTATACAAGAACATGCTTAATGCACCTTTTCTTGCAGGATTTATGGAACCAACTGTAGGACCATTGGGGGTATCCACAGAGAAAGAAAAGGGGAAGAAGACTACCAAATATCTAAGAAGGAAAGAAGATAAAGATCAAATGAAATACTAATTCCATGGAATATAGGTCACCTCCAAGGTCACCACTGAGTGGGATACTGTTACAGACACCAACCTTGGAAAGGTTGACATAGATGGATTTAAACAGAGGGTCATCGTCAACCCCACCACAAAGAATGCCAAGAAAATTAGAAAAAGTGGTTTGGAAAAGATAATCGATTTCCTGCCTGCTCTGTGGCTCTAGAGCTGGTGATGGCTTGTAGAGACGCCTATTAGGAAAATAACAGAAGAATCATTGATCATGATGGTATAGTGTTGGCTGACCTATCTGCCAAGTCCATAGGGAGAACATTCCACATTCCTACATTTGACCCTATGTATGAAATGATAAAGGAATATGTAGAAAGTATGTGGAAGGTTGACCCCCTAAAATGCAAAAAGCTAATTAACCAATACTGGTTGAAAGAGAGGAGGGGAAGTGCTAATAAGGTTCGCCAAGAGTTATTCAGGAGCGAATTTTATGAAGACTATCATGACTTAGTGACCTTGTTGAGTAGGGTTATGGGAATCCCTAATGTAGCGTACTTCCAAGACTGGATGTTTTACTTCATAAAGGAGATAATCAAAAGATAAGGAAGGTTTCATAGGGTAGGAATGATTAGCAACTATTTGCATCAGGAGTTCCTGGCGGTCAAGAAGAGCTCTCAATTCTATATGACTTCTTATTTGGTATATCTTTTGGCTGACCCATTTCCCTACAGGGGTTTATTTGTCGCACAGAGCCCAACTCTAGGAAGAGAGTTGATTATATATGACTAGCACTTGCAACTCCAATATCAAAATTTAAAGAAGGATTATTGTAGGGTAAATGATGCCTTCATTGGGCACATTATTAGACTTCTCAGTAGGGACTTTGAGAGGAGAGTAAAAAATAGTGCCCATGCATTCATTCATCGATTCAGATTCCTATTCATACAATTCCCCAAATTCACCTACATCCAAATGGAGGGCTTCTCTGAGAGGCCATATAAGCTACCCTGAAATCCAAATGACTGGTTGATTTTGCTAGAACTCTCTAGGTAGCTACACCATGCACATAATCTCCTAAGTGACAAACATAGGCCAGACATTCCTTACCCTCTCACTTTCAACCAAGGAATGTATGTTATTCCCGCATCCCAATGTGTGGAGTATTTGAAGAAGGAGATCATTGAATACAACTTGAGCCTCCACACTTCTCGGCCATGGATGGACCCTTGTGGTAAATTGAAGAAGATGGTTAGGAGAGAACGTGCCTACTTGCAGAACATTGAAGATTTTTGGGCTAACTCCCAGGACATCAAGGAGGTGTGCATGAGGCACTATATGTGCATGATTGCTTACTTCGTCAAGATGGTCAAACTGATCCCAGTACCAGATTAGATCCTAGAAGATGAAAAAACTATCATCAATCTGAGCTTTGATGTTGTTGCCAACTTGCCATTGGCCCTAATAAACTATAGCGAAGAAGAGGTCAATGACTTCAATATCCTTATGAAGCGAATAGAGCATAGAACGATGCAATAGATCAATGCACAAATTGCCCAGTTGAAGCTCCAAGGAGCCACTTTGAGCTACGATGAGCTCAAAGATGACCTCAAGAGCGAAACAGACAATGGGACTGCTGTTGCCCCAACTGAAGAGGCTTCAAAATCTCCTCCTGCCACCAAGTTAAGGAAAAGAAAGGAGGTATCAGAGCACTAACCAAAGCATAAAGTATATTTAAGAAGGCTTCAAAGTGTGAGACATCAAAGAAAGCCAAGAAGTTGGGCAGACTCTCTAAGATGCCCATAATCCAAGAGGATCCACTGCATGAAGGAGAGGAGGTAGAGGTCGTGCAACCTAATTCACCACCTACCACCTCTACTCTTGCTACCACAACCACTTCCACTTCTATTAATCCTCCTCCAACATCTTAAACATTACCCGTCTCCTCTCCACTTGTGGTGGACATCTCAGTTCACCTTGCCTCTACCTCACTGACTACTCCAATTTTAGTGTGAGACTCCTCATCCACCATGACCTCCCCACTCTCATCCTCCTCAATGTCTCAATGAATTACAATTCCTTTAGCATCCATGATTACAATTCCCACTCTTGCTCCTCCTAAGGCATTTTCCCGACATATACAAAATATACCTATGGAGCTCTCTAGAGTACTGATGAACCCTATAGTACAGGCTGTTCTAGCTCAAGTTGTTGCTAGTCTCTCTGCCCCTCCTTTAATAGAAACACTGAAAATGGAGGCGACAATGCAAATCTCAAAAGAGCGGAAGATACAAGAGAGGGAGGAAACCAAAGAGGGAGATGATGGACCTAAGGATCTATTCAAGGATGGCTACCATGAGCATCTGAAACATCAAAACATGGTCATCGATGAGGTAGTCTATGAAGAAGAAAGGTTGTAGTCCTCAAAGGAAGATGTCGAAGACCACAGTGCCAAGTACATAGTAGATTCCTCCGACCCAGAACTTGAGGAAGAGTTGTCCAAACAACTCAAAGATGTCAGAGAGCAAGTTGATAGGAATTCTTCCAAGGAAAAGAAAGAAACAAATGAAGACATGGAGGTATCTATAGATCCTTTAGCAAAGGGACAAGATGAAGGCACTAGATCAAGAAGAAGAAGTGCCTCCTGAGAGGGAAGAGGAGAAGAAAGAAGATGAAGATGAAGAAGAAGATAAGCCTGAAGAAGAGGCTGGAACAAGAAGAATCCTTGAGGCAGAACACCACACATAACTTAGGAAAGAAGAAAAAGCATCTTAAGGGGAAGATAGTCCCAAAGAAAATATAGCTACTACTAGGTCACAAGAAGGAAAGACCATATTCATCTGAGACTTAGATGAAGAAGAAGAGGAGAAAATAGAGCAGGAAGCTCTAGACCATGAGGAAAGTGAAGTCCAACATTCTCAAAGAGAGGAAGGTGATCATGAATCACCAAAGGAGGGATTTTAGATGCCCGTGTGGTTGGAGAAACAACTACAAAAGAAGACCCCCCCTCTCATGGACCCCAAGGAAAGGCTAGAAGCTATCCTAGAACGAGCCCAAATAGGGGTAAAGAAAGAAAAGAAGACGAGGGTCTGATCCCACATCATGATGGATGCATCAGGATCGAGGAAAGTACAAATTGCTACTCCAGTAATGGACAAGGAATATGGAGTTAGCTATAATATCTCCACCATTGACGTGGGTATAGCTATGAGAGAGAAGAAGATTGATCATCTCCAGGGATTAGTTTCCACAATCGTTCACCAGAAAAACAAGGACCAATCTTCTAAGGAAGAACTAAAAGCATAGGTGGTAGACCTTACCACCTACGTTCAACAGTGGTCCGCTACTGAGGAGCTTCCAATGACCTCATCAGCCCTGCCACTACTATTGTCCAAGGATCACATAAGCAAGTTGGAGAAAAGAAAGAATTGGACCAAAGCTACTAAAAAGTGGTTCTGGCGGTGTATGTGGAAGATCATCATGGAAAAAATTGGCCCTTCAGTGGCAAAAAAATCAGAGTTAGGCAACTTGACATAAAAATTTGAATAAGTTATCTATATTATTTAAAAAATATGTAAAAATAGAATCTGTAGAAAATTGAATTTATTTTCTAAACTACTAGGTTTGTCTAAAATAAAAATCTATTTGGTGAAAATTTGAAATTTTAATGTAGTAGTACTTAATTTTTAGGGAAAAAATAAGAAGTAGGTGTCTGTCTGACCACCCTAACCAAAATAAAATGATAATTATTTTTTATAATATTTTAGATATAAGTAGAGGACTCATGTCCCGATGTGATGCATATTTTTTTGTAATTTTTTTCCAAGTAAATAATTAATTATGAATTTTTTATTACAACTTTTAAAAAATATAAAAAACTCATATGTCTGACCACCTTAACATGGTCAAAGCTTCATGAAATTCATTTTTTCTTTTTTTAATACTATAGTATGCAAAGCATAGAATGTGACGCATGTTTTGGATTCAAAAATTGTGATATCGTTTGAAAGCTATAGATGTTTTTCAATTAACCTATCAATCAGGACTTTAGTCGTAATTTGAATAAAAAATGAATAATAATTACTAAGTATTAAATTCAAAGTAAAGCATAATTTATATTGGTGGAAAGCTAAAAATCTCCTTTAAAACCCCTTTTCATTTCAACAATTTTGGGTAAAAAAAAGTCCTCAGCCACATACCCATCATATTGCCACTTTTTGGCCCATCATGATCTTGCACATACCTGGTGGGTGACCTAAAATGGTGACATGGCCATTGGTCACACCGTTAGAATAGCCAATAACTTTCAGGAAGTGCAAAAGTAGCTAGAAGGAACAAAGAAATTTTCTACTGACTTCCCAAAATTATATAGAATTACATATCCTAAGCTTGAGGCTATCCTCAAGATGCCCAAGAAGACATGGGAGAAGGAGTTGAGCTTGGTAAAGGATGATCACTAGCTTGTTGAGATGTGGAAAATGGGCTTAGACCACAAAAGAGAAGTCTTGGAGAGAGTGTTCCATGAAGTGGAGCTTGACCTGGAGTAGGTCAAAGAACATAGGGTAGATTGTGAAGAATATTTGAAGCTTATGACAAATTATGACATGCCTGTCGTTGAGTTGGACCCAGAGAAAATAAGGTCGTATTTTCATAAGAAGATGGAGAATGGGGCTATGGACTCACTAATGCCAGACTTTATGGATTTTTCCACCTGAGCCTTTGCCCAATCAGAACAAGTAATCAAGAATATGTTGAAGTGTACAAACAATTGGGAGTTGATCACTAACAAGTGCAATAAATTGACCTTCTAAGTGCTCCAATCTGACATCCTAGAATGGAACAAACTTCAGGTTTTGATAGGAAAGTTTGTGGGGTACGCCACTATAAATAAAAATGAAGGAGAGCCTATCATTGATGATGAGTTTCTCATTGTGTAGCTATAGAAAAAAGGAAATCATTTAGAAGACAAAATTGCTCTAGTGCCAGGCACTAGAGGACAAAATAGGGATAAGACAAGAAATGTATTTTAAAATTGTAAAATATTGGGGGTAGGTGAAACCCTAATTTGCAGTGAATATTGGCCACACAATGAGATTAAATCTTGGCCATTCATTTTTGTTTTTGGAAACTATAAATAGGGGGTCCCCTGTCATTTTCGAAGAGAGAGTTGAGTTGTTGTAAAGACACGCTACTAGAATTCTAATAGAAATTCATTTCTTTTGGGTAGATTCTTGAGTTTCCTTCATGTTTCATGATTCATCTCCTCATAGTTGATAGATTTGAGTAGATTTATTTTGTTGTTCTATGCTTTTTACATTCTTTTAGTAGTTTAGTAGATGTTGTTCATTGATGTTGAAGAATATTGCTATGTTGATGCCCTTCCTTGTTCATGCTTTTTGATGTTTGTTGATGATAAATAGCAATGTAAAGCTAGTTTGAACATAAATTCGTTGATGCACATAAATTTCATCTTTTATTCATGCTTTATGGTGAATGAATAGCTGAAAATGTATAGACCTTAGAAGATATCACTAGTTTCATGATATTGTTAGCTAATTTGGTTAAGTGGAACTTAGTTTCAAGAAGGCTATCCACTATAGTATCCTCCATTGTTACTTTTCATTAGTAGTTGTAGGTCTACAAACTTCCTCCTTTCCCTTCCCTTTTGAACTTTCTTTGAAATAGTAATTTAGGAAAAGTTCCAACATCATTGTCAAGCCAAATATGATGATAAAAGTGGAGTTTTAGACTGCTGTTTTGAACTTGCAGCAATTGCACATTCACTCCTACACCTTGAGAACTCCATTTAAAGAACCAATATCCCTCCAACTTAACATACGTAAGGCTTCCCTGTGATTACCAGCAAATCACATGAGCCAACTGAGATATTCCAAGCACGTCGTGACCAGACACCTGAGAGACCTTGGGATAGTTTTCTACAATTTTCTTATAGGAAATTGTCTTACAAGAGAGGTGATGCACCTATGCATTACTTGTGTTGAGAAGTACTAAAATACCCATCAATAGAACTAACGCTAGAAGGAGGGCTTTCCTTGTGTTAAGCGGGAGCGAATCAGTTCATCCCCCCTTGAAAGATTTCATAGATTTCTAAGATCCACACCAAATAAAGTGGAATTTGGAGAACTACAATCCCCTACCAAGGCTAAGAGAGCTAAAAGAGGAGAAGCCACTTCATCCTCCTCATCTTCTCCATCTACTTCACATCCATCCTCACCTCCTACTTCCAATCATTTGCACCAAACTCATCCTTCCTTTCCCACATCCACTTCCTCCACTCAGCCATCCCAATCTACCTTCCAGTTGCTCACTTCCCATGGCTAGGGTGTTGCCCTTACCCCTGCCCTTCAAGTCCAAGGCGCAGTCCCAACTGTTGCTACCCTTGTGTAGCCTCAAGTTACTACTGCACAACAAATACAACCTCCACCTCCCAAAATGGCTTGGCTAGCCAACAACCCTTCTCCACTATCCTTCAATGATTATCATCGCATGCCATAGAACCTGAAGGGTTTTTGCATGAAGTTTCATCCTCACAATCCATAGAGGATGACATAAGAACATATCAAAATATTTTAAACAACATTGAAAGACATGCAAATAGATCATGAGGATGTGGCTTGTTGAATCTTTCCTTATTCCTTAGGGGAAGAGGCTTTTTATTGGTACATTAACCTGTCAATGAGATCTATCACCACTTGGAACCTTTTGAAGAACACCTTTTATAGAAGTACAAGATTTCGGTCAACCCTTCTGAATTGTGTCAACAATTCATGTACATTCGTAGGGAGGTTAAAGAACCAATTAGCTCCTTCAATGATCGGTTTCATTGGGCATGTGTAAGATTACAAACTCCATATGTGCTTAATGATGCTACAACCCTGCCAATTTATTATTCTGCCCTAGAAAACCTCACTATTGCATTGGTAAAAAGAATGCACTCGCTAACCGCCAGGTTGGTAGATGCCTACATTGAGGAAATCATATCCAACACTGACATGGGTGAAAATATTTTTGGCCCGCTGCCTTCTTTGGGACCGGTTGCTCATCCAATGCAAGTTCAGGGACTTACTCAAGCCTTGATAAATTAGACACCTCTTATGAACCAAGTTCCTCAACTGCCCACGGTTCCTCATCCGAGACCCCCAATGAATCAGGCACCCCTAGTGCATCACTACCTACAGCTGCAAAAGCAATAGATCTATCCTTAGCCATCTCAAGTGCCTACATATTTACAAGGGCCTGAGTTCTCATCCATCCATCAAAACTAACCAGCAGCACAACTGGTTTTCCGCTAGAACTAGCCATCACAGCTAGGAAACACAAAAAAGGATCAGCTTGATGAACTGACATAGATGATCAGGAAAATTTCTATAGAGATGACACACTTAAGAAATTAGAACAACTAGTTGCAAACTTCTCAACGCAGCATTCAGACCAACCTCAATCGAGAGAACAAAGATAACCATGATGCGAGTACCTCATCTAGGCAAAATTATGAAAGAGGACAGAGTTCTAACCAAAACTTCAAAAGGAGGCCTTCGCAAAGGAAAAACTGGTCATGGAATACTATGCCAAAAAAATGGAGGCATTCCCACCCCTCTGGAACAGTCAGCTAACACAGAAAAAATGACAAGCAGGGTATATTTGGTTGATGCAGCTATGTCCGGATGGTGCCAGATCCGTCAAACAAATAGGCACTTTTAATTGGACTGCTTCAAGTTCTAGACAGCTGCTGAAATTTTGCAAGTAGAAGTCCAAAACACCATTGATAGTGTTGGTTTCTGGGTATAGTCCCATATGAGCTTTATGATTCTTCTGTGCTCATAGTCAACCAAGCTCTTTTCCCATGAAGTGAGAGCAATGCACTTGAAAATGAGATCACTCCCCCAAAGGATGAATAAGAAAAAGAGGTAAGTGACCAAGATACTATATCCCAACTCTTTACTTTAGTAGATAATGGTCTGATAGATGAAGAAGAGTCACGTGAGGATGAAGTTCAAATGTTTCATCAAAGGGCGACCCCGTATAACTTGAGAAGTGGGAAAATAGGAGGACCCTTCACAACCTCTATTCCACCTAATAACTTCAACACCCCACCTGATCCAAATGCTAGCAACAGTCCAAGTTATCCTCATGTTCCCACCAAACAAACAACCAAATCAAATGTAAAACCAATCCGCTAGCTCTTCCCAAGGCAAATTCTTTGAGGCTGAGGTTGAGAAAATGGGAAAATATGTTGTTGAAGAATTCAATAAGGTCAAAATAATTTTTTTTACCTTCAAATTACTTAAAGTCCCAAAAATTAGGAATGCATTCTTTAGAATGATTAATGGGCCCGCCTCTTCCAAGTCAACAAAAGAGATACCTGCCAAAAGGGTCTCTTTTGATGAATCACAACATGAACCTGTAATCCAAGAAATTGTAGGTATGAAAAAGGATGCCCCCTCAAATTAGAAAAAAGGGAAGCAACCCACCAAAGAACAAACCAAGTGTAAACCAAAGAAAAGAACAATGAAAAAGATAAAAATCAAGTAGCCTAGGTAGATACGCCCATTGGCTTATTTCAAAGGAAATTAGAAAAACCACCTTTCCTCACTCCTATAAGAATATTTGGGAAGAATCTACATAATTGATTGCTTGATTCAGGAGCATCAACCAATGTTATGCCTATTTTTCATATGCAAAGCATTAGGAATAGTCCCCACTCCTTCCAGAAGAAAGGTGACCCAACTAGATAAAATAGAGGTGAACATAGTTGGGGAGATCAATTGAATCTCCATGCATATTTCCACACACCCAAGAGTGCAACAAGTAATTGACATTCAAGTGGTAGATATCCTAGACACATACAAAATAATACTGGTACGAGACTTCACTAGGGTGTTGAACATATATGTTGCAATTGACTTTTCCCATGTGTGGCTACCATGGAAAGGACTACCAAATCAAATCTGTATAGATCGGGAGTCGCGCATGAAATGTATGATCACAAAGTAAAACAACACTAATGAGGTTCTATTTGCTAAAATGGAGTTGGTTAATTATTCTCCTATGGCTTACCAAGAGGAATCAGAGCTCCAAGAAGAGGAGGTGACTGAAGAGGTTCTCTTGGTGTTGTGCAACCCCCCTGTGGATTTGACTTATACGCCCTAGAGCACTGAGGTGTTAGTTGAGTCAAATGATGAGGAATTCAATGAAGATGGAAATTTTGGATTATTGGATGGGTTCCAAAAATTTATTTAAAAATGTGTGCAGGATCAACTTAGCCTGGGATCAAGGATGGATTCCAAGAGCTCCTGTTACCCAGTTGGTGTAGTGTCCACAACACTACCCACTCAGAATTTGAATGTTGCCTTTTTCAAATAGTAGTTGCTCACATCAGTGGAAAAGTTTCATCGAAGAAGGAGCCCCAAACTAAACAACCTACCACTAGCAATGTTGAGTCTGTGCCCACCCTAGAAATTGCAAATGCAAGCGTGCAACCAAGGAAAGATGAATACATGATCAGCCCTGGAATTAAAAAGCCCTCTAATTTTTGGACACCATGCTTTGATGGATCTAAGTCCAAACATGGAGCAGGAGCTGTGTTTGAACTTATCAGCCCCATAGGTAAGACCTACTTCACTACTCATAGGCTTCAATTATATTATACAAATAATGTAGCAGAGTATGAGGTACTAGTCCATGGTCTTTTGATGGCCCTAAGGAAGAAGGTCAAAATGATGGAAGTCTTTGGGGACTCAGATTTAGTGTAAAAAAAGTTAGGAAATTGTATACTTGTCATGATAGAAGGCTAGCAAACTACAAGCATAGGGTTTGGGATCTTTTGGAGAGCTTAGATGCATTTAATATTCAACTGATCCCTCATTCCCAAAATTATACTGTCAATTCCTTGGCTCAAGTAGCCAACGCCCTTCAACCTCTATCGTTGTCCAGCCTCAAAAGGTTCACTATTGAGCTTACTTCTACCCTGTCTATGCTAGACAATGTTACTAATTTCCAAGTATTTGACGATGATAAGCACATATTGGATTTCATCACTAGCTCAGATCTACTTGCAACTCATATCATTGATGAGGCTAAGCCTGAAGAAGCTAAACTAGATATAGGAGTCATTAACCTCAAGAAAAATACTATTTCTAGGGGTATGGTCCAACTTGAGCAGATATTTGACTTGGATCAGATCAGAGATCAGGATCAACAAGCAAAGAAGGACTCTATCAATAATCAATGTGACACTCCTAACCTTGGAACAACTGAGGAAGTTATAAATGTATTCATTGGAAAAGTGTGCATGCCAAAAGAAAAGGAAGGGATCCTTGAAGCTTTACAAAAGTACCATGACGTGGTCAGTTGGAGTTACGAAGATTTAAAAACATACGACATGTTGATCATCATGCACACTATCCCTCTCAATCCATACATTTGACCATTCTGATAGCAACAACAACCAATCAATGCTTTATTGGAGCCCATCATCTACAAGGAAGTTCAAAAGTTGTTGTCTGCAAAAATTATATTTCCAGTCAGGCACTCCACATGGTGGGCCAATTTGGTCCCGGTTAGGAAAAATAATGGAGAAATCAGATTGTTCTTGGACTTTCACAACTTGAATAGAGCTTTAGAGAAGGACAACTATCCAGTAGCCTCATGGTGTAGTACGAGGTTAGGCACAAGACAACATTCACCACCAAGTGGGGAACCTTTGCATATAGCAGGATGTCGTTTGGACTCATCAACGTTGGTGCAACATTCCAACATGCAATGGGTATTTCCTTTAAGGATTTGATCAGAAAGTGCATCATCATCTACATGGATGTTCAAACAGTATTTTCAAAGAAGCGAGGCGATCATGTTTTTTATTTATGTAAATTTTTTCACAAGTGTAGGGAATTTGGGATTTCCCTAAACCCGAAGAAGTGCATCTTTGGTGTTACTGAAGGAAAGTTTCTCAAGCATGTGATCTCAGAGAAAGGAATCTCAATTGACCCTGAGCATATTTAGTCCCTCCTAAAGATCCAACTGCCAGGCAACAAGAAAGAGTTGAAATTTTTCTTTGGAAAGATAAACTTTGTCAGAAAATTCATCACCGGCTTTGCTGAGATAGTTAAGCCACTTAATTCTATGCTTAAAAGCAAGATGCCAAGGTTGAGTGGACTCTCAAGGCAAGGCAGGAATTTGAGGAAATTGGGAAAGCAATTGTTGATGCACCTGTACTAGTTAGTCATGATTACTTGAAGCCATTTTACATTTACTCGTTTGCTTCAGACCATTCCTATTCCAGCATACTGACTCAAAAGGATGATGAAGGGAGTAAGCACCCAATCACCTTCATGAGTGCTCCATTAAAATATGTCGAGCTGAGGTACCACAATGTGGAGAAATAAGCATAGGCTATGGTTAGGGGAGTCAAGAAATTTATACATTAAATCTTGCAAAACAAGGTGTTCACCATAGTGCCTGACCCAAGAGTAAAGAATTTGTTGATGCAGAATTAGTTAGGCGAAAGAAGGGAAAAATGGGTCACTTTGCTATAGGAATATGACATGGAGATTCATCCCATAAAGTTAGTAAGAGGGAAGGCCCTCACCTATACAATAGCTGAAAAACTAATTGAAGCAGGACCTGAGCTTACTGTCCAACAGTACCAACTTGAAGATGTCTCCCTTGGAGAATGGTATGATGACATCGTCTACTATATGTTGCATAACAAGTGCCCGCCTCACCTGTAGGGGGTCCAAAAAGTGCTCTTTGGCTAAAAAGCGATAGCTACATGCTACGGGGTTCTATACTGTACAAGAGGAATCATGAATGGATCTACCTTAGATGCCTTGGAAAAGAAGAGGCAGCACGAGTGTTAAAATAATTTCATGAAAAATTTGGTATTGGTCACCGATCTAGCCCATCCACTGCTCATAAAATATTGTGGGTTGGGTACTATTAGCTGATGGTATTCAACGATGCACACAGCCATGTCCAAACTTTCCATGTGTCTCAGACTACTACAACTAGAGAACGAAATGTTATTTTCTCACTGCAACCAGTCCTGGAGGTAAGGTCATTCACGCAATAGGGTCTCGAATTCATCAGTCTGGTAATCCCACCATCCTCTGTAGGTCAAATGTACATTCTAACCTCTTCTAATTATTGTAACTGATGGATAGAAGTGATTGCATGTAGACAATGTACCATCAAAGTAGTTACTAATTTCCTTGAAAGCTTTATTCTGAATCATTTTGGTTTTCCATATGCCCTTGTTTGTGATAATGGTCCTACCTTTTCCTCACTTAAATTCACTAGTTGGGCCTTTGATTATGGTATTTCCCTTAAGTTCTCATCCAATTACTACCCTCAAGGAAATGGGCTAGCCGAATCCACAAATAAGAACTTGATCACTGTAATCAAAAAGTTGCTCGATAGGAACCCCAAAGATTGGCACACCCAGTTGCATTTTTCCCTTTGGGCAGATCATGCACTTGAGGATCCCTACCCTCCAATTTATTAACACCTTGTATGAAGAGGGGGACCATCGAGAAACCCATTGACCTAAACTCCTTCACCTAGAAGAAGTATGTGATCGAGCCATTGAAAATTTTTCCAAACATTAGGGCATGTTCAAGAGATGGTTCAACCGATGAGCCAAAGTTAGGGCCTTTAGAATTGTTGATTTGGTCCTATGTTGGGACAAGTCCCTTGAAAAGAAAGGGGGACATGACAAATTTGACAAGCTCTAGCTTGGCCTCTTTCAAATTTCTAAAAATTTAGGAGATAATGCTTTCTGCCTTAAGACACTAACTAGTGAAAATGTCCCATTTCCCATCAACGGGAAACACCTCAAGCATTATTTCCTTGCCTGAGCTCTACTAAGTTAGCCTTTGTAAATACCTATACATAGGTTAGTTTAGGTTTCCTTCTTTTCTTTTTGTCTCGCTTTGCTTTTTTTTTTGCTCTTTCTCCCGACCGTCTTGTTTTGTTGAAGATGTTCCTGTATTTTTGATGTAGTGGTCGTGCTTGGTTTGACAAACGGTTCACTTTTCTTATTGCTCTTTATGTTCTCTAGTTAAATATTCACTCCCAACCATTGATCTATGATTGCTTCTATGAGGTGGTTTCCTTACTTGAACTCTGACTTGACCTAGAACACGACTCTTAGTTGAATCTTTGCACAATCATCTCAAATCATGCATGAGACATACACTAAATTATTTCTAAAGAACTGTACAAGAAAGAGCACAAAAAAGAAAATATCTGAAAAAAAAATAAAGAAAGAGAAGAAATGAAAATAAAGAAAGTGTGTGGGTGTGTGAACAACTCTATCGGGGATATGGAAGCCTGGATGGTAGTAGAGCAATGTTTGTGGGATCAAAGCGACAACTCCATCGAGGCTATGGATGCCTGATTAGTAGTGAAGCAATGTCCAGGTTCCTTTTGGGGTTAGACAATTTATGTAGCTTGCTTTGCCTGATTAATGGTTGTTTGTTACAATTTCTGAAGGAAAGGGAATGAACTCACCACAAACACACACTCCTAAGATTTTTTTGTGATTTGATTCAAATAAGGATCCCATTCTCCTTCAAGTTCCTTAGTTCACTTATAGAAATCGGCTTCTAGTCTGTGAAACCAGGGATTCTGGGTTCTTAATGAGTCTTTATCCTTAGAATGCTCAGGAGCGTTCTCCCAATAGAGTCTCCATTTGTTGTTCCTATAGCACACACCCCATTTGGAATGGGGGCCCTCTCTTTTTCACTTTTGTCAAGTCACTTTTCCCTTTGCCTCATTTTGCGTTCCCCTATTTGAGTCCTAAGTGGTCAATAAGTCCTAAGGCTACCATCTTGAGTTGACCAAGTTTCACCACCCTTGAAATTTTCAAGTCTTTTGCCTTCGCGGAGTTCCTCTGGCAATTTTCCTTAAGTTCCTCAAATTGTCATCTTTTGCTTGGTGCGGGTCCGTACTTGCAGGTTTCCCCATGCAGAATTCCCTTTAGCTTTAGTCATTCTTGCGACGTGTGAGTTAGGACATCCACCAACATTGTGGGATTCGCATCTACCGTTACCTTTCCCCTCGCTGAATTTCAAATGACAAATGCCTAGTTGCCACCAGTCTCGTGGGCTTCGCTGTTCCCGCTGCTGGTTGTTTTGAAAATTCTGCCCACCAACACTACCAACTGTCATACTGACATTAAATGCAGGAATTTCATGGCTAAAATCCTATAAATAAATAGAAAAAAAATTCGTGTTGTTTTCACCAACATTCCCTACTGAACTTGTCAGAGCTCCTCCTACCTCTATCGCCTTCACACCTGAGTTGTCTCAATGATGAATCTGAGTACTTTCTTTAGCACTACATCAGACTACCAGGTAAGTTTTTACCCACCCTAGCTATTCATGCTCCAGTTCATTTTATTTACAAATTCAAAAATCTTGTGGACAACCCAATAAAATCTTAAGAAATTCGGTCGAGGACGTGACCCCGCGTGAAACCCATGCTTTAGAATTTGAAAACCCTTCAAAAACTAGCTAGTTGGGGCCACACAGAACACGCCTCCGCATTCAACATTCTTGAACTTAGGCCTTCATGCCCTTGTAGCCCACAAGTCTTTTGCCGCCATTGCCTTAACTTTCTAAATGACAAGCTCAAACATCAGTCATCACCCTTATTAGGTGCTCACATGCAGGAAGACACCACCTCCTTGCCATCACCATTGAATCAAATGATAATCCTAAGTTAAGCGGGGATCCTCAAGGCCCCTGCAACTCTGCGATTACAGGTTTTTGCACACTATCTAACTCTGGCCTTTCGGCTTGTGGGTTCCACAAGACCTCTATCCTACACCTCAGTAAGTCGTTAAAACTCTATTTGTGAGCCATTTGATGCGGGCTTCTACTGCTACTTTTCCATCATTTCACTGACCATTCTAAATGGTGGGGTCCACATTTATCCCACTTTGCAAACCCCGCACCGTTCATTTCTGATCGACCCTTGATGTGCAAAATGCATAGGTAAAATTCTATTGCGGTCCGCCGACCACAGCCTGCTACTCGATCTCCGCTATCTTCAAATGACCATTCCCTAGCATCCATTTGGGTTTCTACCCACATCATTCAAAGGGACTTAAATTTTGAAGCTAACCTTGAACTAGACTTTTTGCCTGTAGATCCCACATTGCGGGTCACCATCTATGGGAAGCCTCCTTGCCACCGCCATTTGAGAATGGCCATTCCTCAATAGCTTTCTATAGCTTCCAGCCCGCAACCCCCATTAAAGGCTAAACACTAACGGATGGAGCCGACCTATTGTCTGTCTTGCCAGGTCTGATCCCTCCATGGTTGTTTGACTCTCCTCGAGTAAATATTGCATGTTGGTGCTTCGTGCGGGCATGATGGTGTGGGCCACCATCTATTGGCCCTTGTTGCATCTCCGCCGTCTCTAAATGGTAGTCATTAAGCAGAATCCCAGCAATCCTCGCTCAATCCCTCTGAATGCATTGAACATAGATGTTAACACTGGGTCATTCCTCTTGCTTGCAGGTCCCGCATTGTAGGACTCCATTTGCTAGCTTCTAGCATGCCAAGGCCATTTTAAAATAGAGGAGCTCCAAACTACCTTGATGACCTCTACTCCCGCAACCTCTAGACCTATATGCCAAAGTGACTGAACTAACAGCCCCAAAGCTTCATGAATGATGAACCCACATGTTTAAACACCTTTGCACCTTGGTGAGCCCCAGTAATAGTGCAAAGATATTGATGGGGGTGGCTATATGCAAGTCATGCCCTCTTTTCCATTTTCCTGTTACCTTCTCCAAAATGGCTGCCATCCTAGGGAAACCGCATCCCTGGGCCCACATTGCTCGATCTTCCCCAAACGAGAGCCAAATGATGTTTTTTGATGAATGTTATGATCTTTGAAGGATGAATTACTTAATCTAACATCTCTTTTACAGGATTTTTCTAACGCTCTCCTTATTTTATACAAGAACATGCTTAATGCACCTTTGCTTGTAGGATTTATGGAACCAGCTATAGGACCATCAGCCCCATCCATAGAGAAAGAAAATGGGAATAAGACTACCAAAGCTCTGTTAGGGAAAGAAGATAAAGATTAGATGAAATACAAATTCCAAGGAATAGAGGTCACCTCCAAGGTCACCATCGTGTGGGATACTGTTATAGACACCAACCTTGGAAAGGCTGACATAGATGAATTCAACTAGAGGGTCATCATCAACCCCACCATAGAGAATGCATAGAAAATAAGAAAAAGTGGTTTGGCTAAGTAAGTCAGTTTCCCACCCGCTCTTGTGGCTCGAGAGTTGGTGATGGCTTGCAGAGAGGCCTATCAAGAAAATACTAGAAGAATCATTGATCGTGATGGTAAAGTATTGGTTGAACTATCTGCCATGTCCATAGGAAGAACATTCCACATTCCTACCTTTGACACTATGGAGGAAAAAACAAAAGAATATGTAGAAAGTATGTGGAAGGTTGACTCCCTAAAATGCAAAAATCTAATTAACCAATACTGGTTGATGGGAAGTGCTAATAAGGTTCCCCAAGAGTTATTCAGGAGCGACTTTTACGAAGACTACCATGGCTTGGTGACCTTGTTGAGTACGGTTATGGCCATCCCAATTGCAGCCTACAGTTTCCAATAATAGATGTTTTACTTCATACAGGAGATAATCAGAGGAACAAGTAAGTTTCACTAGGCAGGAATGATTAGCAACTATTTGCATTAGTAGTTCCTTGCATTTAGAAGACCTCCCAATTCTATATGACTTGTTATTTGGTATATCTTTTGGCTGACCCATTTCCCTACAGGGATTTATTTGTCAAACAGAGCTCGAATCTAGGGAGAGAGTTGAAATTATATGACTGACACCCACAACTCCAATATCAAAATTTCAAGAAGGATTAATGCAGGGTAAAAAATGCCTTCATTGGGCACATTATGAGACTTCTCAATAAGGACTTTGAGAGGAGAGTCACACAACGCCCACATGTTCATTCACCGGTTCAGATTCCTATTCATACAATTCCCCAAATTCACCTACATCTGAATAGCGGACTTCTCTGAGAGGCCATATAAGCTACCCCAGTATCCAAATGACCAATTGATTTCTCTATAAGTCTCTAGGAAACTACAGCATGTACATACTCTCCTAAGCAACAAACACAAGCTAGGCATTCCTTACCCTCTCACTTTCGGCCAAGGCATGTACGCTATTCTGGCATCCCAATGTGTAGAGTATTCAGAGAAGGAGATCATTGAATACAACTTGGGCCTCCACACTTCTCAGCTAAGGATGGACCCTTATGGTAAATTGAAGATGGTTGGGAGAGAATATGCCGAATTGCATAACATTGAAGATTTTTGGGCTAACTGTTAGGATGAAAAGGAGGTGTGCATGAGGTACTATATGCGCATGAATGCTTACTTTTTCAAGAAGGTCAAACTATTCCTAGTACTGGAACAGATCATATAAGATGAAAGCACTCTCATCAATCTAAGGTTTCATGCCATCGCCAACTTGCCATTTCCCCTAATAGACTAGAATGAAGAAGAGGTCAATGACCTCGATATCCTGATGAAGCCAATAGAGCACATAACCAAGTAATGGATAAATGCATAGATTTCCTAGTTGAAGCTCTAAGGAGCCACTTTGACCTATGGTGAGCTTGAAGATGAGCTCAAGAGCAAAATAGATAGTGGGACTGTTGCTGTCCCAACTAAAGAGGCTCCAAAATCTCCTCCCACCACTAGGTCAAGGAAAATAAATCTGGTATCAGAGCACCAACCAAAGCATAAAGTATATTTGAAGAAGGCTTTAGAGTGTGAGACATCGAAGAAAGCCAAGAATTCGAGCGGGTTCTATGAGATGCCCACAATCCAAGAGGATCCACTGCACGAAGGAGAAGTGTAAGAGGTTGAGCAACCTAAGTCACCACCTATTGCCTCTACTCTTCCTACCACCACCACTACCACTGCTATTACTCCTCCTCTAGCATCTCAAACATTACCCATCTCCTCTCCGCATGTGGTGGACATCTCAGTTCACCTTGCCTCTACCTTGCCGATTGCTCTAATTTTAGTGCTAGACTCCTAATCCACCACGACCTCCGCACTCTCATCCTCCTCAATGTATCCATCAACAATAGTTCCTATAGCATCCATGATTACAACTTCCACTCTCACTCTTCCGGAGGCCTTTTCCTGGCATATGCAGAATATACCTATGGAGCTCTCTAGAGTACTGATGAACCCTTCAGTATAGGCTGCTCTAGCTCAAGCTATTGTTGGTCTCCTTGTCCCTCCTCTGATAGAACCACCAAAAATGGAGGCGACAATACAAAACTCAGAAGAGATGGAGAGACAAGAGAGGGAGGTAGCTAAAGAGGGAGGTGATGAACCTTAGGACCCATTCAAGGATGACTATCATGAGGATCTGGAACATCAAAACTTGGTCATCGATGAGGTAGTATATTAAGAAGAGAGGTCACAGTCCTCAAACGAAGATGTCAAAGACCCTAGTGCCAAGTAAATAGTAGATTCCTCTAACCAAGAACTTGCAAAAGAGTTGTCCAAACAACTCAAAGACATCGGAGAGGAAGTTGAAAGGCAGTCTTCCAAGGAAAAGAAAGAAATGGATGAAGACATGGAGGTATCTATAGAGCCTCTAGCAAAGGGACAAGATGAAGGTCCTCGATCAAGCAGAAGAAGTACCTCCCAAGAGGGAAGAGGAGAAGAAAGAAGATGAAGCTGAAGAAGAAGATAAGCCTAAAGAAGATGCTGAAATGAGAAGAATCCCTAAGGTAGAGCACCACACAAAACTTAGGCAAGAAGAAGAAAAATCATCTGAAGGGGAAGATAGCTGAAAAGAAAACATAGCTGGAATTGGGTCACAAGAGGAAATACCATATTCATCTAAGACTCAGATGAAGAAGAAAAGGAGAAAATAGAGTAGGAAGCTCCAAACCATGAGGAAAGGGAAGTACAACATGCTCAAAGAGAGGAAGGTGATCATGAATCACCAAAGGAGGGATCTCAGATGCTCAAGTGGTTGGAGAAACAACTATAGAAGAAGACCCCCGCTCTCATGGACCCCAAGGAAAGGCTAGAAGCTATCCTAGTAGGAGCCCAAATAGGGGAAAAGAAAGAAAAGAAGCCAAGGGTCTGATCCCACATCAAGATGGATGCATCAGGATCGAGGATAGTACAAATTTCTACTCATGTAATAGACAAGGGAGAAGGAGTTAGCTATAATATCTCCACCATTAACCTGGGTACAACTATGAGAGAGTAGAAGATTGATCATCTCCAGGGATCAGTTGCCACAGTTGTTCACTAGATGAACAAGGACTAATACTCTAAGGAAGAACTAAAATCACAGGTGGCAGACCTTACCGCTTACATTCAATAGTGGTCCGCTACTGAGGAGCTTCCGACGACTTCATCAGCCCTACCACTACTATTGTCCAAGGATCACATAAGGAAGCTAGAGACAAGAAATAATTGGACCAAAGCTACTGAAGAATGGTTCCAGTGGGTGATCTACAATGGTGACCTAGGCATTGGTCATGCCGTCAGAACAACCAATAGATTTCAGGAAGTGCAAAAGAAGCTAGAAGGAATAAATAAATTTTGTACTGACTTCTCAGAATTATATAGAATTACATATCCTAAGCTCGAGGCTATCCTCAAGATTCTTGAGAAGACTTGGGAGACGGAGTTGAGCTAGGTAAAGGATGATCACTAGCTCGTCGAGATGTGGAAAATGGGCTTAGACCACAGAAGAGAAGTCTTGGAGCGGGTGCTCCATGAAGTGGAGCTTGACCTGGAGTGGGTCAAAGAACACAGGGCATATTGTGAAGAATATTTGAAGCTTATGACGGATTACGACATGCTTGTCCTCAAGCTGGACCCAGGGAAAATAAGGTTGTTTTTTCATAAGAAGATGGAGAATGGGGCTATGGACTCACTAACGCCAAAATTTATGGATTTTTTCCCAAGCCTTCACCCAATCAGAACAAGTAATTAAGAAAACACTGAAGTGTACAAAGAATTGGGAGCTGATCACTAGCAAGTCCAAGAAATTGACCTTCCAAGTGGTCCAATCTGATCCAAGTGGATCCAAGAAACCTAAAAATTTCATAGTCTCATAATCTCACAAAACCAACATCATTGTGTAGAGCTCGCTGACATGGTCCTGACACAACTTGAACAGGCTCAAAAGGAGTTCATATGCAGAAGTTATGTGTAGTCAAAGGTCTGGTCAAACAAGTGAATCAGGCATTCAAAAAGGAAAAAAAACTATCATTTCAAAATGAGACAAAAATGACACCAAGTTGTAGAGCTTGTTGTGCTGATTCTGGAACTATATTCAATTTCAAAAATAGAGTCTGTATGAGCAAAATAGAGTCGGTCAAAGTTTGCAGACAAAAAGAGTTGACCAGTCAAAATGATGACATCATAATGACGTCAACATGGTGATGTGGCAATTGGTGATATGGAAAGGGTATATGAAATGGCATAAATGTGGATTAAACAATATTTGTTAAAGAAAAAAATATATAAACTGGGCACCAACTCTTAAAGTGGGATGCCACCTAAGGAATAGGGGGTATCCCACCTTATATGGGAAGTCTCCCTTGTCTTTAGAGGAAAAACTTAAAAGGAGAGGATGGTTGGATCACCACCCACCATTTTCTCTAAAAGATTTAATTGCTTTTTCAAAGCCTTAATATAAGGCTAAATCCCTTTTTCCTAGAGGCCTAAATTATCCCATATTTTTAGAGGCCTAGAATATTTTCCTTTACATGGAAATATTAGGAATAGTATTCCTAAATTAAGGGGTCAAATAAAACCTTACATAAAATATTCCCTAAATAATAGAGAATAAATCCATTCATAACCATTCAAATGGAAAGAGAATTATTTTGAGGGGATATTATCCTTCCAAAAATTATTAAAGGAGGATATTATTGATTTTTTTTCTTGTAATAGGGGATATGGGTATATTTGCAAATAATATGGTTTTAGCCCATATTAGCAAATAAATTTATATAAAAGGGGGAGAGTTTTTGCTTGAAAATAAGCAAGCCTACTTGGAGAAATAATTCCTTTGTGAGAGTTGAATTCTTTTTTAGAGGAAGAATTGCAAGGTGTTGTTATACACCAAAATTGTAAAAGTGAGAGAGATTGTGAGGAATTTTGTGCAGGTTTTTGAAGCTTGAATATTGTAAGAAGGCATCTTCAGGTACTTGGCGATATTAGTAAAAGCGGTCCAACATTGAGAAGCAGACCCAGAGACGTAGTCCTGATTGGACGAACTACGTTATCAACTTGCGTCTGATTCTTCTATCTTCTGTCTTATTATTCTTCTATCTCCTATCTTACATTCTCTCTAATTTATTTCCAGTATTTTCAATTTGGCATTTAAGTTCTAATTACAACATTTTAGTAATTAGTTAATTTCACTGAGTTCTGTAAAGGATTAAGTGAACTTAGTCTGTAATTTCAACAGTTAAACAATGTAATCACACAATTTTGTTTGGATCGGGGAAAAATTGTAATTAGGATTAATTTGCAAGTTATTTTGTAAACCTCTAATTACGGATGAAATTGGTATCAGAGCCCATTTTGTAGGAAATTGCATAAGTGAATGCTAACTAGGTTGAAGTTGAAGCAAGGAGAAGGTGCACTTATAGAATTCAATCCTGAGATCGAGAAACGAAAGCCATAAAAAATGTCAGAAATGGTAACTGAATATAAAGCTCCAGAGCTTGATGAGAAAGCTTTCTAGAAAGCATTTCTTGAAATGAAGTCAATGGTGGAAGTTCTTTTCCAAGAGAGGTAAGAACAAAAGAAGAAAAAGGAAAGCAAGGCTAGAAAGAACGAGGAAGCTGAATCCTCACTAAAAGAAGACAAAGGTAAAGGAGTAGGAGGTGGTAGTGACCCTCTTGAACTTCCATCCCCATCTTCCTCATCTTCTTCTTTTTCATCTTCTTCTTTGTCTAACTCTTCCAAAAAGAAACAACCTGTGAAATTTGAAGTTAATTCACCTTTGTTGAAACTTGATGTTAAATTTGATTTGCCAATCTATAATGGAGAACTAGATGAAGAAAAACTTGATAATTGGATAAAACAAATTGAAGTTTATTGTAGAGTTCAGAAGTTTACTAAGGATTCTCAAAAAATCCAATTAGCTACTCTTCGCCTAGGAGGCACAGCTTTAATTTGGTGGGAGAGTAGAACACAGGAGGATCTAAGTCGTTATGGAAAAATTATTTCTTCTTGGTTTGAGTTTATAGCTGCATTAAAGAAATAGTTTTATCCATTAGCGCATATGCAAAAAGCAATGATGAATTGGCAATCATTAAAGCAAGAGAAAGGACAAGGTGTGCAAGAATATACACAGGAGTTTAGTAAGAGGGCTTTAATGTTGGGCATTCCTTTATACACGAAAGAAACTTTGTTAAAGTATATAGGTGGATTACGTGAGAATTTGAAACATAGTATACTTATGATTAATCCAACTAACATTGATGAAGTTAGTGTGCAAACTATCCATTTGGAAACAAGCTCAAGGAATAGCCATGACAATCTGTTGTTGGACTCCAGTAAGCAGAAAAATAGCAAGAAATGGAAGGAGAAATCACAACAAACCGCTACTATAAAGAAAGAGGACGAGAAGCCTTATTGCTCACACTACAAGAAGCAAGGGCACAAAGATGCGAAGTGTTGGAAATTACATCCTGATGAGAAGCCTAAGTGGTTGAAGGATCGAAAGGGTAAGTAGAAGTCCATAGCTGTTGTGCAAGACCTTGGTATGGAATCTAGTGATGAATCAAATATTTCAATTGTGGGTTTGAAAGGTAAAGCTTTTGTTGGTAATAAATTTTTCACTGATGTTTCATGTGCTTCTACTTCAAAAATTCATGTTGTTCCTAAAGATAGAAAAAGATGTGAATTGTTTCATATAAGGGTGATTTCTAAGAACACTAAGATTGATACACTGATAGATAGTGGGTCCCAAGTTAATCTAATTTTAGAAGAAGTTGTTGAACAGTTGGGATTGAAAACAAAGCCACATAAAAACCCTTATCCATTAGGTTGGGTGTGCAATGATAACAAATTGCGAGTAACTAAGCAATGCAATTTAAGATTTGCAATAACATCTAAGTTTATAGATGAGGTTGAATTTGATGTGGTTCCACTTGATATATGTGGGATTGTATTGGGTAGCCCATACTTGTATGATAGGAAAGAAATCTTCTATAGGGAACATAATCAATATCACTTGTTTAAGTAAGGAATTGAATACATTGTGCATTCTCATCCAATTAAGATAATTGGTAAGTCTTTTGTGACAACGGGACATTTGAAAAGGGTAGTTAATGCAAGCAATAATTTGGCACTTACATCTGTACCACAAGAAGTGTCATTGCATAAGAGCATGTCTAATTCTAAGGTTGTTCCAGTTATGAAAGACAAGCATGATATTAGTACATTCTTTTTCTCATCTGCAAATTCAATTTTGTTATTCAGCCTTCTACTTTTCAGTAGTGTATGGTTGGTAGCAGCAACATTGGATGTGGATGTGTATATGGCTAATGTACTTAACAAAATTGGTGCAGTTTTGGTTATTTTTATGATGAGTCAGGTGTTCAGAATTCCAACAAGGAGAGATGATACTGGGCAAGTGGGGCAACATTTCCCTAGCTCAAATTGTACATAAAATAGACCTTTTGGAGGTCGAAAAGCTTCTTAATGGGGAGGAATGATCTAGGTGGATCCAAGAAACCTAAAAATTTCATAGTCTCATAATCTCACAAAACCAACATCATCATGCAGAGCTTGTTGACATGGTCTTGATGCAACTTGAACGGGCTCAAAAGGAGTTCGTATGCAGAAGTTATGCACAGTCAAAGGTCTGGTCAAATAGGTGAATCAGGCATTCAAAAATGCAAAAAAATGATCATTTCAAAATGAGACAAAAATGACACCAAGTTGTAGAGCTCGTCGTGCTGATTCTGAAACTATATTCGGTTTCGAAAATAGAGTCTGTATGAGCAAAATAGAGCTCGTCAAAGTTTGTAGACAAAAAGAGTTGATCAGTCAAAATGATGACATCATCATGACGTCAACATGGTGATGTGGCAAGTGGTGACGTGGAAAGAGTATATGAAATGGCATAAATATGGATTAAACCATATTTGTGAAAGAAAAAAATATATAAAGTGGGCACCACCTATTAAAGTGGGATGCCACCTAAGGAATATGGGGTATCCCACCTTATATGGGAAGTCTCCCTTATCTTTAGGGGAAAGACTTAAAAGGAGGAGAGGATGGTGGGATCACCACCCACCATTTTCTCTAAAAGATTTAATTGCTTTTTCAAAGCCTTAGAATAAGGCTAAATCCCTTTTTCCTAGAGGCCTAAATTATCCCATATTTTTAGAGGCCTAGAATATTTTCCTTTACATGGAAATATTAGGAATAGTATTCCTAAATTAAGGGGTCAAATAAAACCTTACATAAAATATTCCCTAAATAATAGAGAATAAATCCATTCATAACCGTTCAAATGGAAAGAGAATTATTTTGAGGGGATATTATCCTTCCAAAAATTATTAAAGGAGGATATTATTGATTTTTTTTCTTGTAATAGGAGATATGGGTATATTTGCAAATAATATGGTTTTAGCCCATATTAGCAAATAAATTTGTATAAAAGGGGGAGAGTTTTTGCTTGAAAATAAGCAAGCCTACTTGGAGAAATAATTCCTTTGTGAGAGTTGAATTCTTTTTTAGAGGAAGAATTGCAAGGTGTTGTTATACACCAAAATTGTAAAAGTGAGAGAGATTGTGAGGAATTTTGTGCAGGTTTTTGAAGCTTGAATATTGTAAGAAGGCATCTTCAGGTGCTTGGCGATATTAATAAAAGCGGTCCAACATTGAGAAGCAGACCCAGAGACGTAGTCCTGATTGGACGAACTCTATTATCAACTTGCATCTGATTCTTCTATCTTCTATCTTATTATTCTTCTATCTCCTGTCTTACATTCTCTCTAATTTATTTCTAGTACTTTCAATTTGGCATTTAAGTTATAATTACAACATTTTAGTAATTAGTTAATTTCACTGAGTTCTGTAAAGGATTAAGTGAACTTAGTCTGTAATTTCAACGGTTAAACAACATAATCATGCAATTCTGTCCAGATCAGGGAAAAATTGTAATTAGGGTTAATTTGCAAGTTATTTTGTAAACCTCTAATTACTGATCACAATCTGACATCCTAGAATGGAAAAAACTTCAGGCATTGATGGGAAAGTTCAAGGTGTATGCCACTGTGAAGAAAAATGAAGGAAAACCTATCATTAATGACGAGTTTCTCACTGTGTAGTTGTAGAGAAAAGTTAATTAGCTAGAAGACAAAAGTGCTACAGTGCCAAGCACTACAGGAAAAAATAGGGATAAGAGAAGAAATGTATTTTAAAATTGTAAAATATGGGGGTTAGGTGAAACCCTAATTTGTAGTGAATCTTGGCTACATAATGAGATTAAATATTGGCCATTCATTTTGATTTTTGAAAACTATAAATAAGGGGTCCCCTCTCATTTTCAAAGAGAGAGTTGAGTTGTTGTAAAGACATGTTGCTGAAACTCTAATATAAATTCATTTCTTTTGGGTGGATTCTTGAGTTTCCTTCATGTTTCATGATTCATCTCCTCATAGTTGATAGATTTGAGTAGATTTATTTTGTTGTTCTATGCTTTTTATATGCTTTAGTTAGTTTAGTAGATGTTGTTAATTGATGCTGAAGAATACTGTTGTGTTGATGCCCTTCCTTGTTAATGCCTTTTGTTGTTTGTTGATGATAAATAGTAGTGTAAAGCTAGTCTGAACATAAATTCATTGCTGCCCCTAAATTTCATATTTTATTCGTGCTTTATGGTGAATGAACAACTGAAAATCTAAAGACCTTAGAAGATAGCACTAGTTTCATGATACAATTAGTTGATTTGGTTAAGTGGAACTTAATTTCAGGAAAGTTGTCCACTGTAGTATCCTCCATTGTCACTATTCATTAGTAGTTGCAGGTCTAGGAACTTCCTCCTTTCCCTTCCCTTTTGACCTTTCTTTAAAATAGTAATTTAGGAAAGGTTCCAACATCATTGTAAAGCTAAATCTGATGATAAAAGTGGAGTTTTAGATTGTTGTTTTCAACTTGCAGCAATTTTACATTAACTCCAACACCTTGAGAACTCCACTTAAAGAACCAATGTCCCTCCAACTTAGCATATGTAAGGCTTCCCTATGATTACCAACAAATCACATGAACCAACTAAGATATTTCAAGCACGTCATGACCTAACACCCGAGAGACCTTGGGATAGTTTTCTAGAATTTTCTTGTAGAAAATTGTCTTTCAAGAGAGGTGATATACCTATGCATTACCTGTGTTGAGAAGTGCTAAAACACCCATCAACATGATGTTTTATTCTTGGATAATTAGGGCATAAGTATGTATAAATAAGTGTTTTTCTATCTATTTTAACCCCCATTCATCTGATTCACTCAAGAATACATTCATCCATTCAATCTTCTCATTCAAGCATTTGAGTAACATTACATCATTGAATCAAGCATCTTGGAGTAGCCATTGACATATCTTCATATTTCAACAACAAGGGTTTGGTGAGTTTAGGACACTTGCATGTTGTTTATTTATCATTCCTTTCTTGTTTTCATTTCATTTCTTTATCAAGGGTTTGATTACCAAAGTGGGATTTTACCAAGGTAAATCCCTATACTCTAACCCTTAACCATTTTTAGCATCTTTGCATGTGTGTTTACACATCTTGTAGGCAGATTTTTCAAAGAAATAGGTGTTGGAAAGTGATCAACAAGTCATCAAAGTGATTCAGGTCAACTAAACCCTAATTCAAGCTTGTAGACAACATTCAGCCCATTTTTTGTAGATTTGATTTCGTCAACCCGACAAGAAGACAAGGGTAGATCTGGACCAATAGAGTTGACCCTTGAATTTGTAGAATTTTGGAGGACTGATTCACCATCAGTGGAGAATGAGTCCCACTACTAGGCTAGAAAATTTGATTTCATCATAATTCAATTCCCGATAGTTAGAAACTAGTTTGAGGATAGTTTATCAGAAGGAGGACTGACTCGCCATCAGTGGCAAATGAGTCCCACTGGTCATCAACAGTGATTTATGTTAGATTCTAGAACCTTCCAGCATTATCATTTCATCTCCTACGACACTTTGTTCAGTTTCATTCAATTTTGTTTGCATTTGTTTATGTTTCTAGTTCATTTCTCCATATCACACTTTGTTTTCAAACAATTCATATTTCATTAGTTTTGCATACATAATCAATCAATTTGATCAATTAGCTACATCTAGGTCATTGCATTCAGTCATAATTTCATCATACATACCTTAGTTTGAATGAACCACCTAAATTTTTGTGTGTCTCTCTCCTTTTAGGTGAAAAACCCTCAGAGTGGAAGAGAAGTTCATAGCACCACAAATTTTTTTGGTTCATTTAGTGAGAGGATTAATGATGCCAAGAGGAGGTACTCAATTTATGATCAAGAATTTTATTCTATTATACAGGCTTTGAAGAAGTGCCATCATTATTTTCTTCCAAAGGAGTTTATTCTCTACATGATTAATCATGCTTTGCAATTCAATAATAGTCAAACCAAGTTGAACCAAAGACATATGAAGTGGGTTGAATTCCTACAAGGATATACTTTTATTCTCAAGAATATAAGTGGAAGCTCAAACAAAGTACTTAGATGTATTATGTAGAAGAGCAACAATGTTGACTAAAATGAGAAATGAAGTAGTTATATTTGATGCTATCTAAGAGTTGTATAAGGATGATTTGGACTTTAAGGATGCATGGATAACATGTATGGAGCCTACAAGTGTAGATAGGAAACCTTGGATGGATTATTTTATACAAGATGGATTGTTGTTCAAAGGACAACAACTTTGCATACCTCAAGGATCAATGAAGTAGAATTTGGAAAGAGAAAAGCATTGTGGTGGATTTGCTAGAAATTTTTGAGTTGATAAAGAAATGGCACAACTTTGTGAAATATATTTTTGGTCAATGATGATGACTAAAATCAAAAAAATTGTGGAAGGACGTGAAATTTTTCAATATTCCAAAGGAGGGAGTCAAAATAGAGGTCTATATCAACTGTTACCCATACCGAAGAAATTGTGGGAAGATCATTATGGATTTTATGCTTAGACTATCAAAAACACAATGAGGTAGGGATTCTATTTTGTGGTTGTTGATAGATTTTACAAAATGGTTCACTTTATCTATAAAAAGATAGACAATGCAACACATGTAGAAAATTTGTTCTTCACAAAGGTTGTTAGATTGCATGGTTTACCAAGAAGTATAGCTTCATACTATGATACTATGTTTGTATGACATTTTTGGAGGACACTTTGGAAGAAGTTTAGGACTAATATAAAATTTAGTTCTATATATCATCCTCAAACAGATGGAAAAACTGAAGTTGTTAATCCAATCTTATGGAATCTGTTAAGATGTTTAGCTGGGGAAAAGCCTAAGCAATGGGTTTTCGTATTGTATCAAACTGAGTTTGCATACAATGACTCAGTCAATAAAAGTATAGATAAGACTCCATTGCAAAAATTTTATGGGTAGAGACCTAGGGGTATTTCAGAGCTAAGGGAGCTTGCAAATACTAAGGGATATAAGAGAAGTGTTGAAGGACAATATTTTTCCAAGCATATGCAAGATTTGCATCAGTAAGTGAGAGAGAAACTCAGTTGAAGGAGTAGGCAACAGTATAAAGAGAAGGATTATTTAAAGAGGAGAGAAAAAAAATTTGAAGTTGGAGATATGGCATTAGCACACCTACAAAAGGAAATATTTCCCAGCCATACCTACAACAAACTCAAGTGGAAGAAGATTGGAATGTGCAAAATCATCATAAAATTCTAACCAAATGCCTATGAATTGGAGCTACCTAAAAGTTTTGAAATCTCTCCAATTTTTAATGTTTTTGATTTATATACTTACTACGCAGGAGAGACATAAAAACAGTAAGAAGAAGATGAAACATTACTAGAAAAATGGAAGGAGCGGCTACCCAAGAAAGCATGAGAGGAAATTGAAGTTATTTTGGAATATAGAGTGATTAGAAAGACAAGGGGCAAAACATACATTGGTTATTTAGTAAAATAGAAGGGTAGAATAATGGAGTATGCAACATAGATAAGCCCAACAAAGCTAGAATCATACCAATCAACACAAGATGATAGATTTTTTGACCCACAACAATATGACCTTTAACCTGCAACAATAAAAAGTTTTACTCAGTGAGCAGGGGCTCACTTATTTTCTAGACCAGCAGTTTGATGTAGGGTCGTCACTTTAAAAAATATATATTTGAGTATTTTCCCTCAACTAATGTCATGTAAAGGAGCTTAAAATTTTTAAAATTTAAAGTTTTAGTTTTTTTGGTTTAAAGGGCAAAAACCTACCTTCCCATATGCTCATTTAATGATAAGAAACAATAAAAATGAAAAAGGGAAAACTTGAGTAGTATTTTTGAGTTTAAAAGAGGTAGTTGGGGCCACTTATGAGAGGTTTTGAGTGTTGTAGTTTTCTAGGTGGTATTTTTGAGGAATTTTTAGGGGAATCTTCAATATTTTTAGTAGTTTTGAGGAGAAGAAAAGAACAACATAATGGAGGATGGAAGTGAGATAAAAGAGGTCAGAATAGCAGAAACATGGGAGAATAGAAGAAGGTAAGAGAGAATATTAGAGGACAACAAAAGAATCTTTTAAAGGTAGTAAAAGAGGCCATACAAAACAACAAGAGGAGAAAGAGGATGATAATAGACTCCATATTGCATAGCAACATTTGCAAATGTGTAAAATGATTTTAACTATTTGTATTTTCTAAGTTAATGAAACTTGTTTTACTTATTTCTAAGCCATGGTTCCCTGATATTGTGTGTGTGGTTGTAAGAAATATTATATAAATTTATTTATTTGAGAGTATGTGTTTTTATTTGCAAGTTTAAAGTCTTTTATGAAGCTGAAACTGTAAACACTCACATACAACCATTCTTGCAGCTACTGTAACAATAGTCTATTTTTACAAATTAGTTTGTGCCTCTACAATTTATTTAATGCCTCAAAAATATATTTTTTGACTTGAAACACATGTGTAGACCTCTGTAGAGCTTATGTGAGTTGTTTACAGCAACACAACCTCTCCTTTTCCACCTACTAGCTCATTTTAAAGTGGGCTTTTAGGAACCTACAATGTTGTGGGTGCCATCACTTCCACTCACCAATCAACTTCTTCTCCTCACTTTCTCTGCTCATGTCTTCCTCAAAAATATCACATGAATATCCATAGAAAAGAGATTCATGAAGGTTTAATATTAAACTAGCCTCATTTTTCTCCACATGACCTGAAGTCTTTTCCTCAAGAAGTGGGACACCATACCTTATGAATGGAATGATCCTCCCCATCAATCCTGCACCTCTTCTCCTCTTTAAGTATATTTATTCCCTTTAACAAATTCCTTCCTTCTCCTCGTCCCCTTTTCCTATTCCTTTCTTTTCATTATTTATTCATTGACCACTTAATGTCTATAGGGAATGGTCATCTCGATGGGGATGTGACATTAATCTAATCAACATTATCCCACCATAGAAGACTAAAACCCTCATCCATCATTCTAGCTCTTCCATTGAGGTTTGTACACAAGTGGGTGTTGAGATTATTTTTAATCCTCCCACATTTTTAGATTGGAAGAATTGTGATTTAAGATCTAGATCCCTTTTTCCATTACAGTATGTATTAATTTACATGTAAAAACAATAATTTTATAATTTACCATTAGCAACCAAAAAAATAACACAAAAGATAGCCAAAAATAATTGAGAGGAACCCAATTTTTTTTGGAGTATCTACCCCAAATTTTTCTCTACTTCCCTTCCCTCTCAAGATCATATTTTTTTGGGCAAGGATTTGTGCCCAAAATTTTAATGGATAATAAATTAATCCTCATGAGTTTCCATGCACATGATCATTACATATAATATTATAATATATCCTTAAAATACATCATAGTAGAACTGATCTAAATAAAAACTAGTCACTCCAACCACTTCAGCTAAAAATCACTTGGTTTAATGGTCAAATAATTAATAATAATTTTACACCTCATTTACACAAGAAGTGGTAAACATTTATTCTAATTTTGTTTCATAAAATTTACCCTTGAACAATTAATTGAGTAATCTTTAAGAATATTCAATTACAACCATCATTTCTTATTTAGCATCAACATTTGTCACCATTAGCTAAGGAGTCAATGGTGTTGATAGAAATTAAACCTCCCAATTCTATAATCCCAAATGAGTGTTAGACATAATACATGTCACTTCATGAGATTTCTAGAAGGGAATTTATCACCTATAAGACTTGTTGGATGTAAAAACTTTGTTTTAGAGAAGTAGAATGGAAGTGAAGAATGTGGTTTGAGAGATTTATTGGAATTAATCTCCCACTAGTACCTCTAAATGTGAATAGAAATTAACCATAACCTCCAATAGCATCAAGAAATAAGCTTGATATTTGTGAAGTAGTCCATAGAAACTAAACATTACAATTTTTCACTAGTAATAGGACATAATCACAATGGATATTCCCATAAAATATCTAAAATGGTTCCTAGATGATGAAATAACTCTTATTTGATTAAAACCTTGGACACTTAAAGAACTCTCTCTATTAAGAATTAGCTCCAATAAATTCCATAGAAGCATGGATGAAATCTTTAATTTAACCTAGTTTTCTATGCAAGCTTCTATGTACTCCATCTTGATAAAATTCTTTTGCATTTTTTTCCATTGAGTATTAAATAAAAAAATTTTGCAATGTAATATCTATAATGACCTCTTAAAATACCTTTTTTTACTTCTTGGAAAATAGGAATAACATCAAACTCAAAATGATGTCATAAATAAAGGAAGGTATAAATGCAGTCCAAGAGTAAGCAATGAAAAATGACATCTCCATAGATACTTATAACATCCCATACCCCTCAAATGATTAAGTATTATCTCATTCCAATATGCAACATGAATAAGGGGGACATGGCTCAAATATCCATAATACACCTTAGTTGGAGGTAATTCTAGAAAGGTGGTGCCAAGGAGAGATGTCACCATCTATATATTTCAAGATTATCACATAAAAATTAAGGACATGGATCTAATATCATAATAGTAAGAAACATTGACATGAAATTAATTGTAGCTCCATTTCCCAACTCCAATGCATCCAAGGCCACCTCTAAATTCACCCTATTTAGGGAGGGGAAATACATCTTTATGGGAAAAGACTACAACACCCAACAAAATATCAAAACATACATCAAACACTAGGATTAATGAAACAACCCCAATATTAGCAATAAAATTTATGACATTATTGTCTTCTTCAAAGGAGTGTAAATAATGATGTCACCATCTATATCAAGATTTCCATATAAGGACAGATATGGAGCTAATATTGTAAGTATATAAAGTATTGAAATGAAATCAATTCCAACCACATCAATGAACTTTCTGTAATGCCACTTCAAGATCCACCTCATTTAGGGAGATGGAGTACATCCTTATATAGAAAGGCCTCAACACTTAATCAACTATTTGCACATAAAATAGATAGTAAGGATTAGTGAAAAAATCCAAAAATAAGAAAAAATGTTTATAACATTATTTGCTTCTTGCATCATAAATAAGAAAAATTCTAATGAATCTTAGAAAGGGCCAAAATAATGTCAAAATACTTTTACTTTTCAATTTCCAACTTACAAACCTCTTTGTTTTGAATCATTATTAGAGGCAACTTGATTTTGAGAAGAATTTTATGCGCTTCGACATCATTGTTTGTCCCTCGAACAAATTTTAAAGATGCACACACAAGAAGTTTTATGTGTTGTCTTTGATTAGACAGCCAATAGCAAAGAGGGCAAGGTTTTCTTTGGAAAAACCCATTGAAATTTATTTTGGAGAATTCATGAAATTAGAGTAGGCATTTGTCATTACTCCATATAGAAATTGAAGATTTAGCCCATTAAACCATATATCTTAAAATTATTAATTACAAACAACAATTGTCCAATATAAAATTACAATTCAAATCGTTCGCTTAAATAAATGATAGAAAAACCAAAAGAAAACTTAAATATTTATAATTATCAACATAAAATATTTAAATATTATTAAACATTAAAATACATTCCAAAATTATTAGCCCAATACAAAATAAAAATCGAATTTAATAAGTGAGTGAAACCAAAACCACCTATTATGTTTGGAATTATAACTCTAAATGCCCAAATACCTTCGAAAAGTTATTATTTTTTAAATAATTTATGAATAAATTCGTTTAATATATTTTAAAATATATACTTAAACATGTATTTATATTGGGTATGCATGCATCATTGTATGACACAATTAATGCGAATTTTATACACCAAATTGGAAGATGATACTGGTGTCTACAATAAAAAGCATTCACGCCCTTGAAACAACAGAGAAAAAAAAACAACAAAAAGACAATGTATTCAAGTGCATAATATTATCTGTATCCAACACACATTATAGATCCAAACAAAGCTTCACCATACAGAGGAAAGCAGTGATACAACACTTATTTAGCATACTTATTGCTTATGTGCCCATGGCCAGCACTGATCGATGCAGTTGCCCAAGGAACAGTAATCTGCAGTATCGCCACACCAATGGTTGGCGCTACAGCATCGTCCAGGCTCGCATTTTCCCGGAACGCATCTTGGGTCTGCCATCACCCCAACATTGCCCATTAACAACACTAGAGCAACTAACACTGTTATGCTTGCTTTGTTCAAAGCCATCTTCTGCATCAACAAACAAATATTAATATACATGATGTCAAACTCAAATGAATGGTATAAGTAATGTGAAAATTTATTTTAACTAAGTAAATTCAAATGAATGTTAAAGCTTGCTAAATAACTCATATGAACATATACTGTTAAATATCCGAATATCAAACAGAAAGCTCTGTTTACTCTTGCTTCTGTACCACATTGCCTTCAATACCCAATATCCCTACACAGTATGATTGCTTAGAAAAAAGAGTCTACTGATTGTGAGATTAAAAGTAGTGACCTGAAGGCAAAGATTGGATTTCTCTACTCCCTTGGGAAAATACCAACATCTCCTCCTAGCGGATTGCCAAGAAGGTGAGAAAGTTGCAGGACTAGGTGATTGCTCAGCCTAAGTCCCCTTTGTCGGCTCTTTCATTTGATTCTAAAGCAGTCCTAGCATTTAGCTGATAAATTTTCTCCTCATGGTATCCATAGCCCTAGATTTAATCGATGATCATTGCAAGCCAACAATACAAGACAGGTGACTTGATTGCATGTCTAAAGTGTTGTTCAGATCATTGTATAACTTGCACATTCAAATAGAGATTACAGAACTGCAAGAATATGACCCATAAGATAAGTGACAAAGGGTTCATAAAAACAAAAGCACAATTTTAGGTAACAATGATGTAATGCTGCATCATAGATGTTTACTTTCAGGTAGGATTCCGATCGAGGATTAATCGTCTGTTATTGGAGTGTTCTATTACTGAGCTTCCGACCTTTTGTGATCAGTCCAACAGATCAGGGTGTGTTTAATTTGCAACAATTTATAGTCAATATAATAAAAGTAAAAGATAATCGAAATAACACATATAAATATCAAAATTTTAATGAAATTTAGAAATGAAATTAAAAGTCCAAGACAATTTTAAAAACAAAAATTAGAAAAGAGCAAAGAAATACAAAAGTAACTGCATTAGACAACATTAGTGTACATAAATGTTTTAATTTATTTCTTCCAAATTTAATCCCATAACAGAATAGTATCCCTAATATTTCAAGACTTTTATCTGCCGAAATCAGTGGCCTCTGTTTTGAAATGCCTCTGTTATGAAATGTTGTTATGGCTTCATCTAAATATAATAAACTTTTGATCTATTGAATTGGATCTATACAGATTATTTCATTTTCTTAAGAATAAATAATACAATTTTATTCTTAAGAATCTATAAGTTATGAAATTGACAGATCTATGTTTTTCTAATTTATGCATATTATAAATGGTATATTACAAATGTATACAGTAGAGATCTGTAGTTAAAAATGGGCTTAAACATCACACTTTAAGCTTTGACTTGTTTAGATAACTCATCTAAAATCATACTAATTTTTCCAATAAGATCCGTTCATTAATGTGATTTTAAATGAACCACCTAAACATAAAAGTTGGAATGTACTACTTAAACAAAAATTAAGTAAACCTGATATACTAATGAATCCCAATATGCTTTTACAAATCCCAAAAAAATTAGAATTCTTATTACTACTAAAAAGAGAACACAAATAGATACAAGGCTGGATTATGCTATTGTGTGAACTGTGATCAAGTTTGTCTTCCTAAATCAAAGCAAAGGACCGTCTGCGAAAAGTAAATAAGACAAAAGCAAAAGAAAACGAAAAATTTATATTGTATATAGCCCCGAACTTTTAAAAACTGTGAAAAGAATCACAAAAGCATGATACCGTAATCAATATTGAAATTTCTCTCTTTATGAACAAATCATTATAGAAAAGCTTTAAGTCACGTAAATTTATAACCACTATAAACAAACTTCCAAGTGACCGACCTGAAAGGGTGACGATATTACCGTTGATGAAGCCATGGAATCTATCAATCCTCAGAGTTCCACTGTTCAAAACAATTAATGGGTATACCAATTCCGATTGTGAGCATTTTGGAGACTGGATTATTTAATTGAAGAGACAATTGATCTCGTTGAAGAATCCGAGGCATTTTGTTTCATTCGTTTCCTTTGTCTTTTCATACTTGGATGGGCCATTTTTGGGAGGTCATTTCAAATTTAAAACCCAATTCAATGCGCAGTCGCTCTCGCGAAGTTTCGCCTGCAGCTTTTAAAATTCGTATTCGAACAGTATTTTTTAAATCCATCGATGTGTGAAGGACAAAATATACAAAGCAACTAGGAAGAGGGTCCATTAGTTGAGCATGTTTCAATAGTAGTTGTTTATATAATGTCTAATAGTTGTGATAGTAGTTGTTTATATAATGATCAATAGTTGTGACATGACTATTCATAATTAAACAAAATGTCTTCCTTTCATCTAAAAAGCAACTAATCATGTGATGCCACATCAGCGCTCAACTACCCATGATTGTGAATGCACAAGTATTGGTCAACTATATTTTGACAAAAACCATGCTGATGTAGCATCATATTTGATGATGTGGCCCTGAAACGAAAGCTATAGGCAGGGGACTTGCCAAGTAAGCTGGTGTCAAAAATTGGGAGTGATTTGAAATTTTCATGTAGGATAATTAAGAAGCACGAAGGTAGGGTGCTCGACTATTGGGTCATCTCCCCTAGAGAGAAATGGTGTTGTGCTACGCTACCCATGCAAAAGAAGGCCTGCAATAAATAAATAGAAATAATTAATTTAATATAGATATCATAAATATCTATTTAAGAAATGTCTATAAATATAAATTTAGAATTATTTTTAAAAAACATTAGGTTTATTATTAAATATTATTATTTTGTTCTATAAAAGGCTATCAAATTTATGCTGAAAGATAAGACTAATTGTTAACATGCTCATGTCATTACATTCATCTACACTCCTCACTTTGTTGTTAGTGTAAATTGCCGCTCTGCATTAGTAATAATTATTGTTTGTGTATGTCATGCTTGATAAATGTTATGTTTTTTGGAATTTAATGTTTTCTCAAATTCTTTATACCATAAGTAGCTTATAATATTAAAAAATTAATACCAATAATTTTGTTAATATATTTCTTCTATCACCTATTAAGACTAGCATGATATGTACATGGTACTGAATAGGTGATTTGAGATTAATATATTTGAGATATTTACATATTTATGTAAATTCTTTTCTAAAAATTATATTACTTAGATTCATATTAAGGAATATATCTTCAATTTGAAAGTATCAATGGATGATCTTTTATGAATAAATTTTTTTAAGGAGATTAAGGGGAAAAACTATGTGTTTGTAGTGGTTCCCAAAGTGCTATAGGTAGATGTAACAACTAATAGAAGTGACATTCATTTAGAAGTAAAGAGGTTGGTTGAAAATTTTGATGAAATTGTGTCCAAGGTATTACCAGAAGGCTTGCCACCTATGAGGTGTAGGATTTTATGTTGAAATCAAACTCCTCAACAACACAAGATCACTTGCAAGACAATAATTTTCACAAGAGATAAATGGCATAAATATCATGTTATGATTAAGGATGCAAAAATGCCAAAAAAGTAGCCACTAAATATGGCAATGTACATATGATTCCTTTCTTATATAAGAAAGGTGGTGAATAAGATTAGACAAGATAATTACAAGTGTCTTAATCCTATCACATGAGACAACTATGTCATAACAACCTAGGATAAGATAAGATATAGAAATGACAACTCATCCTTCTAGAAGGAATCTTAGGAACTAACTAAGCTTAACATGTGAATATTTTCCCTAATTACGTAGTGAGTGAAGTAGCTAGGTAAAAGAAATTTATTCACACAAACATGAGGAGCGTAAACCATCATATTGATTTCATTCTAGGGAAAGTTTACCCAACAACACTAGAGGATTTTGTTGGACTGAAGAGCCATCAACTAATTAGATATTCTTTTCCTTTACCAAGAATGAATGATTTCATGGAATGTTTAGGGAATGCTAAGTATTTTACAAGAATTCATTTAATATGTAGGTATCACCAAATTAGGATAAGAGAGGGTGAAGAATCGAAGACTTCTTTTAAGAACAAAGAGGGGAAATATGGGTGGTTTGTAATGCCCTTTGGATTAACAAATGCACCTAACACATTTATGTGATTGATGAAACAAGTGTTGAAACTATTTTTAATAAAATTTGTGATTGTTATCTAAAAGGGTTCATTGGTCGTGGATTTGGATGCAGACAGAGGAGGCTACAGATCTGTTGGTGAAGGGATTTCGACTCGTACCCGGGCTAACACTAAGAGGAAGACCCCGACTTCATCACATACGGCTCAAATCCTCAAGCAGGAGTTACAAGATATGAAGGATGTTGAAAAGGAGGCTGAGGAGTTATTGAACACCTTGGAGTAGTGCGGTGGTGTTTGTTTCTGGTTTTTTTGGGTGGTCCTTTTTTGGGCCCTGTTGTCTCTTTATGATGTCGTTTCCTTTTTGGGACAGCCGTTTGCTTGTTTGGACTTATTTTGTTATCTTTTGTTGTTTAAACTCTATGGTTTCAGGTCCCTGTAAAACCTATTTTTTCCTTTTCAAAAACATTCTAATTTTTAGTTGATAAAAGCCAGGAGATGGATGTCGGCATCTCAAAGAGAACCAGGGCCAACTTGAAGAGAAAGGCTCCCCCCACTCTGAAGATGATTCCAATTTTTAAGAAGGGAGTTCGTGACATGCAGAACCTAGAGGCGGAGACAGAGTCTGTCCTTGAGACTCTGGGCTAATTGCGGTCAGTTTTTTGTTGTTTGCTCTACTAGCTCTTTTTGCTTGACCTTCCTGGTCTGTTGCGGTTGGCTGCTGCATGTTCCGGTCTTTTCTTTTTGTGTAGCTGGTGTTTCTTGTTGGACTTTTATTTCCTATCTTTATTTTTGTAAACTTTGTGGTTTTGGGTCCCTGTAAAACCCATTTTATCCTTTATCAAAAACATTATAATTTTTAGTAACATCAAGGAGGAACATTTATTGTATATTAGACAAGTCTTACAAAGGCTCAAGAAGGAAAATTTATTGCAAATTTTAAAAAGTGTAGTTTTATGAAAGATAAATTGGTTTATTTGGTATATGTTATCTCATCACAAGGGTTGCAAATGGATCTAGAAAAGGTATGTTCTATAACTAAATGCCCAACACCTAGGAGTGTGCATGAGGTTTGAAGTTTCCATGGTTTAGCTAGCTTCTCTCACAGATGTATTCAAATTTTTAGTGAGATATGTGCACCCATAACTAAAACCATAAAGGGATACAAAAAGGTAGTTTAAGTGGACAACATTAGTAGATAAAGTTTTCAATTTTTGAAGATGGTTATCAAGGAACTAGTATTAATATTACCCAATTTTTTAAAGGTGTTTCAATTGGATTGTGATGCAAGTGAGACAATCATAGGAGAAATTATTAGCCAAGAGGGAAGGCCTATTGCATATTTTAGTGAAAAACTTAATGATACCAAGAAGAGATATTCTATTTATTATTAAGAATTTTATTCCATAGTCCAACCTTTAGAGAAGTGGTGTTATTATTTTCTTTGAAAGGAGCTTATTCTTCATTGTGGATCGTCATGCTTTGCAATCTGTTAATAGTCAAAACAAACATAATCAGTGACACATGAAGTGGGTAGAATTCATACAAGAGTATACTTTTATTCTCAAACATAAAAGTAGCAATTCAAACAAACTAGAAAATGCATTTAGTAGGAGAGCATCACTATTGACTTAAATGAGATTTGAAGTAGTTCATTTTGATGCTATGAAAGAGTTATACAAAGACGATTTGTAATTTAAGGATGCATAGATAACATGTATGGAGCCTACTAGTGTGGATACAACACCATGGATGGATTAATTTATACAAGATAGACTCTTATTTGAAGGATCACTTGGTTGAACTTGATAGGTCCATTTAAGGCCCTTGCTTTGTAACGTTTCCTTGTTTTAATAAATTTTTACCCCCTTGATGTTGAAGGATCTATGAGACAAAATTTCATAAGATAAAAGAATTGTGATAGTTTAGCTGGACATTTTGGAGCTCATAAAACTATGGCACAACACTTGAAAGATATTTTATCAATGTGCCAAAGGAGGGAGTCAAAATACAAGAATATACTAGCCATTACCCATATTGAAGAAATTGTGGGATGATGTAAGCATGGATTTTGTGCTTGGAATACCAAGAACATGGGGAGGAAAGGATTCAATTTTCATTGTTGTTGATACATTTTTGAAAGTGACTTGTTTTATAGAATGTAAGGTGACAAATGAAACCACACATGTATAAAATATATTCCTTATGGAGGTTTTAAGACTACATAGCTAACCAAAAATTGTTGTTTCAAATCACGACACTAAGTTTGTAGGATATTTTTGAAGGACACTTTGGAAGAAATTAGAAATTGATTTAAATTTTACCTTTTCATATCATCCCCTAATAGATGGGAAAATTGAAGTTGTTAATCAAAGCTGCGAAAATTATCTAAGATGTTTAGTTAGTGATAAGCCTAAGTAGTGGGATTTGATATTGCCTCAAGTTGAATTTACATATAATGGCTTAGTCAACAAAATTATTGGTAAGAATTTATTTTAAGTTGTTTATGTACAACCCTAGGGGTATTTCAAAATTAAGAGGCTTTGCAAATATTGAGCGATATAGGAGAAGTGCTGAAGGAGAAGAAATTTTGAAACACATGCAAAATTTGCACCAAAAAGTGAGAAAAAATTAGTTGGAGCAACCAACAATATAAAGTGAAGGTTGAATTGAAAAAGAGAAAATAATTTTGAACTAGGAGATATGGTATTGACACACCTATGAAAGGAAATATTTCTCAAACACACCTATAACAAGATCAAGTGGAAGAATATTGGACCATACAAAATTGTAAAGAAGTTTTCACTAAATGGTTATGAATTGGAGCTACTTATACGTTTGTAAATCTATCTGATTTTTTATATTTTTTATTTATATACTTACTATGACAAAAAGACACCACAATAACAATGAAAATATAAAATTTTACTAGAAAGATGAAAGGAGAAGCTACTAAGAGAGAAAGAGAGGAAGTTGAATGTATTTTGGATTCTAGAGTGGTTAGAAGGATAAGAGGCAAGGAGCACAGTGAGTATTTAGTGAAATGGAAGGAAAAACTAGTCAAAGATGCCATGTGGTCAATCCCAAAAAATTTAATGTCTTCCACTTAACCCAAGACAATAGAGTTATTGACCCGCAAACAACAAGATAATTAAATTGAAGTAACATAGAGTTTTACTCAATGAGCACGGGCTCACAATTCTTTTCTACCCTAGTATCTTGATGTAGGGGCATAACCTATATTTTTACTTTTTTCTAGTTTTTATTTTGTTTTATTTCAAACTCCTCTAAACTCCACCCACATACATGTCTTCAATTTAATTTTTTTATTTATTTTGTTTTCCTAGGATTAAAATCCATCTACTCATAAGTTCATTAATGAGGAAAAGTAAGAAAAATAGAGGTTATCAAGTCTAAGAAGGATATTAAACTCAAAACATGAGCTATGAGCATTTATGATAATTTTTTCAATGGTGCACCTAATTTAGGTGGGATTTTTGGGGAAAAAGTTTCTAGATTTCAGGATTATTTTTGAGGAGAAGAAAAAAAGGAAAGAAGAGTAAACGATAGAAAATAAAAAAAGATGGACATGGAGGATAGCAGAGGAATATAAGATAAAGGACCAAAATATAAAGAAGATGGTAAGGAGGAATAGAGGGGCACATGACATACCGAGAGGAAGAAAAAGGAAAATAAAAGAATCTCATATTTTTTTGAGTATTTTGTAAATTTGTATAGATGATTGTAAAAGATGTATTTTTGAGTTAAAATATAATAGAATATTACTCTTTCAAGAAGTATTGTCTTCTTGTATTCCGCGTGTTACTAATGAATGATAAATGGTTATGAGTTTGATTCTCTAAGTGGGTTATTTTCTATAGGTAAATATTAACATGATTTATGAATTTGTGTTTGAAACATTGAAAAAGAGGTTCACCATAATGAATTAACAAAAAGATGAAACTAATTTTCACTTGTGTTTCATTTAACTATGAGGGTTATCATGTGTAATCAAATATCAAAAATCAAACCTAACCAATATATCAATCAAAAGGTAGGTTTTAAGATGGTGAAATGTTGTGTACCTATTGCAAAAAGTACTTTTTTGAGCTTCACTGAGGACTCATTTTCCCTATGGAGAATGGGTCCAAGCTAGGGCTCCATAAAATCAGTTTCTGGGTTCTGTTTTTCTTAGCCCACACTTCTAGATCCTAGTCGGGAATTGTCAAAAAATCAAAAATAGATTATGTAGCTCAATTTTTGTGATTTGACAACTTTCTTAGCAATTTCGACTATTTTGAAAACTTTTGCAATTCTTTCTCTCTAAATGATCTTCAACCTAAAACCTACAATCACACATCAAAGAGGAGAAAATTTTGAATTTTATGGAATAGGGGTCAAACCTAGTTTTGGTAATTAAACCTTGAAATGAAATAATGTATAAGGAATGATGAATGAACAAAGAAATGTCACAACTCACCAATTATCAATTGAAATCATGGATAAATTTACAACCTAGCATGAAGTGGCCTCAACAAATGTAGATATTGATCATAACACTTGATTAGAATCAATTCCTTTGAACACTTGATGGATCTTCAATGCTACATCAATATATTAACTCAACAACATGCATGATGGATTAAATCTTTGACATGATGATAAAACTCTTGATTGCTGCAATAATCTCCTTTAAATCTACCCTTGAATTCCTTAGAAATACTCTTGAATGATCTTGATCTCATTAACTTGCTATTAGGAATGCTCTCTTGAAAACATTAGATGAAACTAAGTGAAATAGCCTTGTATTTATACTTATCTTAGCCTTAATTCGAGAAATTCTTATAATACAAGATGCCATCAAATCTTGAATTTGAAATCATTAAAATACCGATAAAAACATTTTCGAAGGGGGGTCCTAGGGTTAAGTGAGGACCCATTAACCATTGGGTGAATGGGTCCTAGCTCACTTAACTAGGACACACTTCAAGGATTGTTAATTTTTTTTGTGAGAATAGTGTCTTAGGACCTACTGAGTACCTATTCGCCAGGTGGCGAATGGGTCCTAAGTCACTAAGCTAGGAAACACACCTTGTAAAATTAAGTGTTGTGTTATAGCATTAATGAATGTCAGGTTTTATCCCTTAGAATCTGTAATTAATTAGGCTTAGCTTTGAATTAAAGGGGCCAATTGAGCTCAATTAAGCTCAATTAATTAATAAAGCCATAGATTAGTGTGAAAGTTGAAAGATACACTTAAAAAAACCATAAATAAGGAAACATTAATTCCATTTTATTAAGAGGGGTCCTAAACTTAATGTGAATGTGTAAAACACATTACAACACTAAATCAAGGCAACATTAAGCTCATTTATTATTCATTATTCCAAACTAAGGAAAGAGGGATACTTTTTCCATTACTACAGTGTTGTGAAGCTAAAACCTCTACAACATATGTTTATGTTATTTGGAGCATAGATCATATTGTCTTATCATCTAATAGTTTATTTGCAATATAGTTCTTGATCCCTTAGAGATTTTTTTTGTTTCCCCTTAGAACAATATTTCACTTGTAGCAAGTGTTTAGACATTTGCAACTTAGGTTGTGTGAGTTTCTTATATCAACACAACTTCCCTTCTCCACCTGCTAGCTCCAATTAGTAAATTTTTTGGGTTCCTAAAAGAATGTGGTTGCTCTTGAATTTGACCTTTATGATCTCATACTTAAAAAATATCATTATATATATATATATCTATATATAATTTAGAATGCTTAAACTATACAAACTTATTAAAAAATAATAATAACTATTAATGCATAATTATCCATTCAATAATTTTTATAATTATATATATATAAATTATATAATTATATACTTAATCATTTTTATATAAAAAATAAGACTAGGAGAGATTGAGGAGGTGCTCCAATTGAGGGCTTGGAGAAGCGTGCTAGGCATCGGTTATGGGTGGGAGAGGCTGTACCCTCCCCCGTGGAGGATTGTATTGTTGTAGGGCCTCTATGCCTTTGTTTTTGGTGTCATTTAATGCTTTTTGTTGTGTCTTGTTTCTCTATTTGTCTTCTCCCTTGTGTTCTTGTCTCGCATGTGTCAAGATCTGTAATTCAATTCAAAGTTGTACTTTTCTCTGTGCTAAGTTTTAATTTAATTTATTGAGGTGGTTATGAAACCCACTAACCATCATCCTAATATGGGTAGTGATGTTACCAAGAATAATTAGAAAAAATCGTTTGCCAAAGTGGTGGCCAATCAAGGGTTTGTCACTTTGGAAGGAGTTAGTTTTGTTGTTGAAGAGGTAAGCAGTGAGGATGATAAGGAAGTTATGGAATCCTCGAAAGACCCTAAGGGTTATTATCTCCTTTCTAATGTTGTAATGAAAGAAAATAATCACAATTAAAGGTTAAGACTTAAATATTTTAAAAAAATTTCTATGGGTTGTAGACATAAGAATTTTTTTGCTTGAAAATTTATTGATGCTTGGTTTTTGAATGTCTGGTTGAATAAATTTGGCATTCAATTAACTTATTGTTGGCTTTTGTAAAAAAATTTATTTGTGTATTTTTTGAAGAGCCACTCCATGCAAGAAAATCTCCTAGCCAATCCATACTAGAATATTGGGGGGTGTGCATTTTTTGCCTCACTTGGTTTCCTGCAACCATTGCAAATGAAATAATTTCCCTCTCAACCCCTAGATGGATAATTGCTAAAAATATCCCCTAAGAGTTTTATAAAATTCTCCCCCAAATCCTGGAACCAGTTGGTAAAGTCATGAAGTTCGATGAGATCAAGGCGGCACTAGCAAACATGGATGTTTGGACCCTAGTTTCACAAAATCTTGAGGTCGAAATCCCTAAGAACCTTAAAATCATTAAATATTTTGGTGTTTTTTATGGCTTTTTGAGGTTTTGGGTGCCCAGGATTAATGTTTGTTTTCTCTGTAGGAGGGAGGGTAACATTAGGAAAAAACTACCCCATAATCTAAACAAAGAATGGTAAGCCTATGAGAGGAAACCCTGCCTGACCCTAATGGGTTCTTGCCTAAGTTGCAGGTGATTAGGGAGGTTGGCAACAACCCAGACCCCCTGCAACCTATTGAAGATTTAAGTCCTAATCTTAGGCCAGAATTTGAGAATACTCCTTCCCCTGTGAAGGAGGCTTTCAAGGGTGACTCAACTTCCAATGATGGTAGTCACAGTTTTCATTCGCAATTAACAAGGATCAAAACCTCAAATTAATCAACTCCTTCAGTTCCCTAGCACAAGAGGATGATGGAAGAGAAGGTGAGGATCAGACACTCACTATAGGTGATGTTTTCAAAAACCTTGACCTCCCTCATCAAGCATCCATGCAGGAGGAAACTAGGGATGTATTGCTCCTCTAGAGGTTGAATGCTCAATAGCTTGCAATGAAAAAAATTTGGCAACAAATTGAGGAAAAAAAATTTAATATAAAAAAACCCTAAGGAAAATTATGTTTTTCAATTAAAGAAGGCTCCAATCCCTTTTCCTTCCAATTCGAGGCACAAATCTTGAACAAGGTTGGGAACACATGTGTGGGTGGGGGCTCTAGGAACCCCTCACTAGAGCTCATTAATTCTATTGATAATTCCCATGGTGAACCCCTAGTAGTGCCAACCTCTAGAAGCCTAGCTTATGACACATAGGGTTTCTCTCCACCCTTTAAATTGTATTTCAAAAATCAAGATGGGGGTGTTGTATGAAACCTTATTATTTTTGGGCTGAGAAGTCTTTGGCTGCTAGCGTCAGATCCCCCATTGCCCTTGACCATATCCACAGGCTCAATCTTATTCAAAATTCTACCGATTATCCCTCCCACCCCCCTACTTGATTAAATTCTATTGATGGTCAATCTCTGGAGAGATCTCCCACAAGTGAAGGCCTTGAAGGAGATTAGAAGTGCAGCCCCAATAAGGCTTCTGAGAGTGGGGAGTCTATTGGAAAGTGAGAAAATAACTAGACCAAGGTGAGGATATAGAGGTTGAAAAAGTTGAGAATGACACTCCCAAGTAGCCTAGCAAGGATCCTTAGAAAAAAATTGGTTCTTGAAGAACAAGAAAGAATAAGAATTCACTAAAATTTGGAAATAATCCATCAATTGCTAAGAATAAAAGGAAAAAAACTAGCCTATTCATTTACCCACTCATGGACAAAAGGGTGGAAACAAAGGAAAAAATACCTAAATGATTCAAGAAATTTAGGAATGACCAAAAAAACACTTCTAGGGTTGCTAGTGATGAAGATTAACTATTTTTATTGGATCGTTGTGGGTAAAAATCGCCTGACAGGAAGTATATCATCAAGAGGTTTTTAAATTTGGAAAAGGATTGTCCTTTTGCAAGAAACCAAAGCTATAGGTTTCACCTTGGAAACAAAACCAAAGTTAATTTGGGATGGGTCCACCTTCCTCACTACCTCACATGAAAGAGGAAGGAGAGGTGCTATAATCTTAATATCCATACAATGGGCCCATCTGGTCGTCGACAATGGCACCTTCCATTGCAACATGGTAGTGTGGGCTACACTAAATAATAAATATTTTTTGTGGTTTGCTCCATATATGCTACTAACTACAATAGAGACAAAACAAAGCTGTGGAAATGGCTCAATAGCCTCCCAAAGGTACCATGGATTGTAGGTGGAGATTTCAATATGGTTGAGCAAATGGAGCACAGGTAGGGGGAATTGACATGTCCTAAAAGGGCAATGGAAAACATTTCTGGTACAAAATGAATCACAAGCTCAACTTGGTAGACCCTATGGAAAAGGGGAAGAGTGAATGCAAAGAAGTATGTTATAATTGGTGTAATGCCCAAAAAGGTGGCAATAGAATTTATTGTAGGCTTGATAGGATGTATGCAAACAAAGATTTTTTCAACTTTTTCCCAAATGAAGATGGCTTAAAGGTTTCTATCGACCCTTACACACACTCATACCACCATCCAATCAATTCCAACCTTATGACCTATCAAATTTGACTGAAAATGTCAATGAAAAAACCAAGATTCATTCTAAACACAAGTCTACTTAAGGATAGGGATTGTAGGGAAGGAATTTCCTCCCTTAGAGAAATCAACAAATAGATGCTAAAAGAGGCAAGTTCCACAAAAAGGTGGAACACAAATTTCAACAACTGGAGAAAAATATTTCAGACAATAAGAAAGAAGAGAGCCCTTGATGCAAGGAGAGTGGAAAATGAGCTTCAAGAATCTAGTTTTGAAGCAAACGAAAAACTACAACTAGCACCAAGTGATGTTTTGCTTGTTGAAGATCTTGATAAAGCTAAAGAGAACCTAAGGAAAATCCAAGCCCACAAAGTGAATGTGATAAGGAATAGAGCTAAACTTAATTGGCTAAAGTGTGTAGATAGAGGCTCCAAGATTTTCTTCAATTACCTGAAGGAAAAAATTGTGAAAGAGAAAATTGATTAGATATGGGATGGAGAAAATATGCTCTCCTCCTAAGTGGAGATTTTAAGGCAATTCTAGTCCTTCTTTAAGGGCCTCTTCACCTCAGAAGGGGGTGTTGAGGACTTCCAAAAGGTATGAGACATAATTATAAGGCTCATTCCAAGGGAAATATCTAGGGAGGATTTCACTAAGCTGGAGGAAAACCTAACCAAAGAATAAATTTGCAAGGTCATTGCATATATGAATAATAGTAAATCCCCAGGCTATGATTGGCTACCTGTGGAATTCTATAAGTGCTTCTTAGTCTAGGTGTGTGAGGACCTGCTACAAGTCTATGAGGAGGCCATGAATACAAGGAATTTGGGTAATAAGATCAACAAAGGGATAATTAAGCTCCTCCCCAAAGGGGGTGCAAGACTCTAGTAAAAAATTGGAGGTCGATAACCCTCCTAAAAGTGTCTAACAGGATATTGGCTAAAGTGATGGCATTGAGGCTGGCTAATATCCTTCTAAATTTTGTTAACAATACTCAAACTATCTTCATTAGAGGCATATATATTATTGAGAATCTAATCACAATCTGGGAATCTATGCAGTGGGCTAAGATATCCAACCAAAAAGATATAATGCTTCTTTTGGACTTTGAGAAAGCATATGATATGGTGGAATGGGACTTTTTAAGAAATTTTCTTCAAGCCTTTGAGTTCCTCACAAAATTTTATAAAATGGTAGACATCCTTTTAATGGATGCTAGTGCCCAAGTGGATGTGAATGGGACACTTTATGAAGAAATCAAGTTGGAAAGGTCAATCTGGCAAGGTTGTCCCTTAGTACCTACCCTCTTTTTAATAGCTTCACATGCACTCTTTTACATGTTAAAGGAATGCATAGTATCTCCCAAAATCAAAGGCATTAGCTATTGGATCAGAGGGAACTAATCAATGTGCAGTTTCAAGATGACACTAAGCTCTTCTTAGAATTGGACAAGCAAAACATGGAATCCTTAATGTTGAAAATTGACTTCTTTTTGAAAATCCTCTACAAAAAGAATATCTAATGCCAAATCTATTGCACTTGGGTAGGATTATAGGCCATCATAGTGGATCCAATAATTCATATTTCAATGGGGTAGTCCCAGCCTACAAGTGAGATTTCTTGGTACTCCATTTTCTATTGAACCTAACCTCAAGTAAATGTGGAATTAGATAATGAAAAGGAGCTAGAAGGGTGGAACAAGTAGTATCTTTCTCTTTCTGAGAAGATACAATTTTTTCAAAAGATTTTTTCCTCCTACAACATTTACTTTGCCCAGTCTATATTTTTTTGCAAATACTTAATGAAATACAAAAAAAAAGAATATTTCTATTGTCTAATGGGAAAGGGAAAAGTAAAAAGCACACAGTGAAATGTGAATGGTGCTTCCTAGACAAAATGCAAGGTTTCTTAGGTATGAATGACGTGAGACTGAAAGGTATTGTATTGGAAAAAAAAATGGATTCTGAAAGACATGGATGGAAATTGAACCATACATTTTTTGGCACCCTAGTCCTTTCTAGCACTTCTAGGGTGTTTCACCTAAAAGGAGAAAGTAGGGCCAAAATTATAGCTAGGTTCACTCAAATTATGCAATGTATGATGTTTGTTGAACTAAATGGAAAATTTGATGTAAGTGCAGTTATATGAACTAATTGGCTGATTATGTATGCAAAACCTATGATTTATGCAATGTTGGAAAACATAATGATGTTTGCAAAAAATAAACTATGAATGCACAAATGCTAAACAAAATAGAAAAGGGTTGATTCAAAGTGCACCTGGGTAGAGATTGGAGAATCTGGAATCTTTTGAATGCTGTCTGAAATTGTAAAAAATTACCAGTGGGACTCATTCGCCACTGATGGCAAATCAGTCCTGCTTCTGATGAAAATTGTTGAAAATAGGTCTGTGAGTGTTGGGATCCAGAATATGACAAAATTTAGATTTCCAGCCTTAAGGTGGGACTCATTCCTCACTGATGATGAATCAGTTCTCTCCCAAAATTTTGAGAATTCAGGGACAATTCTATAGCACTAGGTCTAAGATTGTCTACTTACCAGGTTGCCGAAGTCAAATCTGTAGAAAATAGACAAAATGTCTTCTACAAGCTTGAAATAGGATGTAGCTGACTTGAAACACTTTCTTGACTTCTTGTCCACTTTTCAACACCTAAATACTTGTCAAATCTGCATACATAAGTTTGCAAACACACATGCAAAATGGGAAAATGGGTTAAGGGTTAGGCTATAGGGATTTACCTTGGTCAAATCCCACTTTGATAATCAAACCCTTATTGAAATAATCAAATGAAGGAGAATGATAAACAAATAACATGCAAATGCTATCAACTTACCAAACCCTTGTTAAAGAAAAATCTGAGCATATGTCAATGGCTAATCTTGAATGCTTGATAAATGCTTGATTATAGGATGCAAAGTGCTCAAATGCAAGTTGAATGCTTGAATGAGTAAGAATATTGTAGGAGATTTAAAGTGAGGAGAAGAAAACTTATTTATAAATTCTTGTGCCTTAGTAACCCATTGATACCTCATCACATGCCGAAATCAAGAAATTTTGAATAAAAACCCGAAAGGAAATTTGAAATATTTTGAATTTAGAGCCAAGAGGGACTCATTCACCACCCATGGAAAATGGGTCCTACCTTAGGCTTGAAAGTGGGTGTCAGGAATTAAGTCACATTTAATGTTATTTGTCAAGTTTACATTCAAAAATAAACTTAATTAAGCCTTATAAGGGCATAAAGGGGTCAAATAAAACATAAGAAAGGTGTAAATAGTGAAATTATGCCTAGAAAAGTGTGAAATCTTATTACAAGACTTTGCAATAGTTTAAAATAGGACATGATAAGTGTTGAAAAGGTGATTTTTAGGTGAATTGTAATAAATAGAGTCTTGGAGAGTTTAGAAATGTTTTATGACACTTCACAACACCTTCATAAGACAGCGTTAATTGAATTTTAAGGACCTAAATGTGTATGTTCAAGCCACATTACAAAGAAAAATGGACCAAGCATCATGAAGAAAGATCTAAAAGACCATGAAAATGACAAGGGGCCATTTTTCTATGGCACATTTATGCCCCACTTTAGTGAGAGGATGACGTTCCTTCAAACTCACACTAAAGTAGCCTTGCATATCGAGAGAGAGATTCCAATTATACTCATGTTAGCAAGATTAAATAACAATGATCAAGAGGGATGATCAAGCCCCCAGGATGAAGATCCCATGAAAAACTAAGCATAAGAACTAAGAAACACACATATTGAAATGAAGAGATAAGATGAAGCTTCATTCGTCTATCCAACTACTTGTGGATTAGATCTAGGCTTGATTGTTTGAAAAAGAGAATGCATACTCACGTTGGGGAGCCATAACTCATGGTGGTCCGCCGGGTGAGAAGACCCAAAAAGTGAAGTACATACACTAGTTGGTATGCACTCACAAACACATAGGTGGCTATGGGGAAAGTTGTGCCGCTGAGTGGGCTTCCTGCTCAACCATATTAAAGGTATACCTCCTGATAACTTTAACAAGGCGCCATAAAGAAAAATGTTGGTTTGTGCTTCATGAGACAAGCAAAGCTTCATATGCTTAGAACACAGGAACAAAAAGAAAGGTACCACAAGCATGCAAGTTGTGTTATGCAAGGTGGAAAAAAGTGTAAAATGTAAAAGTGTAAAATGGAAAGGATGTTCAAAGGAGTCTTGTTAAGTTTATATGAGGTCTATCACTTAGGGAACATTGTGTCTAATGTCTCCAAGAGAGGACCAATCAAAGAATAAAATATTCACAACTTAGGGGATGCAGTGCATTCCATCAGTCCACTAAGAGGAATGAAATATGCTAAGATAGATCATACTTTTGAAGGACATCATACCCAATGTTGTCCAGAAAGTGACAAATGCATCATATGAAATGACAAGGCTGCACTAAGAACCGAGAATGCAAATGAAATATGGTAATGTATGCTCCCCACTTTAAAGGGATTTCTAAACACGATTTTATGAGCAATTACTTTAAAGTAGCAGCTCGGAAGGGAAATACAAAAAGGAAAAACAAGACATGAGAGCGAACTTAGAAATCCCTATGCCAAGTAATATGTTTCTAATTTAGGCTTCTTCATGTAAACAAAAATAAAAGAAAAAGAAAAGGGAGTTGCCCCCCATAAAAGAGAACACCAAACACATAAGGGATCTATAGATTTGGGGTCAGTATGTTCATTGCTACAATGTTTTTATGAAAGAGCTCGATAGTGTCATCATTCCCCAAAGCACATAGAACTGGAATAATGACACAAAGAGAGAAAAAAAAAATATTTTTTTTTTTTTTGGGTTAACATGGAAGAGACAATGTGGTCTCAACTCTTTGCATCGTCCCCAAAAGGAAAACATAAGTGAAAATAAAATGAAAAGAGAAAGAAAAGCAAAATATTTTGGGTCAACATGAAGGAGACATTTCATTCTCAATTCCTTGCGTCATCCCCAAAAGGAAAAATACAAGAAAAAGATAAAGTAAAAAGGAAAAGGGATCGTTTGGGTCAACATGGAAGAGATATAGGGCATCTCAATGCTTTGCATCATCCCCAAAAGGAGAACACAAATAAAAATAAAAGGACCTTTTGGGTCAACATGGAAGAGATATAGGGCGTCTCAACACTTTGGGTCATCCCCAAAAAGGAAAACACAAAAGGAAAAATAAAAAAGGAAATGCACAACATATAGAAGAATAGAGGTACAAATAGAAGAAGTGTATAATGAGAGAGAAAATACAAAACACACTATATGGGGGTAACACAATACTCACATACGACAGAAAAAGAAAGAAAAATGTAAAAGGCTAGTAAGATGAATGCAAGCCAACTATCTAACAAGTCATCCACCTCCCAATCATGCTCAATGTATTGTGAGGGTAGTTGACAGTCCAAAGGAAGAATTGCAAGTGCCAAACTAGGAGATGTACCAAGTTCCTCACTTGGTAGAGAAGATTTATCATTTAAGCTCATCGTAGAGGAAAATAAAGAGTTTAGATCATTATGCACTTCTTCATCTATTTTTGCAATCTCCTCATCATCATCATCAAGATTGATTATGATGGGAGGGTGAAGGGTTATTTCCAAAGAAGGATGTAATAAAAGTTGTGGTTGTTGGATTTGTTAATTTTGTTGTGAGAGTTGGATTGTGTCATTTTGTGGTGGGTCAAGAGAAAGAGGGTGGTCATCTATTGATTTGGTCAAAGTTGTAGGTTGCTTTTCCTTATTTTCTTCCATTCAAGACTGATGAGCAAGGAGACAACAATGGCACCTACACTCCCTAGCACCGCAGTTGCATTTAATTTTATTTTGAATATGTTGAGGTGTAGAGTAGATTGATCCATTATAGGTTCCTTTTCTTCTAGAGGGGGAAGAAGGGAAGAAACTAAAGAAGATAGTTCAATCACTTTCTCTTTGGCTTTGTACACTTGTTTAATGCAAGGGGGTATGATAGGATTGGTTTCATTTTCCCTTGGTCATTTAAACGATGGAAAGGAAGTGTCTAAGGGTGGATGTTCATGAGGTTGTATGGTTTGTTCGATGTCAAACTCACACTAAATTGATCCGATTATGTAATAATAGAAAATGTTACCTCCAAAGTTTTGGGTCCTATTTGTAAGGGAAGTACAATCGATCCAATCATAGGCAATGCAAAACTAGTATGTGTTTTAATCCATGCAATTGGTTTATTATAGTCATCTTGATACAACTCATGTAATACTAGAAACTCTTTCATGATCACATTCTCACCACAGGTGGGATCTATCAATATCCCATTGGTTGGCTTATCATAGATTATGTCTGCTATGTAAAGAGGACCATCAAGAAGCTTTTGAAGTATATCTTTAGAAGAAAAAGTGATATCAAGAGTGTTTTCGGTTGGGCCCTTATGAGCGATAATTTCTATCTCACCCACAAGTTCATCCATAAGATTAACTTGGGTAGCATTTGGAGATATATCAGGTTTTTCATTATTTGTATTGATGTTCATGACTTGAGGGTTTGAAGGTTCACTAGCCTTGATAAATGAAACATTGTGTTTAGGCATGGGATTGGTAAAGATTTTAAATTCTGGTTAGGGAGTGCAATGAACTTATTGCCCTAATTATTGACACCTGCAATGGAAAAACAACCTAAATCAATGAGGTCTCAAACTAAGTGCTTGAGATGCTTACATTGTTCAGTGTCATGGACATTTTGGAAATGAAAATGGAAATAAACATTTGGTTTAAAGGTGGGTGGTAAAGGTTTGGTGGTATCAAGTGGTTTGATGGTAGGCAAGGAGATCATTTTTTGGTGGATCAATTGGTTCATTGTATTATGGAGGGTATCAAGTAAGGGAGTAAATTGTCTCTTCGAGTCCCCATAGGTATAGGGAACTGTTGCTTTAACAACTACCACTTGACTTGGAATAGGTTAGGTTGGTTGTAGAGGTGGATTGAACTGTAAAAGGCCTCTATTTGGTTTGTGAAAGTTTTTCATGTTGTTTTGATTATTTTTCTTAGACTTCTTAGCTCGATTAGAGTGGAATTTGAATCATGACTTGAAACCGAGTTATGATATTCACATAGGGTTGTGCATAAGTGCATGAATGAAGGGAATTTCATCATAGTTAACTTATCCTGAAATTTTGTGTGCAAGTTTTGATAAACATCTTCTGCAGATGTGAATCATGAATTTTGACATCAACTTGAGCATACAATAACTGATAACGTGAAATGAAGTTAGTTACTTTCTCATCGGCATGTTGTCTACAGTGCATTAGATCAACCATTGTATTTTTAGGAGTCATATAAACTTGGAAGTTACTTATGAAGGAATCTACAAGCTCATTAAATGATTAAATGGAATGATTAGGAAGGTTTGAAAACTAGTCTAATGCAGTATCTTTCATGGTCTGAGGAAAAATTTTAGCTAAGAGTTTATCATCAAGGAAAAAATCACCACATAAAGTTTTATAAGCATTGACATTGTTAATAGGGTCTCCTTTACCTCCGCATTTCTCAAACCTAGGCATTTCAATTCCTTATGGAATTTGGGTGCATACTATTTCTAAGGATAAGGGGCTACTACGAACATGATATGTGGGTGGAGCGGTTTGACCTTGGATAATGGCATAAATTTTTTGTTGCATGGATGAAATGGTATCAAGGATTTGTGTAATGATGGGGTCGAGGTAAGTGGTTTGAGGTGGTAGAGAAAAAAATGAATGAGTATGCAATGTGAGGGGAAGTGAAACTAACACTAAGAGGGGTGAAGGTGGTAGAGGGGACTTGCGATGCCACAATAGAACTAGGAATTCTAGTTGTAATTGTGGAAGAAAGAGCCATATGACTAACCGGTTGCATAGTTTTTGTATCATGAGGAGTGGTATAAGTTGGTATGGATGCTATGGTTGAAGGAGGAGGAATGTGAGGTCCTCCTTGGCTTGCCACTATGTTTACTGATTGGGAATTGGAAGAGGCATGTTTATTGTAAATCTCAACAATTTTTTTCATAACTTGTAAGCCATCATCACTTTCAATTAAATGATGAAGGTCTTCTATGGCTGGTATGGCGGTGGTGGAAATTTTTTCAAGGGACAAGTCTTGTTGTAAGTGTGCAAAATCTTCATGAATATTAATGACCTTTACTTGTGGGAGGGAATTTTTTTGTGGGACAACATTCATTGGATGGAAAGGTGAAGGCATAGATGTGGTATTTTCCATGCCTAATGCACCATTGTCCGTACTAGGAGTACAAGCTCTTGAGATCCCAAGGTCCACAATGAAAGTGCTATCACAAGATGCCATGAGTCTAGAACTTTTTCTCACTAAAGTATTATGAATATAGCACCAAAAATTCATACAAGTACCATAAAAGATGGGATGAATGTAAATGAAAGGTAATCTAGGAGTGAAAAGTGCAAAGAACATAAATTCTGCTAACTGAAACAAGCAAGTAACTATAGAGAATAGAAATGCAAAAAAATGCTAGAAAATGCCTAAAAATGCAATTTGAAATGTGCAGGTGGACTAATTCGCCCAGGGTGCGAATGAGTCCCAATATGAGATTTTCTTGTGCTTTTCAAAAAATTTGATGTGACTCTAATGCTTTTAAGATGCTAATTAAGAATGCAGATGCAAATTTTTAGTTTTTTCAATGATATGTAATGAAAAAATGCAATCTAAATGAGTCTTTCACTAATGCAAGTTAAGAAACCCTAGGATGAAAAAAGAAAACAATACCCTAATTGAATGTTGATGAAAATGAAGTTTGAGAAGCAAGATTCAATTGAAATCATAAGTGTAAGGTGTTCAAAATGCAGGTTCGCCAAAATGAACTGTAGATTTTTGGCACCCTAGTCCTTTCTAGCACTTCGAGGGTTTTTCACCTAAAAGGAGAAAGTAGGGCCAAAATTGTAGCTAGGTTCACTCAAATTATGCAATGTATGATGTTATTTAAACTAAATGGAATGATCCAAGTGAAGTTATATGAACTAATTGATTGATTATGTATGCAATGTTGAAAAACACAATGATGTTTGCAAACAATGAACTATGAATGAACAAATGCAAAACAAAATAAAAAAAGGTTGATTTAGAGTACACCTAGGTAGAGATTGGAGAATCTGGAATCTTTTGAATGTTGTCTAAAATAATAGAAAATCACCAATGGGACTCATTCGCCACTGATGGCAAATTAGTCCTGCTTCTAATGAAAACTATCAGAAATAGGTTTCTAAGTGTCAAGATCTACAATATGAAAAAATATAGATTTACAACCATAAGGTGGGACTCATTCGCCACTGATGGAAAATTAGTCCTCTCCTAAAATTCTGAGAAATTAGGAAAAAATTCTATAGCACCAGGTCTAAGATTGTCTAATTGTCGGGTTGCCGAAGTCAAATCTACATAAAATGGACATAATGTCTTCTCCAAGCTTGAAATAGGATGTAGTTGACTTGAAAATCTTTTTTGACTTCTTGTCCACTTTTCAACACCTAAATTCTTGTCAAATCTACATACACAAGTCTACAAACACACATAAAAAATGGGAAAAATGGTTAAGGGTTAGGTTATAGGGATTTAACCAAGTCAAATCCCAATTTGGTAATCAAACCCTTAATGAAATAATCAAATGAAGGAGAGTGATAAAAAGTAACATGCAAATGCTATCAACTTACCAAACCCTTGTTGAAGAAAAATCTAAAGATATGTCAATGGATGCTCTTTACTACTTGATAGATGCTTGATTTTAGGATGCACAGAACTCAAATGCAAGTTGAATGCTTAAATGAGTTAGAAGATTGTAGGAGATGTAAAATGAGGAGAAAAACACTTATTTATACATTCTTGTGCCTTAGTAACCCATTGATACCTCATCACAAGCTGACATCAAGTAATTTTGAATAAACACCCAAAAGGAAATTAGAAATATTTTGAATTTAGAGGGAAGAGGGACTCATTCACCACCCATGGCGAATGGGTCCCACCTTAGGCTTGAAAGTGGGTGTCAGGAATTAAGTCACATTTAATGTTATTTGTCGGGTTTACATTCAAAAATACACTTAATTAAGCCTTATGAGGGCGTAAAGGGGTCAAATAAAACATAAGAAAGGTGTAAACATGAAATGTTCCTAGAAAAGCATGAAATCTTGTTACAAGACTTTACAACACTTCAAAATAGGACTTGATAAGTGATGAAAAGGTGATTTTTGGGTGAATTTTAATAAATAGAGTCTAGAAGAATGTAGAAATGTTTTACAACACTTCACAACACCTTCACAAGACACCATTATTTGAATTTTAAGGACCTAAATGTGTATATTGAAGCCACATTACAAATCAAAATGGACGAAGCATTCTGAAGAAAGAACTAAAAGACCATGGAAATGACAAGGGACCATTTTTCTACGACACAGAAGTGAACCTTGGAAGGTGTTGGTGAGGAACAATATCCAATTGGTAGTGCCCAAGAAATCAAAAACCTAGAAAATGCTACCCTTGAGTGAAATTCTGATGAGTAAATCGATGTCCCCAGTTGGGTCAATGGTCTTTAAAAGCCTTTGGAAGGCTT